>WEKX01012599.1:99990-241282 GCA_013390025.1 Pitta sordida
CAGGCACAGCAGCTGCTCAGAAAGCATTCCCTTTGCTCCCCTGTGCTAAGAGAGCCCGTGGAAAGCAGCGGAAAAGTGTCTGCAAGGCTCCAGAGCGCCAGGGGGTGGAGCAATGAGCGTGGCCTGCATGCATATTAATGACCTATGTGTCTTCTCAAGTTTGATGTTCTGCGAGACCCTTGGCATGACCCGTTCCCCGCAAATGCAGGGGCATAACTGCACCTTGAATTTCGCGGGGTTTGGATCACAGGGGTGCCACAAAAGCTGGATTCCATGAAGAGCAGTGGATCATACGTATGCAAATAAGCCCCACCCATCTCCCTGCCCCACTCAGCCACAGAGTGCTGGGCAGTGTGCCCAGCACCTCCCCACACCATTTGATGGGCCACAGCAATGCGGTGCCAAGCTGCTCCGCAGTGGCGGGGTGACAAGGCCAAGCCCCCGTGTTGATGAGGTGATGGGCCCCCACAGTGGTGGCGTGGAGATGCGAGACCCTGGGGCAGTGGCACCACTGGCTGATGAGGTCCCAGCATGGCCCCAGGGGCGAGCAGCGATAATAAGCCATTGACACTGTGTTATAAACCTTCCCCACCATGTAACTTTTCCAACACTCATAATGGAGCCAACTCTGGGCAGTCCCCAAAGGAGTGAGAGGTGCCGCCCTCCTGCTTCGTGGGGTGTGCCAGTCCCACCCCCTGGCACAGCAAAGGAACTCTGCACATGTGAACATGGAAAAACACCACGAAGAATCAAGGGAAGACTATGGTATCTTCACTGGAAGAAGTACTGTGAAGATGCGAAGCAGCAAAACTCAATGTGCGAAGAGGTGAGGGATTACTGCACATGTATAAATTTCTATAACTCTCACAGATGGAATTACAAATCAGCAAAAGGAAAGAACAACAATATAAATAAATCCTTTGATTTAAATTGCTTGCAAAATGTAAAGATGACCCATAAGAAGAGATCCATGACGTGGAAAAACAATTGATAAGGCTAGCAAAACAAACCTCCCTGAAACTGCAAAAAGGCATGAACACATATGATAAGAAAAACTTTAAAACATTCGTCACCTTCTCTATGTCAAACAATGACAATTACTTACAATTTTCCCATTTCTTTTACCACAATGATACTTCCATTTTTTTTAAAGAATTATTTTTACTCATTTAATACACATGCCAATAATCAGACTACAAAAATACCAGCCTTGAGGATTAATAAAATAAGAAATGGCAGCACCAACCAGTCGATCATCTCTGTTTGTGTGTAAATGATCAAAATATGATTACTTTCAGATGCAATGGGATTTCTTTTTCATCATCTTCAGCTACAAGGGAATTATTAGAAACACGAAGGTAAACAAAATGGAAGAATTAACTGGTCTGGCTTGCTGCCCAGACATGACCTTGTATTTTATATTAACGTGTAAATTTTAAAGCCAGCAACTCAGTTATGCAAACAGTGCATTTTGCATAAAGATACCCTAACGGATGGAAACACCAGGAAACATCTTGAAAAGCATGGAAACTAACAAAGAAAAGCCACATACATTTATGGATAATATTTTTGGACATCCTAATGAAAATGAAGAGAGTGTGGTCAGAAGATTAACATTTTTTCAAACACTTTTTTTCCCCAGTTGTTTCCACTTCCTTTCATTTTCAGAGATCCTCCCATTTACTACTGAAAAATATCCCAGTTTATGCAATTGAAAATGCTTCAACATTGGCACTTGCTTGTCCATTTTGCATCACTTTGTCATTATATGTAAGTTCCTCTAAAGTAAACTGCAAACGTTTTGTAGAAGACATGGCTCTTTTTTAAGAAGTGTGAAAAACCAGCGATGTTATAACCTACATAGTTATGGCTAGTACTACTGGCATTTTCCCCCATTTAGTCTTAAGTATAATTATTAACAATAAGAACAGCAAAATCATAGGGAGTCACACCACGTTAATGCTCCAGAGGTGAAAAATGACGCAGCAATCTGAAGTGCTGGCAGGATTCACTGTGATAAAGAACTTCCAATTCTTTCAACAAACTTAAGTTGTTTATAACTATTACTAAAACACCCATACATTTCATGAGCATAAAATACTACAAGCATTAAATTGATGTACATTTGGTGAATATTTTTATGCAGAACTTTGTTTCCATTAGGTGTATAAAATAAAGACCTGTAAAATCTGTTGGTGCTCTGATGTGACACCAAGACTCACCTGTTCTGGTTACCAAAAGTTGCCTGTTCTATAGGCAAGATGCTGTCTGGCCACGGTGCAGTCTGATTTGGAGGCGCCTGTTGTTGGCTATACTGAGGTCCTCCTATGTTCATCTCCAATTCAGATGGCCCTAATCAAGAAAAAAATGACAATATAACTTTTCTGAAAAGAAGCTACTATCATATTAATTCTTTCCATTGAACTACCTATCGCATAGTAAAAGCAAAGATATTACAACATCAGTAAGATTACACTTTATACCATCATTGTTATTTTGTTAAAAGTTTGCTTTCAAATTTTGAGAAAATATGAGAACTCGGAAAGCGCTTCAAAATTATAAAATAACAGATACGGCATAATAGATGCAAAAATTAGTAAGACAAGAATAAAACAAGGACAGTATATAGAGTCAGTGTCATAATGTACTGCCTTTAAAAGTGACCAGGAATACTGTTAATGTTCACAGCATTTCCTCTAAAAACCCTCCACAGTCTTTAATGACAAGATCAACTTCATATCCCCTTTCTTTGGCCACATCACTGTAGAGCTACAGAGTATCAGGAACTGTCCATCTCAATACATACATTAAAATTTAGTGTTACATAGACACTTTCCTTCCCCTGTCCACAGGAAACTTCCTCTGTGAAATATGGTTCGCATCAAACCTATAAGGGAAGTGAGTACTTTTTTTCTTTCTTTTCTCTGCTTCATCATTAACAATCCAGCACATGCCAAAAGGAACTCCACACGCACCCAGACTTACCCATATTCATGACCTGAGATGGAAGCATCTGCCTTGGGCCAGGCTGGTTGCTGGGTCTCAAGGGGATGCTGGCTGTGGGATTGCGGATCATGCCTGTTTGCACGGGCCTGTTCATGGCACTAGCTGTGGGTGCACAGGTCACCCTGACAGCAGCAGCCTGGCTTCCCCAGTCTCCAGATGTCATGGCAGGCCGAGGGGCATTGCCACCGATCATTCCTGCACAAAAGCCAAATAGACTTAGGTACCAGCACAAGATTCAGAACAGCTTTAGCACTACTGCTGCCTGGGTAGTTCCATTTTAAGCAACAAAAATGCAGTAGTTTCACTCAAAGCACACTGTACCACAACTGCCCATCCAGATGTAAAAAGCTGTAGAATGATGCCTTACGCTGCTTAGTCAAGTGACTGGAGAGTGTTATACATTTTACAAGAGGAAGATCCTTTTATAATTTCTGAAATGCTGTTCAGAGTAAGTGTTCCCACATGTAGTCTGCAACAGGTGCTGAGGGCTTGTGGATAGCCTTAACTTCCTTCCTCAGGAAATGAATCACGTTTGTTGATGTGTATGTCAGTGCTCTACTTTCCAAGCGCTAAGTGAGAGTGGAGACTTGAGTAACAACGTGCTAACACTAAACATACCTACAAATTAGAAGGATTGTATATAAAATTCCCATTCTGCAAGCATCTTTTGGTGACTTCTTTCATTTGGAACCTAGAGACCTTCTTAGCTTCAAGGCTCACCCAGATAATCTCAAACCAATGTATAGTGCAGGGAAATTACTCACAGGAACTTTCCGATAGATGCTGAAGTTCATTACCGTTACTTTAGGGGAAGTCCTCCCACATCTACTGTAAACAACTGATACAGTTTATTTACACTTGGAATATAAAGAATACTACGCTCGGACAGTAGCCAAAAAACCTCAAACAAATCCCAGCACAAAAAACTCCCAAACCCAAAGACCGGCTTTCATAGCCCTTATACATTTCAATTCTAATCAGACAAGAAAGCAGATAAAACACTGATTTCAGATTGGACTGCTGGTTCAGATTAGGTTTTCCAGGTGCATTTTGCAATACTTAAAGGAATACTAAAAGCCACACGAACAATTATTACCAATCAGATCAATTACTTGGTGACATACAAGCGAAGAGAAAAACTCTCTGAAGAGGGTCTTTGTTTTGGCCGGTGTACAAAATTTGCTTTAGCATCACGCACAGCCTCAGGTTTGTTCTATTTGCGTACATATTCGAGCAACTGAAACATGTGGTGTGCTAGAGCAAGGCAGAAACACAATAATACTCTCTAACTTGTATACATAAGACGAATGAAATCCTCTAATATGTATCCATAATACGAAAGTAACAGGGCACTTGAAAGAGTATGAGTTGACCCCTTGAACTGCGTAAATAGGCTATCTCAGTGTCTGGCAGCATGTCTTTTTTAATACTGATGCAAACTAAATAGAGAAATTTGACACTGAATAGCCAGCTGAAAGGAGTTGCCCATTTATTTACTCAGAGCTCTTAGAGTGGCTGTCGCACACTTGCAGTCTCAGACTACCTATTAGTTGAAATAAGCCAATCAGACTGATTTTTCTTGTCAAATGCTATGACATCTTTGTACATTATGAAGTTAATACCTCGTAACTGCAGCATCTGATGGTTCCCAAATAGGTTATGTGTCAGAAAATGATGAAAACATTAGCATTTCTTTAATTTAAAATGAGAACAAAGGCTACTAAATAAATGAAAAATCAAGGGTAAACCTAAGGTCTATAGAGGCACACATCATAAAGGCAACAGTACTGCCCACAATTTTGTTTTGAAAGACACATCTCTATAGACTAGCGGTTCATTTTCTTTTTTTTTTTGAGGCAGAAAGATTGGATTTTTACCTATCTAAGCGTCAGCTGAACTGGCAGCATTGATGTGAACAGAGTAACTGCCATTACACTGTGTTCATCTAGAAGTCTCAGGTAGGTAACAAATGGTACACATAAAGGGCGGGACTAAAAACATGCAGACACAGCATTTCTAAAGAAATATGTCAATACATATCACCCCACAAAACGTGATTTTTTCCAGACTTTTTGGAAAGCAATAATTTGCACTTGCAATAACCCCAATGTTAAGCTGCACAAGCTACAACCTGTTACACAAATTTAGTTAAAAATAAAAAAAAAAGGGAAAGTCATCTTACCTGTGCTACTGTTGCCTAAAGTTCCTTGACTTCCTATCATCCCTTCATTCCTGCCCATCAGTCCAGGCTGAGGTATCACTGAGTAAGGGCTACTTGTTCTTATGGGTGGGAAAGTTCCTGCACCTGTTGGGTTCTGCAGTGTGATGTCAAGTGGTATATTCTGGTTTGGTAATAACCTGCCCAGTTGCCCTGCCCGTGGGTTATTAAAAGCTAGACAGGAGGAGGAAAGAAAAAAACCCAAAGTTACAAGAATGGAAACTTTACCGGTTTAAATTAAAAAAAAAAGAACAGGAACCCAGACACAATTAAAGATCTTCAGCTGAGCTATTTAATGCCACTTATTTTACCCACTCATATCTGTCTGAGAAACATCCCTTCTTGATATTTTAACGTACATTTCAATATGGAACATTCTGACACTGAACACAAACCAGATATGATGTATATTTAAAAAAACTTTAAATGATGCAATTTAACTGACAGAAGAGCCACTACAGCAAAACACACCACTATGTGAGGTGCATTCTACTGCCAATTAATCTCATACCTAGGAGGACTGTAATTGCATGCAGATGTCATCCCAAGGCAGATTGTTAGAAATTATCTACTTTGAGAGTTTTTCAGCACAAGATACCAAAACTAAGGGCAGTTTGAGTCCATACAGGGTCCCATAGCCCCATTTCAAGATATCCCTCTTAATTTTTTTTTAAACATTTTTCGTCATTAATAAAAATAAATACTTTCATGATTCAGCAACAACAAATAACCAGCCCAGAATTAGAGCAGTGCCACAATAACATTCTGGTAAAACACAACCATTCTTCATGGTTACTGTCACCTTTATGTAACTATTTCCTTCTGGTTTGGGCTTTTAAAACCAGCTTCTGCAAAAAAACCTGCAGACTGCCTCAGAAAAGCCAGTTTCAGATTGTGACTGGCAGGCACCTGGCTCAGCTGGTCTTTGGGCCATGAAAGCATCCCTTATGTGCACAACTAGCTCTCAAACGTGAACCAAACACTGATCTTGTAGCTATGATTCAATTTCCAATCATACCCACAAAATACATGGAAGTAAATTAAACATTTTTGTGAAATTATGATTTGCAATACTTCCTGATAGCTTCCCCTAGGAGAGGCTCTGATTTAACAGCATCTTTAAAGCAACTTCTGCATTTTCGTGTTCACCACATTACAAGGAAGTTAAATAATTTCTTTCTTATTTTAGACTGAATTAGCTCTACTTTTGAGTTTGGAAACTTAGCTGAGGTTTAGTAAGCTTGTTAAAAAGTACAGAAACATTTTTTATCACAAAGGTCCCTGACCCCTCAAAGCTCTTTTGGAATTGTGTATGATTTGACAGTCGCTCTACATTGCTTCTCTGTGAGCATATGAGAAGGCCCTCACTACTTCTATGCACCTCTTTTCTGTACGCTCTTCTACAGAAAAGAGGGTACAAATTCCTAGGGAAATCAGGCACAGACGCAAGACTGAGCCGGGGGAAAAGGAAAAAATAAGTTGTAATATAGATGGGAAACAAACAGGATGCTGTTTTCATAGAACTGCTGCAAACCACCAAGTCACTGTCATTGACAATCATACTGTTACTGCACTGTCAGTACCTTTGGAAATAGATTTAAAGCTAGGTTGACTCTAGAAAGCAAAAAGGCTACATTGTAAGGAACCAACAGAAGAATTCAGGAAGAATATACTGAAGACTTCACATGCACAGAGATTTTCTCCTCACTTTTGGGCTGGTGCTGTTAGTACCACCACACTTTAGAAAGTGAGTACATTAAATCCAAGCATCTTTCTCTCAGCAACATTGATTACAAGCAATTATGGATCTGAAGTGGCTTTAATATGAATTTAAACACTAATATTTATTAATAGACTATTAATATTTATGTAAACGTTTCTAAGTAACTTGGGCCAATTTGGAAGTGGTCCAGTACTATTTTAATATTATCAGAATGGTGAAAAATATTATCTAAACCCTAAGTTAAAAAAAAAAAAAGAGTGTACATCTAAGGAAGTAAATAGGTGCTGCCATCCTAGCCAACAGGAGTAAAAAACAAAGCAGTGGCTTTTTATGCTATTTTATTCTACATTAGTAGTTGATAAGGCTCATGTCATACTTGCTTTCCATTATCCTATGGTGGTAAACCAACATTTCAATGCTGGTTTGTGAGCTAATTAATAAACTTAAGGAAAGCTGTCGGCTGGAAGTGATTCAAAAGCCACAATTTCAAATTAAACTTGGACATTCCTCTTAAACTTTTGTCCTATTAATCCTGTGGTTTCACGAGACTCTCCTTCATGCTTAGAAAAGCCCCCAAAAGGAGTGAACTGCATTACAAAAAAACTCTCCCCGTACCAAAGCTGTCGCAACAGCAGTATCACATATAACCACAGCAGGGGACACTGGATTTATTTTGAGGGCACCTCAGAGTACAAAGACTTCCAGGGTGAACTTGGGGCGAGTTAGACATAACCTGCACGTGTGTTTCGAACTGGAATGACCGCAGATGGCGCTGTGTCATCATGCAATGCCAGACCAGGACAAGGAGCTGCCTGGTTCCTCCCTGGCCGACCCAGGGCCACCACAAACAACCCCTGCTCTGGGTGTTCACAAGTTTGGTGTGTGCCCGCGCAGAAGACGGAGTGGACTCACTGCTCTGTGAAATCCTCATTGCTGGTTTCTGGGTGGCCACGGCTGCGCCGGGGCTGCTGTCACTGGTGAGCTGCATGAGGTCATTAATGATGGCTTGCTTGTCCACTGAGCCTGCCGGCGCGCCTGGGCGGTTATCTGGGAAAAGGTGTTGTAACTGGCTGTTCTGCAGGTCATCCAGGATCTCTTCCAAGTTATCCAATTCACTGCCTGGCTGCAACAAAGAAAGCACAAACCCACAAGTACACATTGCTGCTCGCCTGCCGTTGGTGCCCCGCTCACAATCAGACCTGCATGGGCTTTGGATGCGTCCTGCAAGACATCTGATGTAGAGGAAGCTCACAAAGCTGTTGAAAGGGGACTGTGCAAGCTTCCCAGGGCTTGTCTACCTTACTTCTTGGGAGCCCAGTGTGGCACTGGCACCCCTTCAAAAGCCCAGCATCAAGACGTATGATCCCACATGATCCATTCTGTGGGCAACGGGGAGATTCTTCCTGTGCACTCTGTGATGGACGCTGACAGTAGGAATAACTTTGGCGGGGGAAGAGATCCAAAAGTGCTGAAGATGGGGCTTTACAGAGGTATAACGAATACTCCTTTCAGCACAGTCATATTTCTAGTCTCTTTATGACTTGATTAAAAGCATATGATGGAAAAGTTGCTTCATGGCTAAAACAATTCCACATATGCCTTTTCTTTGTTACATTCAAAACTCGAATACTGAATAACTCTATATAAGTTAACTGGCAAGAAATATACATTTCAAATAAGTTCAATAAATTAAAACCTGACAGCTAGTCACTAGAATTTGGAATTTATTTTGTTCACAGCTTCCAAAATCATTGAAAGTATCTTCTCTACAGTAAGAAAAATCTAGTTACATTCAATTTAGTAGAAAATACTAATGAAATAAAGATGGGAGAAAAATTAAGTTCATCCTATAATAATATAAATACTGACCTCCTCCTTTTTCTTAAAATCACTGATTTTGACCGGTATCCTTTTTTGTCAGCTTCCCTGTCTATAAACAATTAGAATGAAAATCCTTTTCTGACTGAAATGTAGAAATAATTTCAATATATTGTCCAGTCCTAAACCTTTGTATAGAGTTAAACTTGATAATAATTAGTAACAGGGAGTCTAGCCTACCACCAAGATGCACAGGAAACATATCATGGCAGTATTTGTAACAAGTATCTACTCAAAATCAGCATCTTCATTAGGAAATGTGCAATGTCAGAAGAGAGGCAGAGTGAGCAGACAGCTGTGAAGGACAGGGAACCAAGAAGTAACACCAAAAATGTGCACAGCTGAAATACAATCCCTCCTGGGTGTTTTTTTGCCCTTCCCCATATCATGAACTTCTTACTATTGAGAGCAAGTTTATGCCACAGATTGCAGGATAATGCAGAAATACCAGAGATGGCTTTAACCTACCTACAGAGGCTCTCACAGGCTATCTAGGAAGCACTGCACATTGTACAGTATGTACAAAACTCCTGCTGCCACATCTAACCTCCTCCTGGGAAGCACAGATATTTTATCCAAAGGTAACTAAAATGCCCCCAAGGTTATACCACTACATGCCTTTTTTAGGGTGATCGGCTGCAAATAAACATGGTATTATTCGTTACTCCTTCTCCATCATCTACTATGGAGTATATGGTACAAAAGAGGAGGGAGTTCACTCCATTAAAAAGCAGCATATGGTGATCTGGAGGCTGGTGTTATGGGCAAAATGAAAGGAAATCACAGAATCAAAGGACTGGAAGAAACTCAAAGCCTTAAGGCAAAACCAGTGTATGGCATTCCCTACAGAAGTTCATATAGTTGCTTGTTAAAGACAGCCAGTGACAGAGAGTCTACAGCTTCCTTGGGGAATTGGTTTCAGCACTCTGCCATCCTTACTATTCTTGTTTGGCTTTTCTCAGTCTCAGTGCAAAATCTCACTGAAATAAAGGCCCTTCCTTCCCAAACGTATTTTGAATTTGGAGACCACATTGTGAAAACATACGCCCTTTTGGGTTTTAAGCTGAAATGAATAAACCACCTCAACTTGTGGATTTTCTTCAGCTTATAACCTTTTTCTAGGCCTCTCATTAGTCTTGTTGCTGTTTTGGACTGCCTTCAGTTGATCTGCAATTTTGCTGAAGCCATGTCAAGAACAGGACTTAAGATGAAACCTTACAGCTGCTGAGTAAAACAGAAAATTTACTCTACACAAAGTACTGTCTAATGGCATATTCCAGAAAAGCCTGTAATTCTTTTAATTACATATTACTGACACTCATTCATCTTGTACTCATTACGATCCCTAGACATGGGATCTGCAAATGTCCTACCTAGACAGTTGTCCCCTCCTCTTAAAAAAAAAAAATAAATCTGACATTATTCTTGATTAATGACAATAAATAGTATTTATTCACCTTGAATGTTCTAACATTTTTTCTCTGTCTCCTCATTGCATCTGAATTTGAATTCTGTGCTCCAGTGTGCTTGCAGACATTCAAGTTCTACACAAAGCTTTACCAAGCACATGCACTATTCTCCCATCAAGTCATTTAGGTTAACTAAAACACAGTATCACACAGTATCACAGTATAGATAAGGCTGGAAAGGACCTTGAAGATCATCTAGTCCAACCTATAATCCAACTAACCTATCCTCTACATCTAGATCATATCACTCAGCACCTCGTCCAGCCTCCCCTTGAACACATCCAGGGTTGGTGACTCAACCATCTCTGTGGGCAACCCATTCCACATCCGGATCACTCTTTCAGTAAAAAACCTTTTCCTAATATCAAGCCTAAACTTTCCCTGTTGAAGCTTAAGAGCAGTTAAAACACAGAGCAGTTCTAAATGCTGCATGAACTCCTGCAGTGTATCTCCATTTTGACAGCGAATCCTCCAATAACTACGGCGTGTGTAACAACTTCCTACCCACTCCCAGTAGATTCATCTTGACCACGCATCCCTAGCCTGCTTGTGAGAAGGATACAAGTAAAAAGGCCGAAGAGCCTTACTCAAACCTAGACACATGGCACACACTGCTTCTCTTATGCCAACAAGCCTGCTACCCTGTTGCCTTGGTCGGACATTATCTGTTCTTGATAAATCCCCCTGATGACTCATTGCCTTCCAGGCAATGACAAGCAGCTGGGTGGACACAGCACATCAAGAGAAAAGGCTAAGCCAGGAGGAATCAAACGTGATTATATGAAGCCTAAATCATGGCATGGACAGGTGATATGCAAATTCAAAAAGGTGCTCCAAGAGACAGCTGTGAGTGATGTTTATAGGAGCTGCAGTTTGAATGATGGGAGATCTGGTACAAAAAGACTTCAAGAGCCAGTAGAAGAGACTGTTATAGAATATAATAAATTATAGAAGGCTGATTCAGTGCTCTTTGGGGGAATTAAGACATATGGCCTTCATTAAATGTATCTGAGACAATAGTGAAGGGAAGTTTTATATGTTGGGGGGCGAGGATTGGTTGGTTTTGTGTGAGATTTTGTGTCGTTATTGCTTTTAACATTCTGGCAACTGCAATTTGCTGTTAAAACATTAGATGTAAAAAACCCCAAACAACCACAAAACAACCCCCCCCCAAAATGCAAGCGAAGAACATATCAGTCCAAATGTGTCAGAAAACAGAACAATTCAAGATGCTTTTAATTCCACACAGGAAGTGGCAGAGAAAGGCCAAATGCAAGAAATGTATTAAAACACCAATATAACCTTCTTTCCTTTTTTTTTTGCTTAAGAAAATCAATATCAAATATTTAATCTTTATTTTTGATGAGGGTTCTCAACTGCTACAAAAGTTCCAAGATAGGTTTAGAATTAATACCAAGCTATGATGTTAGCCTGAGCCCAGACTCACCCTCAAATTGCACCATATGTGGCAGAAACTAGCATTAAAATATTTCCTTGGTTTGTTTGATGAGATTTCCCTTTTATTTATATTCTATATTTATTTTGTTAATGGTCTAAATTGAACTTCATGTAAACAGAAGGCACACCCTCATCTCTCTGTAAAACAATTATTTGTCAGGTATTTAAAAAAGTCTGAAAAGGTGTTAAGCATCACAAGAAAGTTCTTGTGCATCCATTTTCTCTATCTCTAAGCGTTGCAATTAATACAATCTCCATAGAACTTCGACACTAAGTACTAGAAAGAATATGACAAATTATTCTTAGAAATATTTTTGCATTTGAAAAGTACTTATTTCATAATGTAGAGAAATACAGATTAAAGGTAAGTGCCTACAGAATTTTTTCAGCTCTACTGAAAGGCATCTGCATGTCAACATGAAGTTTGGTTTACAAAAGTTGCTATGTCAAAGTCTAGCTTTCATGGATAGTAAAGGACTGGGTAAGATCCTTAACTCTCCAGAAATCTCCTTCCTGCCACAGGCAATGTTGATGGTTTGCACCGAGATGTTGTATTCTAAGGATTTACAACAGGATGTCTTTTGGTGGGAACACAATTTAAAACTGTATCTGCCTTATATAAATTCCAAGTTAGCTCATCTGCGACTTCTGAAGTGTGGGCAAAACATTTGACCACAAGAAGTAAACAAAACCAAATCCCTGCTCCAAACCAGCAATAAATTAAAGGATTACAAAAAGAAGAGAAAAGGAAATTAGAAGTGGAATGAATCAATAAGGCATTTTTGTCCCTGGTAACTGCAATAAACACAAAATTGGCTAGAAATCCTATTATATCAAACTACTCTATAACTAACTTTTGAAAGCAACTCTAATTGAAAAACATTCAGAAAATGGAATCCCCATTCTAAGGCTTTGATAGAATTTCAAGAAGAAACCAGTGTTCCTCATGAGCTTAATGGATGCTGGGCTATTAAACCAGAAATAGGTTTACGGAAGATGAGTGGCAAGGGTAAAGAAAATATGCTAGTACGTACTGGGAAGACACTGGTTTCCACATAAACCATGAACACAGCAGAGCTGATAAAGTATGTGATGAAAACCAGAACAGTTTCCCAGTTTTAGGACAAAAACATACATGCTTAGCATGATTTCTGGAACAGGATTGGTGGAGACTATTGCAGTGCAGAGTTCCAGTCAAACAAGCTGTCAATATTGTCTACTCGCTAAAAAACAAGAGAGTGCACTTGTGGAGACTAGGATTTTATTCCACGCTCACAAGTGATCTCTCAGAGAACAAGCTACCTTCGCAACACAATACTTGGCGCTGCTCATCATGTTCCTCTGATGTCCCCCTGTGTTTCCACTCTCCTTCCCCTCCAAGTTGTCAGGCGCTCCTCGCCACATTTGACCATCTCCTGACTACTCCACAGGCTGCTCTTGGCCAGCAGCAGCAAGTGTTGACTGCAGCCAGAAGCACGAGGGCTTTTTCAAGGGACAGTCCAAGCAGCCGTGTCCAGGGAAGGTGCAGGGTGAAGTCCCACCATGCAGCCCCACAGTAGCCAGTGGGCCATCAGGGAGAGTGGGAGAAGGCAGGCTTACTGCCGAGGGACTCTCTCTTCCCTTTTAAACAGTGGTGATCAGTATGAGTACTTGTGGCGCTTAACACAACAGCCTCTACAGTTGCTGCTGCAGGCAAAACGCTGCTGAGTGTCCCCAGCAGGTCTCTTTCATCCTCTTTCCTACAGTTGGGGTAACTGGAAAAGCAATCATCCTAATAAAGCTTGATTATCATCATCCCACTAAGGAAAGGAAAGAGGTAAGGCAGTGCTGGAAATATTCTCTGCCATTTGAGAAAGGCTTCCTGTCAGTGGCTGTTCTCTGTAGAAGTGTATGTTTAAACACACTACCTAGAAGGCTACTATTTTTAGTACAGTGGTGCACTTCAAAGCATTTCCTGCTTAGAAAGTCACACCGAAAGTAGAAGGAGAAAACGCAAAAGGTTCTGCTCTCTCCCAACACACCGATCTCCCTCGTAGAGGCCAACACACTGCTGGTCCATTGCAGTTTCCAGAGAAACTGCACACTCCAATGACTAATTACTTAAAAATACAACATTCCTCAGGGAGGAGAAGTTTTAAATAAATCTGCAAAATAGGTAACACAAGTACATGGCTAATTTTTACATATGGGAGGAAGAAGGAGGGGGAAGGATGCAGGAGCATGGAAGAATTTAGCACAAGAATTTGTGTTCTAGTCTTGTACTAAATAGTTCCAGCTTTGATCCAAATTTAGGCAATGAGCTCTTCCTGTGGGAGACCATCTTCCAAAGCTGAAGAGTTTTTGATACTAAATATTTTCAGTGATTTTGTAATTGGGGTAAAGTGGTTATTTGTTTAGAGGCCTGGCCTTCAGACAGTTAAACACATTATTCTATATTCCCCACCATTTTCTCTCCTACTCCACTCTAGACTTCTGTTTATTCAGCTCCAGGTTTCACTGCATTTTAAGGAGGTTTTAAAACTGTTTACAACCAAAGGGAGCAACAAAAGCGCTTCTGTCACTACCCAGCAATGTTCTATCACAGTGATGGGACTGACTTATTCATACCTACGTGCAGATGAAGCCCATATCACTTTATGATTACTCCTGCACAGCTTCGTGGTTCTCTGAAGAAACCCAACTTTCTGTACCTGGGTCCCTCTCTCCTGGGACACAAACTCCGTCTTCCAATTTGAAAAAAAAGGCAATACATCCATAGTCCATAATTCAACTCCCTCAAGTCCCACCCCAACCTCAGAAACATAAAATCTAAAAATAAAAAAATGAACAGACTATTCACTTTACGAAGTTTATAACTCTGGAGACCTAATTTCCAACTGCTTGGCAGTGCCTGTAGACACTGAAGTCTCTTTCTTCAAAATTGGTCTTATGATTAGTTATATGTTTACATTTAGGATGAGAGAACTTGCATGTCTTGAGTGATGAGAAAGTAGGCAGCTAGTTTAAACTGTACATCTGTGCTACTACTTGTCAATGGGATTATCACTAAAGAGCAGTTTATCTTCTCCTTTTTAAACATTCTTTAGGATAAGATTAAATAAAAACTTGTTATTAATGGGATTGTTATTATAAATTATGCATTATCAATAGAATATTTTCATATTTTCCCATCAATGATAAAAGGAGCTCGTAGGACTACTTTAGACTAGACAGCTAATTTCTAGAGAGGGCAAAACCCGCTCTCTGAGAATGGGTTCACAAAATAAGATGTTCCTTGTGCACTCCACAGAGATCATCAATGAGGAATTTTTAATTCTTTTAGAAATTTAATTATTATAAACCATCTGAAGGCTATGAGTTTGATCTATGGAAGATGGACATACATTTTTTGGCGATTACTAAATCCTACGTTTTCGTCCAGTACCTAATGGAGGACTGAAGATCTCTGCCTTCAATCTGGCATTGACTTCAACGTGTAGGATCTGAACTACGGATTGAAATCTATCAGACACTTTAAAAATAGTATATTCTTGCCAGTTTGGCAGTGAATTTCTTGATATCTATGTTTTTCTAGCCTAATGAAGCATAAGTTCTCACAGAGAATCTAAACTCTACCTCTACAGACACTACAAAACACGTAGCAGTTTCTATTCCAATTCTATAAACTAACATCCAGGCTTGAGAATAAATCCCTGTCGAAATTAGTGTAATTTGGCTTGGTTTCCCCTAAAGCATGGAAAAGATTGAAAAACCACGACTGCTCCTACATAATGGCAATAGCTGTCAAATCCTGTTGAAACAGAAGGAGTAATCTTGGGAATCACATGGATAACTGAGATTTTAACAATGCTGCATCCACACTGTAGTGATGTGTTCGGCCTCTATTTTTGTGGTTATAGCCACTGCTGAAAGAACTGTCTATTACAGACTGCCAAAAGGGAAAAAAAAAATTCCAATGCTGTGACTTAGGGCTAAGAAAATGTTGTCTACTTCTCCTCAGCCTCAAGATACAATGTAGAAAATATAAATGATGATGTATTTATATATATACAATAAAAAAATACAACAGATTCATAAAACAAATCAGCTCAAACCTAGTCTGCACATTAAAAATACACAATATTTTTAAGTCAAGTATTTTAAAAATTAGGAATATGGCTGTGAATGAGAGCCATGAACATCTGCACAGTGTATGATCTGATCATGATTTACAAACTAAGGCTTCATGCACAGGGCTGCCTAGGGATTAATGACCAGCTGGGAGAGTTGATAGTGTTCGACAAATCTAAGGATCATTAACTCCAGCTAGTTATAAACTTACACTAAAATTGATATTGTAATTACCCATTTTATAAATAAACTAATACTGAAGTAGTAAATTGCTTTTGCTGCATCCATTTTCCTTGCAACGCTCTGAAAACTGGAGATTTCTGGGTGATGTGAACCTGATGCTTTTTGAAAGTGATTTCTGCATGAAAGTCAGTGAAATAACACTTTTTAGCATAAGTCCTAACACTACTCAGCTTACTAGCACGTTGGGCAGTGAGAGCTAGAAGTAATCTTGCATAGAACATGAAGAAATTCTGAAAGCAAAATTCAATGCAGATAACCTTGCACATCTGCATTGAATGATGAATCATCCATAGGAACTTGGGTTTGAATATAAAGAACTTTCAAGGAAAAAAACCAAACAAAACCCCATCAAATCCTTCCAATTGGCAGAGATGTCTATCTGGTTTGATTTCAATTAGCAGGTCAAGTATAGCACAAAAACCAGTAATGCAAAATTGATATCAGTCCTGTCAAACGAATCATGTTCTTGAGCACGAATATGTTTTCCATGGGAGGAGTGTAGCTGCTGTGCTGGCCTAGGACAAGGACTTAGCACACAGCACTTCAACATCAGCCTGTGGGAAAAGCTGTCAATTAGTTAGCACTAAACAACAATCATGGGTATTTTCTCTTTGCCTCACTACCATCTGGGAAAGGTTCTCTGTGTAATCCATCTCCTCCCAGGCAGAGTCTGTGCTTCTAGACAGAGTGATCATCACAACACAGCAATACCAACTGGAAAATCGAGAGGAGACTGGATTTCAAAAGACAGGTAACAGGCTTCTGAAGTGTCAAGATCCTACTCTTAGAGGAAGTCAGATGGCAAGAACGCAGATCTAGAACATCTTATTCAAATTAGCTTACCTGTTCATTAGGCTCAAAGCTTATTTCTTCTTTTTCCGTCCTCATAGCTATTAACTTTGTGCTACTGGAAGGGTCCGTCTTACTGTCCAACCGCTCCAGTTTCGGGGGTATGTCTGGTAAACCAATATCTTTAGTATCATCTTTATCTAGTAAGTAGCGAAGTAGTGCATTATTATTCTTCTTAGGACTTGCTGGCTCCTGTTTAACAGTCACCTCTGAACCAGGAGCTGTGCTACTGGACTCCTGGTTCAGCTCTTTGCCTGTGGCCTCTGCTGTGAGCTTGGCCAAATCTACAGGAGAACTGCTGTCCTGCAATAGTCTGTGCAAAATTTTATGCTTCTCCTTGAGCGAGGTTCCATGTGCTGAACCAGACCCAGGCAACCCTCCTGTGGAGTCCTTGCTAATGTCTCCCATGGTGCTGGACAAAGGTGAAGGCTCCATCTGATCCGATTTGGTGGTCAGCAATTGTAAGAGCTTTGTCTGGCTTTTTCCATCGTGCAGTTTATTCTGTCCATCAGGTCTCTCACCACTGACAGCTGGTGGCATGTTGCTATCACTATTGTCTTTCTGTTCTCCTGAATGGCAGCTGCTCTCTGCTTGTCCAGTTGTACCTTCGGATTGCTCCCCATATATTCCAAAGCAGTCTTTAGAGTCCAGGCTTCCCATCTTGCTTAGCTGGGGAGGATTCATACTCACAGGGGAATTTTGTAAATTTCCCATTTTTAGGTCAGGTGAAGCCAACGATGATCCTAGAGAAACACCGTGGCCCTCGCTGAGGGCCTGAAGTGCGTTCAGGGAACTGTTGGTGTAGTTATGGCTATTTCCTGTGCTGCTGCAGACTCCCACAGGTGAATGTAAGCTTCCTGCAGGGGAGAACTGACTGGGTGGGATGCGAGGACTTCCTGCCACTCCAGGGCTTACACGATGCCTTGGGGAAAGCATAGAGTTTGGCTGCCCTGGGTTCATGCCAGGGCTGCTTTGTGAGGGGCTATTCATTTTTAGTGCATAGTTACTACCCTGAGGAGTGGATGCTTGTATGCTTGACACATGGTTCATTCCCCCTGAACCACCAAACCTGCCTGCTGGCATGCCCATTTGTTCCTTTGGGCCATTTATGGCAAAATTTATATTGCTACTGATGGTCATATCCTGACCTGGGTTCCCACTGCACATGGCCTGATGGGCAGGGCTGCTGGAACTTATTGGGTTCAATATCTTCCCCATTCCTTGTCCAGTCAAATCCTGACTCATTCCACAGACATTCTGCTCTCTATGTGGCAAGGGGAAAAAAAAAGGAGTCTGTTAGTTGAAATGACAGTGGACAACTTGCAATTACATTATGAGAAAAGAAGCAAAAACCCCAAACATCACTTTAAAATAACATAAATCCCGTACAGTCTAAAACAAATCAACAATTTGACAAAAGTGATACGCAACTCTCAACATGGCTGAACATGAACAGTATGGTTTTTCAGAACCTCATTAGCAAAATCAGTGGAAGAGAAGAAAACCCAAATTACACCTCATTTAAATGACAGTCATTAGAAAAGCAGATAGGTTACAATTTCAGACTCTCTCCCTTTAATGTATCTCTCCTCTACAATTTGGCAAGAGCTAACTTCTAGAATTGACACAAATGTCATCTGAAACATTTGATCCAACATATACAGGCTTTACAAGACAGCTGTGGACAGCTGTTTGCCAGAGCTTCGAATTTCTCTGAGTTAGCCCCACCACAAGGCTGCAGTGGGCTATTCGCCCATCAAGTTTACAGCGTATAGAAAGTTGAAAAAGTTGCATTTCTGCATTGCCGGAGTATTTCAACACTGCTCCAAAATAGCATGTGAGCCAAAGGAACTACTGGATACTGCTCCAGAATGAGAACAGTCTGTCAGCAATCCAGTCCTGACCAGGCATTTAGGAAAAGGGAAGGAGAAAAAAAACCCAACAAACTGCACATATAGGAGCTGAAACTCCTATTTTGGAGATGTAGGCTGCAAGACAAGGGAAACAGAGGAGAGTGAGACACACTGAGAAAAAACTCTTGTGAGAGTTCCTGAAGGTCACTTCTCTTTTTCTCAGGAGATTTCAATTAGTTTAAGGGAACATGCAATGTATTTCATGCTTCTGTGCTAAAACAAATCAGAAAAATCAGACATATTCCCAAACAACAAAAGCTACAAAAGAGATGGAGTCAAGTAAATCAGGAATTAAAAAAAACCAAAAAACAAAAGGTTTTGACAAAAATCAAATCAACTCTGGACTCCCAAAAACAAATACTAATGAAACATTCCTAATATGGATTGTCCACGAGACAAAAATCACTCCTACTTGCACAGTATAAGTAAGTGCAGATAAACTTTTGCATTTTGCTAAAGCATGAGAAGTGAAATACTTGAAAAACACAGAGTAGTGAACCTTGTTATTCTGTATTTGTCACCTGAGGTATAAAGGCAAAGGTGAACAAAATTAACTATAAGAAGAGAGGTGGATTTTTAAAACATTATTACAAATAAAATGGTACCAGCATTCTGCTAAAAAAAAAAAGCAAGAATATATGAAAGTACCGTTTTTAATTTAATCATGGTTTTTAAAATTTAAAATGTTGCTCTTCATGAAAAAGCAGGTATATTCAACAATTTAAATAAAACAAAATTCAGACAGCTTTTGGTCAGGTCAATTTGCAAATTTACAATTTCTCTAAAATGTTTTCAATTGTAATTATATTTTGCACTGTTCTCTTATGCTCAAAAAAAATGATACCAAATATTCAGGCAAAACAGCATTGTAAATATAACCAGTCAATAAATCTGACACAAATATGCAGTGACTTAATAAAAATTTTAAGTTCAAGCTCTGATACTCATCCTTAACTTCAATACATTATTGACTGTGCTGGTTTAAAAACCCCAAATCTCATAGGGATGGCATTTCTCACCCCTACTATTCCCAGCACCAGAAAAGACAAGGAACAAAGAGAACCAAGGAATAAAATACGCAGTTTGTACGAAGTGCAGTCCTAGTAATCATAACACGTTCCTTTAAAAAGAGCCAGGGCCAACGTATGACAGATTATGAACTATAGGAATGTAATCCTTCAAAGTTTTCTAGATTTAAATACATTTGGAAAGTACATTTGGAAAATACAGGAAATTCAAATACTGAAATTAAGAACATGATACTAAAGGAAATTTTCTACGTATAATGGAAGATCTTGATGTGAAAATCCAGTGTGCCATTTTTAAATCCTGGAATAATCTTACGGTCTTTTTCTACTGCAAGCATAGATTTAAAAATCTTATTTTGTTTCCATGCCATCAGCTCTGGGTCAACTGAAATCTATCTCCCTCAAACAATCTATTTACTTTGGCAACCTTGTACTTTCCACGTCTCTTTGAAGACTGTGAATGCAACATTCACATGAAGTGGCCAGGATTACCTGTGAAGCATATGCAAGGAGATTACGAGCTGAGGTTCATTAGTCGTCTGAGAACGGATGAGCTTGCTCTTCGTTTGGGCAGAAGCAATAGTGCCATCTGACAGGGAAAACCGATAAACAGGACTAAAGGCTAGTCCCTGCCTCAGCACTGCAAGCAAGCAAAATAACAGCATTAAATTAATGAGAAACTGTGGTACAGGTAGCTTAGATCCTCAGCATTTGATGTTCTAAGTCCATCAGCACTGATACACAGATACCGTGTTAATTGAACAAACAAACAAAAAATTTGAAAATAAACAGATGCAATGCATATACAATAAAGGACCCCACATAATGTAGGATGATCAAAAGAAAATCTGTATGGAATGACAGCAATAACAGGAAGATACCATGAAATATAGTGTATTTCAGGAGCAGAACCAGGAAGTTCTTGATATCCATTTCACTCTTCATCAAATATGAGTCTAACACTTTTTGTTCCTCATGCATTTTTTTTCATCTGTATCATCTATACCATGATGATTAACGTAAATGTCTTTAGTTTTTTTAGATAATGTTTCCATCAGCCTCTATCTTTTCCTCCATATTGCCTCCTTAAATTGTTTTTTGTAATAGTTACATTCACTTCTTTAATTTGAAAAGTACTTAAGTCTCTTACAGGGGAACAATTAGAAATAAGAACTGGAATAAGAAAGTATTACTTTTAAAAGAACAAATACAAAAGACATACAGCTCAAAAAAATGACAAATACAATTACCTAATCCAAAATTTAGGTTGTGTCACCCTTTCCCAGTGTTGACTGTATTTCAGGTTTGGAGTTTACTACACTGTACATAGTCTGCAGCCCTTTAAGTTTACAGTGTAAATCTGAACTTCAACAAATTTAATTCTTCAATTTCCACAGACAGCCATGACATTTCTTCAATTAAAAATTAAAATTATGCTATGGAAAAGCAAATCTCCAAATGTTTATTCTATTGTTCACTCTTTGCCATCAATGAAACAAGTGTGGTAATTTACAATTTCTACTTGAAAGTGATTACATTAGGATTGCAGATACGGGAGGAGGAAAATTTTCCAGTAGTTACGTATTTAGGGAAAAAAAATAGGAATGAAGCTCTACAAATACTGTTAATTTCCTATTTTTCTCATACATACACATTTTCTGCATTTTTTGTGGTTTATTTTTTTAATTAATATCGTCATCTGATCCTCATTTCATTGCTTGTCTTTTGGCATTTCCTGTTGTAATGAAATGACATGGTTTTCCAAGTGTGGCCTTTATTTGTCTTGTCACAGAGCTAGCACATTTTTAGCCTTGCAAGACTGGTTATGATCGCTTCCCTTCCCTGTCCCCCACTGCCATATACGTATTGTTCTGTAAGGTTTCAAAGTATTATTTAGGCAGTGAGAAAACAGGAAGCACAATTTAAACAACCAGAAGGCTTTTTTTCCGAGTAAAAATGTAAAGAAAAACAAAAACCTACAACAGTGAAACAACACAAAGCAAAATTTCACTGTTAGGTATGTCATTGTTTCAGTTTAACCTTTGGGCACTAGAAGGTCCAAAGCTCTTAACTTTAGTATATACCACATCAGGAAATTCCAGCACTCAATGCCAACAGGATACAAGTGAAATCTCTACTTAAATCATTTTCCAAACCAATTCTTTAAGCAAACAAGAATGTTTCCGTATTCCTCTTGAGGAAACGTTATTTTTCTGACTGCAGCCAATAAAAACTTACCATATATTCTGCATTTTAATTTCAAAGCATGTTTTTTTATTGTTTATGAAGCTAATGCTGCATTTCTTTTTCACACTGTATCACTGGATTGCATGTAGGAGACCATTACTTTCTTTGCTTCTATTCTCAAACCATAATGACTCCAAGCATTCCTTAGTCAAGCACAAAGTTGCTACAGGCCAATATATGCCTTGTTTTCTTTCTCCTGCAGGGCAGGGGAGGGACACATTTCAGCCATTATTCCTCTCCAGGGCTGTACCCTTTGCATGAAGGCAATTCCAGAGGTTTTTCCTCCTTCTCTTATAATTCACTCTCCTCACTTCCATGAGAAGAGCCCTCTCATTTAGATTAATTGTAGAGTTTGTAGGACAATTCTAAGACTCTCCTACAAAATGGTACAGTGTAAACCCCAAAGCACATGTATGTTCATCATTTTACAGACAGCTTAGAGAGGACTCATTCAAACCTTGGCACTGGGTGAAGGAGCTGCTAATTCGGTCAGGAGAAACTTGAAGAAGACTGAAGTAACAAGTTGTGGGATGTCATAACAGATACTCCTAAATTGCCCTTGTTGCAGAAGGGTCTTTACCTGAGACTGATCTCTAAAACCCTAGTGTAACCTTAATTGTACACTACCTTCTTCAATTCTGTCTGAAATCAGAGAATAAGACTGTGAACTTTTAGCACTTCTACTGTATATATCCCAAAAGCTGTTATCTAAAATACCACAGTATTCCTGTGCCTCCACATTCCTTAAACGCCACCTGAAAGTTTCATGAAAACACAGCATATTAAAGAATATTTAACTAATGCCTCATGACTTAGAGCTCCTTTATTGTGTGTGTGTATTTGGTGGAATAATTTGATATTCCAGTTACAATTTAGTTTCCAACACAGCATGCCTGTTGCTTAATGACCATGGTAACTATTTGTTACAGGCCAGCTGTAAACCTTGTCCTACAAATATGAACCCAAAGAATGATGCTCCTGCACTGGAAATGTTCCAGTTATTTCCCACTGGTTTTGAAATTACTTTCCCATGGTCTAGAAGGGGTCATCGGTTTTTACTAATTTGGATCTGTGTTACTAGAATTAGCAGTATAAGGGTTTTATCAAAAAATCCCCATACAGCCACTACCACACAAACCTCACGGGAAACCTTTCACAGTGCAGAATTCTACATCTGATCTAGCATAATCTATCTAGATATATTTAGACCTGCCTAGAGAGTCATCAGTGTGTTAGGTAAATCAGCTTGAGAAAAGCACTGTCAGTAGCCCTCGGTTGTTCCACGTAAACATAACAAAGAGAACACAACCAAGAGATACAAGCGACAAACAGTTTAAATATAGAAAGGGCTAAAAATATGAAGCCTAACCTTCCTGGTGATGCCTCTTGGCAAAAGATATTTCTCCCTCATGCTGAGAATGGAATCTCTGAATGCATCGTCTCACCAAATCCTCCCAGCCAGGTTTCATAGCCGCTCTCATGGTACTTGTGTCCAGCGAAGTTATTTTGCCTGATATTAGATACATTAGAAAACATTTGTTACAACAATTTCTCCATTGGGGAAAAGAAAATAAAATTAAAACCTCTTACTCCTATTTCACAATACCTTGTAGATCCTGGCGTGTAGTAAAGCTCTCTGATGAAGGAAGAAGAGGCCTTTCCTTCATTGGAGCTCTTCTTGCAACACAAATCAAGCAAGACTGCAAATCTTAAAGAAAAATGTTACTTCATTCAAATTTTACAGAAGAGGAGGCCTTTTGCTTCTACAAAGACTTCAGAAATACTTTTTAAAAGTTCTTTAAATCTATTTGGAGAAAGAAATAGATATTGTACTAATAAAAGGATAGACAAAACTCAGTGAGTTTGCTTTCTCTTAGAAGAAAAATTATCAAGGAGTCAACACTAAGTATGCTCATATTTATGCATGTAGTACCTCAATCCCTTAGGAGATAATAAGAATACACTTCATGCACAAAGAGCACATTTCTTCAACAGTCACAGTTTTGTACCTTCTAAGCCACATCACTTAAACATGCCTCAAATGCTTGCTATCCCTGAGAAAGCAGCTTCAAAATAACCATTTCTACTTACCTTAATACTATTTACAAAACACTCTTAGGAAGTTTACCTCCTGAAGTAGTAAATGGTAAAGGATTTTCTCCATATTCTAAGAATTCAAAAACCCGCCCTTTGTTTCCAGTCTCCTACATTCTTCTTACAATTGCAGCAATATAAAACTAGGATGTATCTCTTCAATGTAAACACAGTTTCTCTCCATTTCAACTACATTGGTTTAACAAATAGGTGCATGCAAGTGTATACACTCATAGCCAAGACAAAAAGTGCATTTCTACACTTAAATTAAAAAGGGAAAATAGTATAATTTTTCCTTTTTTCAGGACTTCGAGGCAATTTTATCAACAGTCTCTGAAACTGCAGTAACACAAAGTGGTAATTACCTTCACCGTCCTCCTTGAAGGAATTTGGTTGAGAAACAGCAAAGCACTGCATAGTTTCATATTTCTGATGTGCTTCCTGGTTATCATGGCCTTCTTCAGAATCAGCAAGAGGTTTTACCAGCATCCGACAATTAAAGGTATGGCTATTACGCCTTGGAGTGTCACCAGACCAAGATCCCCCATTCACTGAGTAAAATCAAAGATCATATAATGAGATAAATCTGGTAGCAGGCATTTCTGCTGCTTAGCCACAGGAAATTAATCAAGGTGCTTCGCAAACTGGTTGGAAAACAAGCTTATTTAACAACAACAATCTAATTTTAATCTTAAAGCCCACACCTGCACATAACAAGGTATGTAATTTATAAAATTATCAGATTTTAAGAGCACTGCTAATTTGTTCAGCTATCATGCTTTTTTTTCAAGTGACTTAAAATGACAGCAGAAAAGGAGGATAAAAGTATAAATATTGGTGCATGTAAAACTTATGCAGTACAGCAAAAAGCCAACTGCATAGGTCAAGTTGATTTATGAGTGTGAAAAAAATAAGGCAGTATGTACAATCTTTCCAGTGAACTTAAAAGGTCCTAATACAAAAGAGATGGCTGCAGTGTACCAAAGTCTATGTTCAGATCAGAAATTGAAAGAAAAGGAACTAATATGCAATTATAAAAACAGGAAGCAATACAACAGGGAATATATCGAAACACACAGTCTCAGCTACATTGGGAAAGACTAAAGGAATGAGAATGACCTGCCAGCTCATTTGGATAAAATTAAAGCTTAACAGAGTGCTTAAGACAAGTAAAAATGGAAACAAAATCCTGAGATGCACAAATATAGGTACTGGACATCAGTCAGAATGAATTAATGTAACACCACAAAGGGAAATAGCAAGGTCATACTGAAAACACTCTTCACTTGCCCTCTTGAGTCACAGAATGTAATAAAGGTAGTAATATGTTGGGTTTAGCCATTTACATTTTTGTGTCTTCAGGGTAGATAAGTACAGTAATAAAATGCTAAAATGAATTGGATAATACTTTTAAAAGTGCTGCGAGTAAATGAGGCACCTATTATTGACTTTCTCCTTTTCACTTCCTCCAGAACTCAAGTCACATTAAAACTAGTATCAATATGAATCCGAAAATGGCTGCAACTGATAAAAAGAGCATTTGAAAGATAAGATTAAATACTGGTGAGACTAAAAACAATTCAATAAAAATTCTAGTATAAGGAGATTTCCCATGTTTTTATATTCCACCTTTCCTGGGCCATTCTTGGAATAACAAGCCTAGACAGAGAACTAACAGAGTTCACAGAGCTAACACTGTCTTTCACTGGTTCAGTCTGGAGATCCTTTA
Organism: Pitta sordida; assembly: GCA_013390025.1. Classification (NCBI taxonomy): domain Eukaryota; kingdom Metazoa; phylum Chordata; class Aves; order Passeriformes; family Pittidae; genus Pitta; species Pitta sordida. Next base: position 125,956 of record WEKX01012599.1, read on the forward strand.
AAAAGTATCAGCTAACATGAGTAACTAAGTGCAATTTTAACAAAGAAGAATTTGAAAAGAATGAAGGATGATCTTGAGAATAACATTAATTATTCGTAGTCTATATATACATTAAAAATAAATAGTGTATATGATGAAACTGCAAGTAGTAGAAGGATATTAACTTCAGTTATTGAAACACGGTTGTATAAAACCAAATTTAAATAAGTAATGGTATGATATGAGGAGAAGTTGCATACCTAATGATTTTGGCAGCAGGATTTTGACAAATTCATTGTGGTCCCCTACATGTAGGATGCTATATATGCTTGTGTTCATCAGCTCTTCTTGGTTGTACCTCAGGTACTGCGTCACATTCTCAGAAACAAAGACAACATTACCTTCTGGGTTCACTACAAAGAAGAACCCATCTAGGGCCTACAGGGGAAAAAAAAAGAAAAGCAAAGAAAAAGAGAGAAACACAATATGAAACAATCAGATTAACACATTGTGCAAAAAAAGAAATACAGTCCGGCTTCCTACACCATGGTACCGCGGGTCTTGATCCCTCTCTGCACAGCCCTCCATCAGCGTTGAGCGCCAGCTCATTAATATGCAAATTTGGCCTTGGTCTCCCCGCCCCCTGCAGTGGCTGCGGGGCATTCCTGGCAATTCCTCGCACAGCTGGGGGAGCAAAGCCGGGTTCTTTGACCATGGAGTGACCCTTGCTGAGCATGGTCTGATGGACTCAGGTGGGTTACATCCAACTAATAAGGGAAAGAGGTTGTTAGCTTATAAGTTGGCAGGACTCATAAAGAGGGCTTTAAACTAGATATGAAGGGGGGTGGGGATGNCATACGTAGTTCCTCTGCACTGTGGGGCACGGGTGGCCATGGCATGGGCGGCGGGGGGGGGGATTTGCATATTCATGACTGCCTACTTTGAATATTCATGCATGTCAGGTCATGCACACACAGTACTGAAATGGGCCTCCTGAACTGCTGAAAAACCACGCAGTGAAGATGTGAAGCCGGTATCTGGGGGACGCGAAGTAGAAGAGGGCTGACTGTACTCCATTCAGAGAAGACATAGCTGCATCTTTCCACATAAGCCCCAGTTCTTATTTTAATGTCCATAACAGCAATGGACAGATTTCGGATTGAGCACCTAATCTTACTTGTATCAAACTAGTGTAAAAGCACAGAAAGGTGCCCACCTTGCAAAATAATAAAACCCACAAATGGAAACAAGTGAATCCCCCACTCCAAACAAGCAAACGTAAGTAATGGAAGAGTTTGCTCTATATCCCTGTGTATGAAGTAAGAACCCTGGACCAGAAGATGGTTCAGGTAAACCCACAGCCTGTTCATTCCTCTGTGCAGTACAGGAAGGCTGATCCCAGGAAAACATCACAGGACATGCTGTCACAAGGCAAGGGAAACACTAGCAGAAAGAAACGCTCTTCCCATCCTCAGCAGTGCATCCTCACATATGCAAGTCCCTCTGCAGCCAGGAATGCGAGGGCTTAAAAACAGAGAAAAGTAAAGGGAGCTGAGAGCAGGCGGTGAGCAGTGAGGATGGGGAGCTTTAGCCTCTACTGCCAGGACTGCCTTTTTTTTTTTTTTTTTAATTTGACACCACTTTAATTCAGTCCACACATTATCTAAAGAACAGGAACCAGACTTTCACCTCTTTAACTCAGCTTCATGGTTTTCCAAAGGACTTAAAGTTTCTCTGAGGAAGTGTCTACATTAGTATTTTCTGCTGATTGGTTTCCCCCTTATCTCTTGTGACAGTGACAACCCAGCTTCAGCATTCTTTCCAAGATATCTCTTCCACATTTTCTGAAGCCTAAGCCAAATACTACATCATTTCTACCCAATGAGGATGAAGTAGAAATTTGAGTATTAGTTAGAAATTTCCACGCAAACTTAATTTTGCTTGAGATGCAAGCACGACTGTGGATAGTAGAAATGTGTCAGAATACATAACTCTAACTTTATGTCATAGGAGCAGATAAAGGGGATAGACCAAAAGCTTTGGCGCTTTAAGCGTAAGCGTTCAATTAACACTTACACAGACTTCTGCAGCTTTGCCGGATTTATTCACCTCTGTAAGGATTGACAGAAAATCACTAGAAGAGTTGTTAGCTATTGTATCTCTAGGGACAGAAAGAAATCAGAAAAGCAGGCAACCCATGATGCATAATGGCTCAAACCCAAGTGGATCCACATTAAACCTGAACACTGCAAAACCTAACCAGGAGGAGCTGCCATAGCAAGCATATACCAGCTTGACCGAACTTTTTATATTAAACAACTCATATGTTGGTTGTGGCAGGCAGTTCTCAAGTCCTCTGGTTACAGAGAGATGTCAAAAATACTGTACACTACTGAGCAATTAGCAAACCCAGATAGAAAAAGAGAAGACTAAGAAAAGACACCAGTCTTTAGCCACCTAGCGGAAGGCTAAAGAGAAGACAGAGCCAGGCTCTAGTCAGAGGGTCACAAGGGAAGGATGAGATTCAACAGACATAGATTGCAAGACATCAAACTTTAGGGAGATAAAAGGAAAACAAAAATCACCATGGTGGTCAGATACGGGAAGATGCTGCCCAGAGAAACTGTGAGAACACCTTCCACAGAAATATTCAAATCTTGGCTGGACTCAGATCTGGGCCCTCTGCTGTACTCTGACCGGCTTGCAGAGGAAGGCAGGAATACACAAGCTCCAGAAGTGCTTCCCAAACTAAGTGAGATAATGATTCTGCTACAGGGGTGGGATAGTGAAAGCCCAATGCTCAAGCAGAGCAGCTAAGCCAGTGGTCGACAAACATTTTCTTTCTTCTATTTTTATATTGCAACATAATAAAATCCACAAATAAATGTGCAAGTGTACACTTCCCCTGACTGCCTCTAAAAAAAGACAGAACAGGTTTTTTTTTCCTCTTGTTCTCGCAAATTCTAATACCTGATTTTGGTTTTTATCATTGCCTTCATCTTCTTCCTCCTATTAATTTACTATCTTTGGAGTGTTCTCTTCTTTTTAAGTACTACTTTCTTAAAATTCATGACATTTTCCTACTGAATAGTATTTAGTTTAAGTAAAACAATTTACAAATGCATTAAAAAAATGAGGCTCTAATATAATTTTCTATCAGCATCTCTGCTACAGATCAGGTCTTGAACTGCATTTCACTACCATCTGAAGCCAGTGTAAGCATGACCTCTTTGATTTACAGCAGTACCTCGCTGCATTGCAACTTCTCCACTTTGACCCCACTGGTTTGTGAGAAATTTTGTTCGCAAATTTCCTCAGTGATTCACGGAGCTTCCAAGCTGACACATGTGCAGTGCCTCTGCTTCACCGAGGGGCGGTGCTGGCGCTCCCTGTGGGGCGGGACTGGCCCAGCCCCGCAGGGAGGGCACGCGGTGACTCTCGCTCCCATGGCGCCATGCCACGGTCCCTGCCCTGCTCCTGTGTGTCTCATCGCCCTGTCCCTACAGTGGAAGACTCTGTCCACAGTACGCCCCGGGCAACCGCTGTGACCCAGCGCAGCACCGCCAGAAGTCACGCCGTCCCCTGTCACTCTAAGCACAACTGGGGGACTGATCCCTGCTGGGCACGTTACTGTTTCCATGGCTACAGACGCAGAAGGCAACACAGTCTGTGCCTGGGGACTGCACGCCTGGTGCACCTGGTGATGACATAGCCCCAGGGAAAGTGCCCCATGAAGGTGGGTCTGGGCTGGCCGTGGCAGTGGTGGGGCCAGTGGAGGGACGCGCCCACGCCACTGCCGCAGCTGCTGCGCCGGAGGAGGCTTCTGCTCCCCCATGCCCTACTCCTGCTGCAGCAGAATGAAGTGGTGTTCTGCTGGCTCCATACGGCCAGCGCTGCCTCTCCCGGGACCAGCAAACTCCAACACCAACGCCATCCCCCACCATAAGGAGCCCCGGGTGTCGCAGTGTTGCAAAGTTAAGGTTTCCCAGGCTCCACGAGTGCTGACCACAGCCCCAGGACACCCCTTCCGTGCCGCGGAGGCAGTGCAAGCATGAACAGTGGCAGCAGCCCGGCAGCAGCCATGGAAGCGGCAACTTGGCCAAAGAGAAGCCGAGGGATTCTCCGGGGGTCTCCCCATGCAGAGCGGACTCAGAAATACTCCCCTATGTTCCCCTGTGCTGGGAGAGGCCGTGGGAAGGAGCAGAAAATGCTCCCCAGCGCTCCTGATTGGCTGGGGGTGGAGCGATGGGCATGGCCTGTATGCATATTAATAACCCTCACGTATTTGCGAATTAGACAGTTTATGAGACCCCCAGGAGACCCGTTCCTTGCAAAGGGTGAGGTATTACTGTAGTTCTTTTTACATCATGACAGCACCCTGTACTGTCTGAGGATATGAAGAGGTGGACCAGAGAACTCAGCTAGCTGAAAACTAATGAAAGGAAAAAAAAAGATGCTAGCCACATCAGTCCTATGAACTGGACCCCCATGGAACCACATGGTGTTCAGAGCTGGCAGAAGGGTGTGGGTCTGGCTGAACCATTTTGCTTGGCAGCTGTCCCCACATTAATTCAAAGGGATTGCAAAACCAAATCCATCACAGATGTTTATTGAAGTCCTAAGGAGAAAATTTTCAAAGGTGGAGATGGCAAGCAAGAGATTTTGAGAGTTACTGGCATCTCACTGTTTCTTAGTGTGCCACCTTCTTTGGCAAGGAAGTGTTCTGTGCTGTTTTCTCCTGGCTGCTTCTTGGGTTGACCACAGAAGTGGTCATCAGGGCCTAGAGTAACAAAGTGCCTGACATTTCTGCCTCTCATTTCTTGTTATTCTAGTAACAAAATAATCTTGGCAGGTAAGCAGCAGGAGGCTTTTGAGCAAGTGCACTGAGCCACTTAAATATTTCAGCAGCTTCCATTTTTGCAATAATTTCTTAATTCTGTACCCAGCTGTAAGCCACCACAATCAGCAACCTTTCTTCAGAACTATTGGGACAATGTGTGAACAAATAATGGACACCATGATGGAAGCGAAACCAAGAAAACAGATCATATTTTTGATGATATATTGGAAAGGAAAATACGTTTTTGTTATTTGAGATGTTGTCAGCTCTCTCTTGGCTACTTTTCCACACTTCCATCCTATTTACTGGATGCTTTAACCAACAGATATGTTAAAATATTCCTCAGAGGTAGCTGCCTGATGAATTTTTCTCACTTTCTTCAGCTGGAAACACTCATTATTTTGAGAATTCTTCAGTTTTACTCTTTAATAAAAACAGACAATTCTAAACCAAATCAATTAATAAACTGTTCATTGGCATTGCTATTTTTATTATTATTTGGCAATGAAAAAGGGTTAAGTTTTCTGAAAGGATTGTATAAAGGGGTTCTGTAAAGATGAAATAACTTAATTGCATTTCCTTAAGGCGATAAAGACACAAAGAAAGTGTCTGCAGTCTTTTCTCAGCAAATGTAAAACAACTTTCAGTCCTTTTTAAGTTCCTTGTTGCAAAAGGACCATGGCTCATTAATTGAGTTCCACAATCTTTCCTTGTTAATATGCAATGGTTCCAATGTTAAGAAAAACTAAATTAAACGGGATCATAGAACAGACAGGTGATTTTATGCCATGTTTGCTGCAATAGCCAATCATGAAAGATAAGCCGGGAAAAATACCGTCTTATTCCTATTTTCACTCTTATTTATTTTAATTAAAAGAGGTCCTTACAATTAAATTAATAGAAAATTTAAAGAAACATTTCAACACAGCAATGTAAGAGATGAATGTCTAACCTTGTTTGACAGCAAAAACAACAGTCAATTCACTGAGTATGTATAACAAATACTAAATTAATTATCCCCACTTTTCAAAGAACAATGTTTTAACTCCAATCTGTCTAATCTTATGTTTAGTACTGTAAATTCTGAGCCTTTATTTTATATGCAGCATAGAAAACTACGTCTCCATTTACGAAACCATGAAAAATAATGTAAATATTTAAAACTGTTATAAGTGCATTTAGAAATGACAGAATAATTATGATTCTGCCAAAGCTGGTTCCTTTAGCTTCATTCAGAGTTTGTGTTTTATGTTTTCCAAAGTAACATTTATTCTTCCTTACACATCGAGTCCACAGCCAGAACAGGAATAAACAGTTTGCAAGTGAGCTCAAGCAGATAAAGCAGTAGAGCCAAAGGACAGTAGTATATGACATTAGGATCCCAGATAACGTACCTCCCCAACATTACTATTAATACATTTGGAAGCTAGGTTTTAACCATGCAGCCTTTTGAGGTATCAAAATAACAGCTCAAATCGGACAGAAATCTTAACTGAGCAAACAGAAATACACATCTTGAAAAGCTCTCTAGATTATTTCCATATTCTAGAAGGGAGAGTCCTGATGTAAGTGCTGAAACGATAAAACATTAAAACATTACAGCACTGACACGCAGTTTCAGAGGCAGCATTATACACTTGTATACTACTGTATATGACAATGTTTAGGGTTAGGGTCATCCACAGCTGTTGTGTCTCAGAACAAAAAGAACATGCACCCAAGACTTGCTACCAGCTGAACGCCCTCAAGTTGTCTGTATTCAAAAGAAGCAGAACTATCTCTCTTCACCTCTCTCTACCACAAGTTAAAGAGACTTTCATCATTGAATCAAATAAAAATATGCTGCCTGCTTTTAAATGACATAATCTCAAGTCGCCAGGATGGCTTGTCTCTCTTAATCATTCCTGGTGACCTCTGACTACATCTTTTAATTTTATTCATCCGACAAGAACTGCCTTAAATAAAGGAATTTTGTGCTCTTTACCTCAAGCATCATTGGTCCAAGTGCATCCTTGTCAATGACACTCTGACCCGTAGATGATACATCTGCTTTTTGCACTTCATCTTCATTAGCTGCTGCTGCTTTTTCTGCAATAAGAAAACAACAACTATGTCTTAAATGACAGAGCAATGATCTCTCAGTGATACACCAGAAGCCCACAGAGTCTTGAGAACAGCTGTGAAACGGTTACAGTGCAACAGTTCTGAAAATGAGATTAAACAGTCCCCCATAATGATTTAACGGAAACATAACTAGCTTATTTGCTTCTCAGTTTTCAGGTTTTACAATACAAATGAAGTAATTTCTGCTGGTTCTCTGCTAGACATTTACTAAACTACAAAACCTAACCCTAGGCAAAGACAAGGGCTTGTTATGAAAGGTGCAATGAGCAAAAGCCGTATCAAGGTGTACTAAAAGACCCATCTAAAAGAGTATGCAAAGCTTACAGCTGCACAACTTTTCCACAATCGCTATATTTAGAAGAAAAAACATAAGTACACAATCTACTGTTTCAGTACTGAGAAACAGCAGTCTCAGTTCTGTTCCCATGCCTCCACCCACATTCTTACTATCACATAATTTTCATACCACCTTATTTACCAATATGTCATTAGAATTACAGAGAATTTCAAGTGCTCTATTTGAAAATTACAGGCAAGAAAATGATCATTTAATGTTTCTGGAACATAATGCCACACAGTACAATGTGTTATATACAGCATCACAGATCACACAAAACTCCAAATGTAAGAGATGGATACTCATAGAATTTTCAAATCTAGTAGGTTTAAAAATTCCTATCAAGTAAAGGACTGTATTAATTTTTCTACTCCAAGAATGATATCGGTGTTTGAGAGGGAAGTAATAGAAGTAATAAAACCACTATACAAAATACATATTCTAGTACATACTGTACATTGTAAATTAATGAAATGAGTAACTTTTTGTTGTTAGTTATATATTAAAAACATTATCTTATTATTTTTCAGTCAGCAGTTATGTAAAACCTAGGGTCATCCAGCAATCTAGAATATTAAAAATAATCAAAGGTTTCTTCTTTTTAGCATGATACAATAGATTATTTAAAAAAACATAAAAGAACACTGAAATTTCAATAACAAGAATCTACGCCTGGTACACAATAAACCAGAAAAAGATTCACTCTAGGAATTACTAAACGTACAACATGTGGATGGTACAAAGGGCCTTTGGAAAATCAACTCTAGTGAAAATTAAGGCATCAGTCACACAAATTGAAATGTATCCAAATGTACAGCATTTTCCATTATCTGTAGATCTGCAATAGTCCAACAGAAGTTCCTCTGAACTTTTATTGGCAAAGGTTATACGGCCAGAGTGAATATATGCTGCCTAGACACACACTAAAAGAACTGCTTCTGAGAACCCCTGGGTGTTCCTATCACCACTCACCCACTGGCAACAAGGCTTTGGTCACTCAAGCTGTCTCATCCTAGATTTCTATGGTTTTTTGCTTTCATGAAGAGAGTCACGAAAATCTTAGCTATCTTCTTAGGGTATGCTCATACACTATGTAACACCATTGTTCCACAAAACAAAATTGCTCTGAAGATGGATTGTTGCAACTAATAGACTAATTTCAAAACACTCTTATTAGCACAATCTGATAGAAATAAACACACCAGAAATAACTACTCACATTTCCTCTACCACTCAAACTCACCAGGATACAAAAGTAGTATTTCTGGTTTAGACTAGGGACTACAGTGAAATTTTATATATATACATATTTTTTTCCCTTACCTTTCTTCTTTTGGCAAAAAGAAGAGTAATTAGGAGTAATGGAAAAACAATTGAAAAATCCTTCCCATACTACAACACAGCAGAGTTGGCACCATATGATGATACAAAACTGAAAACATGTTCTAAAAATTCTAAAAGAATTCTAAAAATAGAGTTGAGCTTTTAATAAAGTCAGTGATGATATCTGTTTCCCATCTGTTCCTGGTAGCATAAAGTGATCTCTGGTTTCACGCTGCAAAATATAATGGATAGGGATACCAGCTTCCTTCTCTCATCCCCTCACTGCTGAGACCATCCTGTCTATGGGAGCACATGGGATTATTCTCTCTGTGCCAGAAATGGAGGGGCTGCAGAGACGGTCCAGCAATGGTGTGCATGCACATTCATGACAAACAGTTTCTTCATATCATCAATTTATAGAGACTATTTTTACTGATTGTTTTTCACCTAATACAGAATATTTTCTGATGATTTTTTTTACTCTTACAATCACGGAGTTCACACAACCAACCAACAAAATCTGTAAAAAAAGTGTTGTCTTTTATTCATACAGGTGAGGCTTTGTACAAGGAAAAGAGAAGTTTTTAAATTATTATAATGGTAATAAACACAGAAGCTGCAATACCAGGTCAGACCAAGTATGTCTCAAACCTCACATCCAGGTCCTGACAGCGGCTGCTTTCCTCTCTGCTTCCCCATTTCTCCACTTCAACTCTTTGATCCCTGATCACTTTTGTTTCATCCCAGCTGTCCCTCACGACCATTTGACCTCTCCATTTTCTTTTCCCTTTGACACTCTCTTCCTCAGAGGGCCCAATAACTTTGTGGGATCAATAGACACAGTGGGTGCTCAAGGAAAAAGTGTAATGAATAGAGAAAATTATCAACTTCATAACTAGGTCTGTAACTTAATTGTGTAAGAATTCAAGTAGCTGGAGAGCTTAGAAGAGGTTACACATTCAGACCACAAGCCACACTTAAATAAGTGGCATTGTATAGGAAACCAAGCCTTGGGACAGCCTCTGAGTAGGACCAGCTGTAATTCAGGTCATTACAGCTACTGATAATGTTCAACTACGCAATAAATTGTCCATTTTTAACCAAACTACTAAGCCCTTCATGAAAACTCTATCAGCACATACAGGAAAAGTAAGTGCAAATCCTGTCAGCAGCGTCATCCTGACAGTCATGGGGAATGTCTCGAAAAAGTGGCTCGAGACTAGTGAAGTGGAGAGAGACTTAGGTGTACTGATTGATAGGAAACTCAATATGAGCCAGCAGTGTGCTCAGGTGGCTAAGAAGGCCAATGGCATCCTGGCCTGCATCAGGAACAGTGTGGTCAGTCGATCCAGGGAGGTTGTCCTCCCCCTGTACACAGCGCTGGTCAGACCTCATCTTGAGTACTGCGTGCAGTTCTGGGCTCCCCAGTTTAAAAGGGATGTTGAGCTGCTTGAGAGGGTCCAGAGAAGGGCAACGAGGATGGTGAAGGGACTGGAGGGCAGGCCCTATGAGGAGCGACTACAGGAACTGGGACTGTTCAGTCTGGAGAAGAGGAGGCTCAGAGGGGACCTCATTGCTGTTTACAGCTACCTGCGGGGAGGTTGCAGCCAGATGGGTGNAACCAAGCCTTGGGACAGCCTCTGAGTAGGACCAGCTGTAATTCAGGTCATTACAGCTACTGATAATGTTCAACTACGCAATAAATTGTCCATTTTTAACCAAACTACTAAGCCCTTCATGAAAACTCTATCAGCACAGACAGGAAAAGTAAGTGCAAATCCTGTCAGCAGCGTCATCCTGACAGTCATGGGGAACGTCTCGAAAAGCAAATCTTTTCCTTCAGAGATACAGCACGTGTGGTTAATTAACAACAGAAATTTGTCGGAGGAAGGTTGGAAAAAACCCAGTGACTGATACACAAATTTCTAATGTTGACAGCACTCATGAATTACCACAAGTAAGTATTTTTCATTTTTTTAACAGCTCCAGTTGATATAAAGTCAACTTTCCCTTTTTTACTTCTCCTATCTTTCCTAGGTTCACTGGGGGCCCTACAAAAAAATCTATAGCACAGGAGTTTGTAATTTCTACACTAGGTTAATGATTTTTGAATGTTAGGTGTTGGGAAATTTCTGTAAAGGCTCAACCTTGCAAAGCCTCTCAGAAGCCTTTTTTTTTCCTAGCCCCATGGGAATTGCTGGTATTACCCTGTGACTAACCACAGCCGCTAGATTTTTCCGCTACAGCCACTCACACCTTCCAGCAATGCTGCCTCCTAGAACAGCGATGGCCCTGTTCAAACGTCAGCAAAGTATTACCAGGTATCCTACGGGCACAGAGGCCAAAGAGGAGCAGAAGTTCAGCGTGGAAAGAGAAATACAGCCTTGTGCTGGTGGAGGAAGTGAGTTGGGTGGGAAGGGACTTCCCATGGCTTTATCTCCACAGCAGGAATTCTCCAGTGGAGAGGGAGCATTGACTAAGAAACTGGGACAATCCTTATGAATATGGCTACCAGGGATCTAGCAGATTTTATCTAAAATATAGTGGAATAAACTCCATGCACATGAAATAATTATTACCTCTGCTCAATTAAGAGTTTAGCCTAGAGAGAGAGAGAAAAAAATTATATAAACCAGAAATACCCCTGAGAGAGATACTACAAAGAATATATACATCCAATTATGTAGTATTTTAGTGATGTGTGTAATTTAGACTTTAACTGTGGGTATGTTTACAACTGCATAAGCAGTAATATACTAAAATACATTTAATATTTTCAACTGGGCCTCTTCCTAGTGGTCATAAACTGTATTTACTTTTCTACATATAATGCACAGAATAAAGAGGGGGGAGAAAAAGGCCACCAAAAATACTTTCCGACAAATTTATGAGTGGGAAGGCCTCATGTTTTATTTGAAGCTCATTCCAGATTCCGAAAGCAAACCTTTGTGAAATCACATTAGTTTAACAGAAATTTGTAAGTCAGAAAAAGAGAAGCCAAAAGCAATAGCTTAAAGTCTCCTGCTGCATTTTAACTTACGAAGCCCTCCTGGTTTTCCATCCTCCCAACTCATGCTACATCAGTTCTCTCTGGATTTCTGACAGCAGACTCAGAAGTGCTACTGATGGGTATCACCCTCTCTTGGCTATATTTTAAACCCTACTTTCCTACAGATGGGCAAGCAGGACCAGCTGAACCACCCAAAAGTCTCTCTTTTTCTGTATTCAAGCTCTGCTTCAGTTTCTCTAGGGAAACCTGCTACAGAAATACACATTTCCCCCTTGATGCTCTCTGCAAAACCAAAATGCATTTTTGAACTGAAGAATAAAATTGTAGCCTCTGCAGGAATTTCAGAAAGATGAAGAATAGTTTTCACGAGAAAATTTGCATCAACAGACATTCAGTTTATTTTTCAGAGAAAAAACACTTAAGACTCTTCACAGAACAAGAAGAGCAAAAAAGAAATGCTGATGAAATCCTCAACAGGGCAGTACCAATACTTTGAAAACTGCCGAAGTAAGAGGCAAGTGAAAAAAACCCTGTAATATGTAGGATCAAATTTATTATCCAGTACTGTTTGCAACACTATTTTTCGGGTGCCCTATATATAATTCCTGCTTTTTGTGATTTTATGAAACTGCTATTGAAATGCCAACCAATCTCAAATCACATACTCTCATTTGTGTAATAGGTAAGAAAAATAATCAGAGATTTATTACAAGGGATACTAGAAAGCCCAATCCCACAGATGAAAAAAAAAATCATATGAATCAAGATCCTGTAACAGTAACTTCACTTGAAAATGAGTACAAATGCTATACAAAGCTTAAACATGCAATTAAAATTTACATCAAACTATTCTGAAAACAACTTATCTTCTCCATTTTTGTATGCACTGGCCACCTACTTGTCTTGCCTCATTCATATTTGTAAGTTTGCCCTTTGTGATCCTTCCAAAATGCTGTGCAAAAATAACATTCAAACAAGCAAGGAAAAAGCAGAAGTACCTAACTGTCCAAAGACAAGGGTAGATACAGTATTAAAAAAAACTATTGCTAACATACAAGAGAAAGTATACTTAACAAAGAGCTACATTCCAGCTGACACTACAGCTTTGAGTATTAGATTAAATAATATTTCAAATACAGTCAGCCCTCAAATACCATGGTACCGCTGGTCTTGCCCCCGCCCTGCGCAGCCCTCCATCAGTGTAGAGTGGTAGCTCATTAATATGCAAATTTGTCCCTCCCCTTTACACTGCCTCCTGGCGCTCTGATGCTGTTTTGGCACTGCCCTGCTGTTTATCAGTGTTTGTGTTGGCTCTTCCTGCCACCCGCAGTCACCCCACACCAAGAAAAAAACCTTTTCCACTCGGCTATGAGTGGAAAACTTGGCCATGGTTTCCAGGGACATGGGCGTGGGGAGCCGCCCACACCGCTGTCCCGGTGTCTCTCCAGGTGGGTAGACCTGGTCTCTCCATACTCGGGGTAGACGTCTACCCCGAGAAAGTCTCGGACACCACGTCTAACCTGAGAGTGTGTAAATCTTTGCTCCAAGCAGAGCGGGCATGGCGTGGGCAGAGCAGTGTGCCCATGGTCTGTGCGGGAGTTGATTTGAATATTCTTGACTGTCTAATTTGAATATTCTTGACTGTCTAATTTGAGTACTCATGACTGTCTGTTCGTGCAGGCGCAGTCACGAAACAGGCCGCCTTAATCACTGAAAAATCACGCTGCGTAGAGGTGAAGCCTCTATCCGGGAGGCGCAAAGTGGAGAGGGCTGACTGTATCAGATGTAAAAACATCTGTATATGACTAGTGCTAAGCAATTATATTGACTGTGGTTTTTAATATGAACAGGAATGCATAGAAAGTGCCTTCAAATTTATCAAATTGAAGAAAAAACAGAAAAGACAAAAAAGTAAAAAAGAGATTCTATTTGGTAACATGAGTAGTTTTGGATCACTACACATGATGAAGCAAAGCAGTGAAGAACATGTAAGTTATTTTGATGCTTGGTTAACCACAGGGAAAGTAGCTCTGCCTTGTAGCTTTGTAATTCAAAGCACTACAATCCATGGCTCTCGTGGAACTTGATATCCCTCCACATGTACATTCTTACCCAAGTCCCATTGCCTGAACACAAGTTGCTTTTATTCCCTGAAAGCAAGTAATTTTTCAAAACTCCAGTGCATAAGAAACAGCAACTATTTCAGCAATCAACTTTAAGACCAGCTTATCCCATCCTTGTGAATAAAGTTACCTACTATTTTAGGGAAGTGATTATGTAGTGAGGTTGCTCTTTCATCACACAGCACACATCTGTCCAGAGCAAAGAAGCTGTTAGACTCTTGGATACATATTTTCCCCTGGAAACTATAGATCAAGTCTTACAGGAAAAACCATGCAACATCTCAGGAAGGTTTTCGGAGGTAAAACAAGGGAGAATTATGCATCTGCACTGAACTAAAATTAGAAAAGCTGCCATATGGCTCTGTGAAGCCAGCAGCACGTTCTTATTCATTAGGAAGCATTCTGCTAACATAAAAACACAAGGCCTTCCTGTGCTCTCCAAATGTGTTTATCTTTTCAACATTAATGCATGATATATCATCAGGCTGCTGAAATCTCCAGCAGTGCATATTAAAAAAGCACAGCTGCACTTTTTCTCAGCACGTTTATTCACTGAGAGCAACGTAAGAGCTCGGTTTTGCCCACCTCTCTTGACACATAGCCCTCTTGTCAGCCCAGTTCCTCTTTAGTTGAAAAGGGCTGCATTCCCACTGCACTCTTGCCTGCCCAGCTCATCTCCCCACGCTCTGCTCATCACACACACACAGTTTATTTAGCTTCGTATTTACTACTCACTGGTGGAAGCGCACTTAAATTGTAAACGACCCCAGGGCTTAAGCTAAAAGCCCTTGGAAAGCTGTAATCTCAATTACTAGCTCAGGAGTAACAACACTTAAAACACTGTGATTTCTTTTTTCTAGTGTTTTCAACTTTTAACTGGCGCGGTTTCTCTCCAATTCCACACATACCTGCCCCACCTTCCAACAGTAAAGGAGGATCAGCTCCACAAAAAGCTTCATGTTCTCACAAAATCACTGAATATAGGTAAACTCTTACGGAGATTTTACAGCCTTGAGTGAAGCCTGCTCTTAGCAAATTCAGTAACAGTAGCCAGTGAATAAAATTTTCATGAACATGGAAAGTAAAACAAGCACTGAAAACCCATGATGGATTTAGGAACAGCAACAAGTGGAAGTAATAATACCTGAAATTAATACATACTAGTTTCACGTCTCCTAATTTTGATGTTTTGCCATCGTCCTTTTTTTGTAAAGTCAGCATTTTTGTCACTCAATACAACTTCTATAACAAGTACACCCTGAGAAATAATTGCCCCCAGCTCAGTTAAACTGGAACAAGGACAAAAATCATGAAATCCAACTTCCCAAGAATAATATTTAACTGCTAGAGAGAAAGAAGCCTATTATCTGTGTATGTACCTTTTGCTAAACACTTTAAAATTAATTTTACTACCTTTTCCTTGGTTTCTTCTATTCCCCTCTCTCATCTTGCCTGTCTTTTCTGTCATCACATCCATGATGTCTTTTTCTTCTCATTGTTACAAAATTCAGTGGTCGACTTCTTGAAAGCGAGGAAGATGACAGGCAGCAGTAGTGGAAGTGCCCACTCCTCCCTCCCCTTGCCACAGCAGCCAGTCGCCTCCAAGCCCTGTGAGCTGGGGTATTCCCAGCACCATTCAGAGCAGAATGAGGAGAATCTCACCCTCCATAAATAAACTCAAAAAACTTCTCTGAAGATTGCGAACTCTTGGATTTAACAGTGACAGCTAAAAGCGATGTTACGTACTTACAGCATTATTTACAGAAATTTGTGCCTATTATTCCGAGATTGATCAACTTAATGCAGTGGCAGAGCTTATTCTCATCTCGGATTACCTCAGAAGGTCACTAATTTCTAGTAAGTTAAGGACTGGGGACTGAAGTAAAACGCAGAATTACAACACTCTTACTGCTGCTTAAGTGAAGTATAAAGTGCTCTATCTGGGACCCCAAATTCTCAATGATGTGATCCAATCCCAGCATAAAATAAAAGTATGAAACAACACAACAATTACAATAATTTCTTTGCTAATATGATTTCTAGTACTTTTATTTATCAGTAAAGACACAGAAGGATAATCATCATGCTCTCCTTAAAGTGAAATCTAAACTAAGACTAAAATGAACCCTGGATCCAGAAACCGTTTCTCACCCCATGCCTCATTTTCAACTGTGAGGATATGTCAAACTACCACATTGTGAATGGGAAGTTGTTTTTCATCCCCTGAACATGGAATTATGCCTTCGTCATGACCATCACCCTGTTGAATCCCTGGACATGCTGCAACATTGACCTTTTCCACTAAGTTTTAAAAATAGTGGAAAAAACTGGATACAGTTTTACTGCTGCTGAATTTTTAGACGACTTATTTTACTAAAATACTTGATAATGTTCAACATAGGCTTTTATAGAAAATGAAAGGGTGTGCTTAACTTGCAAACTGAAAAATCAAATGTGCATGTCAGTATTTCCATGCTTTAAAGAGATATTCTTTCTTTTTTTCTTCAAAAAGACCACCAACACTATCTTTCCAGTGTGCACTGATTAGAGAAAGCATAAATAAATTAATCATCAAAGGTGCTACCGGCCCAGGAGACTTATCAAAAGGCCAAAATCCAGGATGACACAGAAAATTTGTAATTTTCACTTATTTAAGATGCCTCTTTAAATGCTAGGGTTTGGGGTTCTTTGTTGCATTTATACTTCCTAAGAACATCTAGTAACAGTATAATCACAAGCCACTGATTGATGGTAGTGTAATTGAGAATATTTAATAAATGCCAAAAATATAATACTTAAACAGCAAAGCAGTACACATAGTAGATTAAGTACATTGGCTATCAGTGTCTTACCTCAAAACCCTCACTTTAATCAGTCACTTATTATTCTGCACTAGAATCAGATAAGCAGATTCAAATATATGTAGCTGAAGACACAAACATATATACAGGAAACAGTTTTGCATCTGTTGCTATTTAGATGATTTCAAAACACTCACATAAACCTCTCCACTGTACACGATAACAAATATCATGCACCCATCAGCACTGACTTAAAATCTGCTATATTAATATGGCTGGATTTCGAAAGAAAGAGCCAAGCTAACTGACCTCTGCACTTAAATACGATATACAAATATTTGGCATCACTCAGTTTAACAAAGTAACTATTTTCTTTGGTATGTACTGGATTAGAACAGAAATTTTTACTGTATTTTTTTGGCATTTGCAATTTTATAAGTGTTAGATATTTACTCAATGAGTAACCTCATCTTAGTTTGGTAATTCATCTCTCAAAACAGTACTAATGGGAACGTCTAAATGATGAAAGCCCAATGTTCTTTAACATCTTGGCTGAGATAATATTTTCAAAGACAAGAAACATGTGAGGATCTGATAATTTCATTCAAAACAGGGCTCCACCACTGTCTTGGAAATAATACAGTACTGCTTTTATTAATGTTAACAACTCTCCACTTGGTTCTTTGACATGTAAAAATACAGGCAAGATTTCAAAAATAAAGATACAATTGTTAACACTCTTTAGACTAGAGTCTGTAGATGCCAAGCTAATTAAACTTATAGGCTTTCAAAACTTAGGCCAAAATAACATGCTGGAAAGGAATATTAATCTAGTCAGATTCTGCTTTTTGAAGCCTTCCTCTTATGTACTCAACTAGCTGTTAAAAAGAAAACAGATGACTCTTTCTTCAAATGCCACATTGCCACGATTACAAAATATCTGCCTTATTTTAGGATGCTGATGATAAATCATTGTGACACACTAGATCATTCAGAACAACAGGCAACGATCCTTTTGCATTTATAAATTGCCACTGACAACTGCAAAAGTTTTCAAGAGACCTAATATGGCGCACCAAAAAGAAATACGATGGATCATGGGCTCCCTAGGAGCCCACAGAAAGAAGTTTCCATAATAAAGTATAGGCCAAAATGGAGCACAGATAATTGAAGACATCTAAGGAAGAACAGAAACAGGTTTAATTTAATGTGTCCATGCTAACATGCATATCAGGGCTCCTACTGCTTTTAAAGTAGGTAGATAAATCCTTTATGAAAAAGCTCTAGATCCTGAAAGACAAGTAAAGTTTTCTTCTCTAATAGCCCAGTGCTCAGAAATAGAAACTTGAGCCACTCTTTTTGCATCCTCACAAGCCGTAGCCAAACTTTTAGGTCAATTTAGAAACAGAAACATTTCTATTACTGCAAGGAAAGCAGAAGGTAAACCAAAAGCTTCTAAAAAGAAACTGTTTATTTCTGCATGTTAATTATTTAAAGGGATTTTTAAAAATCCAAATCCTCTACAAAACTGTGTTTAGTTTTAATTTAATATATTTCAACATAAATATTTAATATATTTCACATTACTTCAGGTACACGAATATAGCGTGGCTGTTGGAAGGATGACAATAATTATTAGCATGCACTGTTTAAGATATTCTCCAAAATGAAAAGATCTTTTTTCATTATGCTAGACAATCTTTGCTGATCTTGTTACTAAGATTCACATCTAGACAAAGTAACTTTTAACCTCAATTGCATTGATTTGTCCTGTCACACGCTAATTAGCAGACATTTAAAAATGCCTGCTAAGAGAACTGACAGGTACAAATAGGCTCCCTTCAACAGACCAAACTATACTTAATTAATTAGGTGTTGCCATTTCTGTTTCTCTAATTCAGATTCATGAAGCAAGGATCAGCACCCAGTCAGTATAATCCATAAACAGAAAAATTATTAAATACTAATAGTATTGTTTTCTTTATTTTCCCACTGAGTTTTATCAGTTTTCTTCTGAGAAGAGACTTTGGACAGTTTCCTTAGCCATGGGTAACAAGCATCTCAGTGGAAAGGATGCTCCATGTTGTGCTGGTGGGTGCTGCCACAGACAGCTCTGTAGCCTCACAGCTCTATCCAAAATCCTGACACGGCACAGGTTGGAAGTGAAGGACCCCCATTTGGCATTCATCACACCAAATATGCTGAACAAACATAGCTTTAACCAGGAAATGTTGAAGGCAATGGTCTATCTCCAGTCATGTCCCTATCTGGCACAAAGGCTGGTAATGCAGGTTTGCAGCCAAACCCATGCATCAGATGAGGTGATAATCCAGAATGTTTTCCTCCAGTCTGCAATTTACTTATTTGCTTGCAAAAAGGAACACAGGTGCCCCTGCTCCTTCTTTCATCCATTACAGAACCCACAGGTGAGACCTTTTAACTAGCATTTGTTATTTCCACAGTATTATGGGTCCACCTCAGCCTAAACATTTAAGGATATTGGGTCTTGAGCTAAGTTTCTAAATTACAAGCCATTTGTAGACCTGGGCCAAAGTCCTTACTAAATAAACGAGCCAACTAATCAACCAAAACCTCTCTTCCCAAAGCAACAGAAGAAACCATACCCTTTCCTTTGAAAAGGGTTTAAGTCGTTGAGATATAGGATATGTGCTCCTTGCCTGAGCTTCAAAGAAAGAATGAATGGCAATGCCCACAGCCACCACATAGCTCAGGGAAAGGAAGAGTACTCCTGCACCATAACTCACAACTCAGAGAAAGCCAGTATCCTCCCCCTCAGTTATATTTAATAAAGTTTTTACAGACTGGCCTCTCTGCCTGTACTGCTGATGTAAGAAAGGGGGAAAAAAGCTTACTGGGCATCTTTACATTTTAGATTGCCAACTGTAAACACATAATTATACTTTGAACATTAAGTACAATGGCCTGACAAATCTGTATTACAATATTCACTTAAAATCAGCACCTCTAGCAGCTAAACAGATGGTGGCTCAATTTTCAAGCTCAATAGTAATCACAATAATCCTTGATGTTCTTGAAGTTCAGTAGTGTAACACTCAACAATTCATTAGCCATTTTTGTCACATCTCCTAAACTATTGTATAATTTCTTACTGCAACAACTAAGAGTAAAAACAGCATCAGAGACGCAACAGTGAATGGAATATATTACAGGTATGGCGTTACTGGTCCTAAACCCCTGCAAACATCCAGACTGAAGGCAAGAGGTAGCATAACTGAGAAAGAAGTCAAAAACACCCCAACACAGGACAATTACTGAAATGATCAGAAAACAGCAAAGGCTTAAAAATAAAGCCCTTCAAAAAACAAAGAGAAACACAGAAATAAAAAGAAAATCCCTTTTGACAGTTAGAGACAGGGAGCATTGCAATCAGAAAAGACAGCGGGGATACAAGGAAATAACTGAAGATAGAAAAAACCCCTGCAAACATTTAAATATTTCCTCCAACCGAAGACAGTGAAAAGTTTTGTACAAAAGAAGCAAGACAGGAAGAATTTTATGTTATTGGCACTAAATATTTTTTCCACTAATCACCAAAACAAACAAACCAAGAAAAATCTAAATGAGGGTTCCTCTGAATTTTCCAATCTATATTTAGAAATTACAACCTTTATATATCATCCTTGTTTTTTTTTAAATTTCCAAGTGAATGAAATGTTATATTTAAACTTCCTCTTCGATGTTGAACATAGGCCCAGACCTAATCTGACATGGAATAACTTGTCTCTGGAAGACATCTCCCCCAGAAGAATCATGGGAATTGGAGGTTATTCCAAATCTTTCTAGGAAAGAGTGCCTCAGGAGAAAAAGTATCAGTAAGGCTAGTGCTCTTCATGCTCACACATCTTGAGCGTCTTGAGATGACAAGGGATCATTCTACCAAGTTTCATCAACTCCTGTATCATGACAAGAACTGCCACTGAATGTTCTGAAGAGCATTCAAATCAATTTGGGAGGGCTGAGAGAACTGACCAACTACTTCATTAAGTTGCAATAAATTTCAGTTAACTTTGCACTAAAAATCTGCACTTTATGTATGTGTTGGCTTTGGTCACAAATTCCAGCTGTTAGGCTGTATCCTGATGTTGCATACTAGAGTCCTCTGTGGCAAGCAAACTGTGTAGTAGCATTTTGTTTTGGGCCAGTAAGCAAAGCAAGGTGCAGAGGCACACCCTTCTCCTCTGAGATCACTAGGGCCTCAGTGACGAGAGATATCACACTGCTGCTTTGTCCAAAGGGGCATGTGAATACTACAGTTACACCTCCTCATTTGCGAGAAATGGGTCATGTCAGAGGCGTCGCGAAATGTCAAATTTGCAAATATGCGTAGGTCATTAGTATGCATGCAAGCCACGCCCATTGCTCCACCCCCAGCCAATGAGGAGCGCTGGGGAGCCTTTTCAACTCCTCCCCACGGGCTCTCGAAGCACAGGGGAGGAAAGGGAAGCGTTTCTGCACCCTGTCTGCTTTGGGAGACCGCCCCGAGAATCCCTGGACTTCTCTTCGGCCACACTTCCACTTCCATATCTGCAGCTGGGGCCAGGCTGCTGCGACTGCGCGTGCTCAAACTGCCCCACTGGCAGCGCAAACCTCACGCTGCTCCACCCTGCTGGCCGGCCCCATGTCGTCCCGGCCCACCGGGGCTGTCAGTGTGGCGCAGCATGGGCATATCCCGCTGCTGCAATGTCCCAGCCAGTTCTGCAGCCACCACCTGGCTGCTGCCCCGTGCGTGCTTGCCCTGCCTCTGCAGCGGGAAAGGCGTGTCCTCAGGCTCTGGTTGACATTCTGGGTCTCAGCGGCCGCCTGGGGCATACTGCAGCGTGACCCTTCCACTGTAGGGACTGGGCACGGAGACACACAGGACTGGGTCAGGGACTGGGGCACGGTGCCGCAGGGCTCTGAACGCCACGGCAAGCCGGAGAAACTGTGCGCCCTCCCTGCGGGGCTGGGCCAGTCCCGCCCCACAGGGAGCGCTGGCACCGCCCCTCGGCGAAGCAGAGGCACTATGCATGCATCAGCCAGGGAACATCGCAAATCCCTGAAACCGAATTGCAATAAATTTTCCTCGCAAATTCGCGAGGTCGTAATGGAGGGGTCGCAACGCAGCGAGCATATACTGTATTTCAGATAACCTGGTAATACCTGGAGCACCTCCAGTAATGGAGTACCTACTTTATGGTTTATGGACTTACTACTTTAGCAGAAGTTAATGTTATGAGCTTTTCTGCCTCCATCTTCTGATACTTGCTCTGATCTTGTGCAAGCTAAAGAAGAGAAGGATAGTATGTGTGCATTTAAATGTGGAGTGCGCACATCAGAGTACCCCTTGTCTTGTAAAATACATAGAGATCTGCCAACACACTGAAATGATGAAAGGACACAGAAGGCAGGTATGTATTGGATCTCTAACCATCTGCTTCAGGACATCCACTGTGAGCTCAGTAATGTTCATGACAGAGAAAGCAACTGATGATTTGTCACATCATTCTTCAATCCTCAGTTTGTGCTTTTTTACCGCCCGCAGTTGTCCACTGGGACTTTTCATAAAAGAAACTGAAAGCTAAAGCAGTAATTGTTTTTCCTATCCTTGGTGATTTCACATTCAAGGGCCTCCATTTCTAACTAACTGTCCAGACACAGAATCTTGTACAGCAATAACAAAATGCACTACTTAGAATAGATGCAATTATCCTGGTTTTAGTTAGAACAGAGAGGAGCCTTTGATCAATACCTCTGCGATGTGCTGCGAATCCACAGGTTTTCAGGCATGAAAGGCATTGCATTCTATTGTAAGTAAATATTATATTATTGCTTTTGAGGCTGCTGTCTTTAAAAAGAAAAGATAAAAGTTGTGTAATAAAAGCTAGATTTCTTATAATAGATGATCTTTTTTTGACTGAAGTATCATCACAACTTACTGTGAATTAATTTGCTATTCCATAAATTAAGCTCCAGAGAGCCAAGGTAATGAAGTCTCCTTCATTTACTTGCTTAACATGCTGCTGAGACTAGTATATTGCATTCACTAATCTAAAGCATACAGCAACGCCTGGTGTTTTACAGCCAGTACCTTTTACATGCAAACCTTCCAGATACAAGAGACTACAAACACAATCATCAAGATTCAAAGCGGAAGACTCCAATTCTTCTTTAACACAAAAGCCCAGTATTCATTTTTGAGCACCTAAACTCAGTATCTGTTACTGACCAGAAAACTCTAAAGACAGGGCAGCTGGTAAGAAACACTAGATTCAAAAGCTTAGTTAATGTTGTGGAGGGCTGGATGTCAGTCTATATTTTATACATTATTTATTATTTATATATTATTTTATTTCCCCCTCAAATTAAAATGCTCAATGAATTTATCATGTTTACAGTTCATAAGAGGTTACATGATAAACTGCAAAATACCCCCAAACAAACTTGAAAAGGCTTGAACCTTAAAGTGTTCAGTGACAATTTAAATGAAACCTGAGAAAAGATTTATCTGAAAGGAGGCATCCTCCGAAATCCTAATTTTCAGGAAGAGATGTCTCCAATTCTTATGCAAGACATATTTTTTTTAATACTCCCAGGAGTATAAGAGTATACAGACCATTGTGATCATTTATTAAAGTAACCAAACCAAAACCTAAATGAAAATATTCCTGAGAAGAACAAAGAGGGAGCCCTTTGACACATATTCCCCACAGCAGGTTAAATAGAGGAGAAACAGCTCAATCCTTTATAGCATTCTCCAGCAATGGTATTACAGATCACAACCTCTTACACTGCAATCACCTTTGCAGGGATAGAATATAAAGTAAACAACCATGCTCTACTAGTTTGAAATATGTACTTTTTTACTCCTGGTCATTTAAAAGTTATGACAGAAAAAAAATAAATACAGTGATCCCCTGTTACTTGCGGGCTGTTGGGTCTGGTCCGCTTCACGCGAGTCATGAAATCCGCAAAGATAGCGAACCCACTACGTAGTCGAGTACGCCACGCCCGCAGCCACAACCCCTCCCTATATAAAGTCTGGACGACGGTCCTGAGAGCGGGGCTTCAGATGTCTGGCTGTGCTCCGCTGGGGTGGGGGGCGAGCGGAGGAGTCCCAGTGCCGCGGCTTGTCCCGGCGGCTCGTGAGCAGCGGGGCTGGCGGCTGATCAGACTGAGGTCGCGGTAGGTTCTGTGCACGCGCCAAGGCAGCACAGCTCAGGGAAAAATCACCCGCAAATACTGGATCTCACAAATACCGGATCGCGAATATGCGGAGGATCACTGTATTAAAGAAAATCAAAACTCAAGTAGGATGCAAAACAAACAAGAAAGTTTTCCTGTAATACCTGCCAATAATGACCATTTCTACCTGAAAAATTTTAACAGTTAAGAGTAACATTTAGTTTATCTTCAACTTTGAGCCGTAACTTGGGGGTCAAAAGCTTAAAATTTTTGGTCTAAAACTTCAAGCAAATCATCTCTAAAATGAAAGTCATTCATAATTCACAAAGTTGAAGCCCATGGACCAACAGACATGTTTTGATAAATGTCCATCATCACCTCTCGCCCTGCAACACCCAAGAACACCAAGACATCTGTGGGATTGGCCCATGGCTCTGGGACTGCTGGCACCCTTGGACACATGTTGGAGTAAGGCCCTACCAAGGACTTGCGAAGAGACAGATCCTCTATTACCAGTAAACTCAAAAACAACAGCCCATATGCTACTGTCAAAGTAAGGGAAAAAATGGAAACTCATGGTCAGGAGGAGGGCGGTAATAGTGGAATCAGGGCTTTCCAACAGCTGCCTTATTTTCCACAGGTAAGTTTGCAGCCTGCACTTCAACACTTTTAGGACCATTCTACTATTGATCTTATAAAATTGACCTAAATTTCCTAACCAGATGAGGAGTAAACAGCCTCAATACTTTGGGGAACAAGGTTGTATTTATCTTAAACCAGCAGATGTGACTTCAACCATTATTAGGAAGCAAAAAAAGACAACAATCCACCAAATCCTATAAAGGGCACAGATTTTACACTGGTTTCACAATTTTGATTACCTGTTGGATGACTGGTTTAGTCTGTTTTCTTGAAGGAAGAGAATCATTGAGTCAGAGACTGGTTTGGATTGGAAGGGAGATTTAAACATCACTTAGTACACCCCTCCTGCCATGGGCAGGGACATCTTTCAGTAGATCAGGTTGCTCAAAGCCCCATTCAACCTGGCCTTGAACACTTCCAGAGATGGTACATCCACACCACTAGGCAACCTGATCTAGAGCCTCAGCAACCTTCATTGTAAAAAATTTCTTGCTTATGTCCAATCTAAATCTACCCCCTTTCAGCTTAAAACCATTGGCCCTCGTCCTGGCACCACAGGTCTCAGCAAAATGTCCCTCTCTCTTTCTTATAAGTCCCCTTTATATATTAAAAGGCTGCAATAAGGTCTCCCCAGAGCCTTCTTCACTCCAGGCTGAACAATCTCCCTTTCTTAATAGTTTGAGCCCGGTCTGGACACAACTATGTCATAAAGGTGTCTTCAGCCACCTCTTTCATAAGTAATATTAATTAAATCACAACACTGCTTCCACAGCAAACTATTAGTAGAGTTAAAATGCCTTAACTTACGTATATTTAAGGTCTAAGCCAACTATTCTGCATGATACACAACTCCAGTAAAATAAGAAAACCCCACAAAGTTTTCCACTTGATGGGGTCTGCTGGCAAACAACTACCCTTCGTCAGAAACAGAAAAGAAACTGATGGTCTGCATTACCGCAAACCAGTTTAAATTCTTCAGCGAATCAGTAGTACTCTGGAGGCATGCAAGTAGTAAAGTCAACATAAACCGGGTATTTAGCCAAAAAGCTTTACCATGTATATAGGAAGATCAAAGACACCTGGAGTGAATCACTCTTAGCTGTCAGTAGGGTAGACAGCAAAACAAATTCAGTAATCGATTCTTCTTTTTTTATAAATGCTCTGCATAAATTCCTTGACTTCACAGCACAAATTCCTCTGACACTTAGTTCAGTCTTAAAATCCTATCAGGCTGAAAGTATAGCACATACAAATACATAATAACAGCCACAAAGAATTCCATCAAAAAATTTTAAAACTGGCATAAAATTTAAATGGCCCATCGCAAATATGATTAATATAAATATGTAATTACAGTAACATTAACACGTTAAAATATTTGCAAAACAAAGCCCAAGACTGCATATGCTCCCTTGTCTTAATATCCTGATTTGGCAAGATATTTATGCACATAATTTCAAACCTTTAAGTGGTTCCACTGAGTTAATAGGGATTACTCATCAGCTTAAAGTTAGGCAGTTGCTTAAATACCTTGTGAAATATGAATCTAAATTCAGATCTGATAAATCCAAAGTAGCAGCAGCCAAAGCAACACCTCATTAGAGTTTTAAGGCCATGCTGTTTTCCTTCAGCAAGTGATATTACTTGCACACTGGCACTGGAGGCAACAATAGACTATCTGATGGAGTGACCCTGATTCCACAGTACTGCTACAGGGAAGCAAAAACTGGTTTTGCTATCAAATACAAAACCAGAAAAAGAAGACATATATGATTAACAACAAGCCTCCTTTTGAAGTTCATACAGGTTCCATGGCTCTTGAATGTCTCTCTTCATCAAATACTTCACCTCCCAGCATTATTTAGCTGTCACAGAGTGATTAATTTTGTTCAAGGTCTGACTTTTAAGGCTATTCTGAAAACAAGATCTGTCAACTTAAAAGCGTACATTAATAGCTAGACTGATATCCACAACCCTGATACCCCTTCACTGAACTACTGAAAAGCTGATCTACAGAACACAAAACCCATTCAGAAAATAGTGACACATGAAAACCGGACTCTGCAGGAAAATGGAAGTGACATAAAATCACGTTTGAGGATACATTTGCACAGTTGGTTATATCTCATTATATGTGAATCTAAATGAGACAGGTGAATGTTATCTTGAAAAAAGACTACAGAAAACAGAAAGCCATAGAGAGTGGAAGGAGAGAATAAGGAGATGAAGACTTGGAGTTTAATAAAAGGTACCCAGGGGACTTGAGAAAAAAAAACCCAACATGTCTTGTACTTGATATCAGGACATATTCTTCAGCACTCCTACTGAAAGGGTCAGAGGAGACTGCTTAGCTGGAGAAACTGCTGAAAAAACTTAAGGCGATCTTCATTATCCTCTGTACCTAATTCATTGCTGATATTCAGAAAAGAAGGTAAAAGCACAACTAGATACTGAAGAGAAGTACGTTTCAAAGCCTAAATCAGAAGATGTTCAAACAGTGAAATGTCTCTGCTTTAAAATGTGAGTTATTTACTTTCTGAGACAGGCTAGCATAACAGATAAAAGAAGCTTTAAGCTAAAGGCAAGGGCTTAATTTTTATAACCTCCTTTATACCCAAAAGGAAAAAAAACAAGCCAACCAACCAACAACATCCCCCCCTCCAAAAAAAACCAAAAACAACCCAACAAACACAGAGACAGAAAAACAAAGCAATCAAAAAACAGTGAGGAAAAACCCGACTAACAAAATGAGAGGAGTCAGGCAGGTGACAAGAGTCAAGCAAAAGGACTACTGTGGGAACAAAATCAAATGAGATTGATATGAAATGGTTCAACTGATTTTCAACTAAGAAGAAAAGTCAGATTTCTTTTATTTGCTGTCAGAATTTTGTTGTCTTAAGACATGAGAAAAC
This sequence comes from Pitta sordida, assembly GCA_013390025.1. Taxonomy (NCBI): domain Eukaryota; kingdom Metazoa; phylum Chordata; class Aves; order Passeriformes; family Pittidae; genus Pitta; species Pitta sordida. The sequence continues at coordinate 153,250 of WEKX01012599.1, forward strand.
ATTTTCAGCAGTACTTATACAACTGAAATTAGCCTTAAGTGCTGAAGTTTCTTCTTAAAGTAGAATACTAAAATCAATCAGACACTATTTTACCAAACATATTTCTTAAGTACAATCAAATGGCTTTATAGTTCCTTGTCTGTCTGGTGTATAAAGGAACATTTATTCCCAGTGGTCTTTAGACTTGCCAGAAGCAATCTTTTTAAATTAAGCATGTGCAAATCAGAACTTACTGTGCTTGTTCACATCTGTGTACATTACGAACACATCTGCAACTATCACTCCTTCAAAGTAAACTTAACACAGACTGAAAATAATAGAACTTACACTTTCATGACCACATAACACCATCATAAAATCACCATTACATATCACTTTTATGCTATAAATAAAAACCGGAATTAATGTTTTCCAAAGTCTCAAATCGCCAGTAGAAATATCTACTCAGGATTTACATGGATATAACTTCTGTTGCATCTTCATGCTAAAATGATCATTTTTCATCTCCTCTGGACATTCACAAATCTCTACACAATCAGTGTAAGGTAAGAAATAAAAGTCCTAGTTGAAAATTAAGCTTTTGCCAAGGAACTTGTCATTTTCCCAGGTACTGAAAACATTTCAAAACCCAGATTAAAACTGCATGCAATGGTTACATCTACCAATTATCTTTCGTTCTTTTAATGAATTCAGCTTTATGCATGTATTTATAACTTCCTTTCAAATTGTAATAAACTGAATCTCTAACATACCACAACACAGGAATCTTTGAAGTGTATACTGTGAGAAATGATATAAAGATAACAGATAAAGTATTGCAAATATATACTTGCATATAAAATAGATCAGGATAACACCATACTAAATTATAGAGTATTATTAAATCAAAAAATCCATTACTTTTTTCAGCTACCAGCCCAGCAAACTTGACATGGGAAACGAATATCAATCTGCATTTGTTCCTTCCTTGTTTTCATTCCTAGAACTTAGAATAAAGTCTTGTTGTCAAATCTATGCAGCAGCTATAAAATTTGTTACTTTCAGTGGCTTTACAAGGTGTTTATAACTGACTGTGCTTGTATAAAGTAATTACACCTTCATGTACAATTCTATTTATAGATGAAGAAAATTTGTGAAGAATTTTTAGTATTTGGTTCAAAACCCCAAACACTTTACTAAAACTTCTAAACAATAAAACTCTAAAGTTTTCACTATTTTAATCTAATCTGTTTCGAAAGAAATGCAGAGCAGATCTAGTGTGAGAAAACTGAGATATCTTCATTTGTCCATGTCAGTGTAGATCACTCGAATTTCAGGATGTTCATTTAGCTTTCCCCTGCAGGTATTTTGCATAACATTAAATTCAACAAAACAACTGTGAGAAAATACTATTTTTAACCTGAGGCACTTCATGTAAGTATAGTATTAATTTAATGACTTTTGTATTAGAAATCAATAATACAAGTGATTGACCACCGTAAAGGTCTTTCAACAGGTCTTTGCAGTGGAAAAGCAGTCAGGAAGATTTGGAACAACCTAAAGTTAATCATTCAAATTATTAATACAGTCGGTCCTCTTGTACTTTGCGCCCCCCATATTGCGGCTTCAGATCTTAGCGGCATGATTTTTTAGCGATGTAGAAGACCCATTTCTCAACTGTGCATGCACGACCTGCCACAGCGTAATCATCTGCGGCGGTGGCCCAGGCAGCGGTGGTGGCGTGGGCAGCAGCGGGGGCCGCCCGGCGCGGCTACCATTCAAAGCGGAAGTCGGGCTATGCAGATCCCAAATAAGACCACGGGTCTGTGTTATAGGAGACCTGACTGTATATGTAAATGCAGAATTCCTAATGTGAGGTGATAAACCACCTATAAAACCTGAGAGAGCAATAGCAACAGCATCACTAGATCTTTAACCTGTTTGCATTGCCTATGTCACAGAATCACAGAATCAGTAAGGTTGGAAAAGACCACAGAGATCATCAAGTCCAACCTATCACCTGTTACCTAACCTAGCCAAACCTGTTACCTAACCTGTTGCCATCCTGCTACCAACGCACCGTCCTACCTATAACACACTACCCTAATATCTAGGTCATGCCACCAAGTACATCATCCAACCTTTTCTTAAACACCTCTAGGGACGGTGACTCCACCACCTCTTTGGGCAACCCATTCCACTGAGAGATCACCCTCTCTGTGAAAAGGTTCCGCCTAATGTCCAGTCTAAATCTCCCCTGACGCAGTTTAAGACTGTGTCCTCTTGTTCTATCACTTGTAGCCAGAGAGAAGAGACTGACCCCCACCTGGCTACACCTCCCTTTCAGGTAGTTGTAGAGAGCGATAAGGTCTCCGCTCAGCCTCCTCTTCTCCAGACTGAACAACCCCAGCTCTCTCAGTTGTTTCTCATAGGGCTTGTGTTCCAGCCCCTTCACCATCCTTGTTGACCTTCTCTGGACACGCTCAAGGATCTCAACATCCCTCTTAAACTGAGGTCACTTGTTGGTGGCACTCCAAAAAAGTATATATAGGTGTACTGTCCCGCTCATGCAGTTTGGAAAACTACTATATGTGAGGCATATTTGTTAATAAAATTCCTGTTCCAAAACAGAACTGCATTTCAGAGTACGCTGTCATTTGAATTTTTCTTAAAAAGACTTTAAAATTTGCATTTAGAACAGAATTAGCTTTATGTAAGAATAGGTATCAAATCTTTAATCAGTTTAAAGGAATAATTTTTAAGTATTCTCATCTCTGCATTCTCACCCTGAGATACTGTTAATGACCATCTTGAAGGTCTCAGTGTTTTGCAATGCCCCTTAGAGTGGCTTAGAGTAAGTCTGTATCAGCTACAAGTTTCATGCAAACATCCAGAACATCTAATTTTCTCAACTGAAGAACCTTGTGTAACAAATCAACATCATAAAGAGTAATTTAGTGTCTGTATTACTCAAGGGCTGCAAACTACCTGACTTATTGAAATAAATTCATAGCATTTTAGTCTGTCTTTAGAATTGTAGATTCAGTTGATTTTGCAATAAGACTTTGTAAGTTTAAAAACCAAAGTGAACATTCAGCTTTGGGACAATTCTGGCTCATGATGACTTCAATAACTTACACGTAACCTGGTCTGAGGAGTGTTGATATTTTATAAAAATATGCAAACTCTTTTTATGACATTGGTCCTGAGCAATAAAGACATGGATTTGACAAAGGTACCGTTAGCTAGAGTGAGATTTTCAGACTGGATTTTTTTAGAATTGCTGGCAGAATTACCAAGTGGACTATCAGACTTTTCTTTGTGCACTCACTTCCCAGGAAAACAAAATTATTTTGTCCTTATCTCTTTGTCAGGTAAAGATGAAGGGTACATGTTTTAAAAATCAATTTGAGAAAAGGATGGAGAAAATAAGGGGAAAATAATACCTCAAAAGTCAGGAGGTGCAAAACAAGGATGGTTTTGCACTGTGCCAGGTTAGGAACTATACTTCTGATATGGGGCATGGCAACATCATTAGAATATCCACTTTAAAAATCATAGCAACCCAATGGAAATAAGATGAGAACAAGCTGAGAAATGGGAACACTCCCTAAGATGGAACAGTTAGAGCCACTTTGGAGGCAGCTGACAAAATTTGACACGTTCTATTTAGCTTTGAATAGCCTGATGTCTAAAACTGCAGATCCACTTATATACTTGTTTTAGAAATTAATACATATCTAAATCATGCAACACGTAATCTCCACATTTAACTTCACACATACAGTAGGGAAAACAAAGTATTATTTTCCCACAGAAATTACAGAATACTGAAAAAGTGAAAGATGTTTCATTAAAGAGTTTGAAAACCAAAGGAATCACTTTGAACAGAGTTTAGAAAGAAACATAAATCTTCTACATTAAAAGAAAAACGATATGGACCTACTTTCAGAATTTGAATTTGCCCCAAGAACCTGCAGTGCCTGCTCAGACAGACCTGTGCCATAAACCCCACTTCCAAAAATTTTAAGTTTCTAAAAGATTTTGGTTCTCTCTTTGAATAGGAAATATATTTAAGAGAAAAGAAACACAAAACTAATCTTCTAGACAAAGAACAGGAAGAAAACTGTCACGTTCTCTGGTTTACATTTATACCAGGCCCCTATCTAGAGATTAGAATAGTTGCAAATCTATTGTAGTCGAGGATATGATGTCATCATTTAAAGGACGCAGATAATTTAGTCCACAATATGTATTCATACCAACAAAAGAAAGCAAAATGGGGTATGCAGAATACTTATATACCCCGCTCTCATGGACTATTTCTCTTAGGCATGGATTCATCATCCATGTAATAGGATGTAAGTGTCCTTTTTTCCCCCCCAAAGCCATCTGCCAGTTTAACTTCTTCGAAAGCACAAGTTATTTCAATTCCATTAGATGCACACATCAGACTGATCGATTTTCTCTCTCTCTCTCTCTCAGCAATTTCTGGTGAAGCTTATTTTTAAAATACTGAATATGATACTTAACACACTCCACATGTCATTGCATCACTTTTCATTACTGATTAATGAAAAACACGTGGATTTGCTGGAGAAAACACAGAGACTATCAAGTTTGCTAAAAATAAAATAATAATCAACACAAAATATCAGAAGTCAATTAATTAGTCTTCTTACCTTGTTCTTTTATCTGACGAATTTGCTTCACAGTTTCTTTCAAGATTGCACATTTGTCAGGTTTAAAGTTAAAGTTGTCAATGTCATTAAAATTTGCAAAAATCAGCTCTGCAAGTTCTTCTATGTATTTATTCTCTTGCTCACGATTGCGTTTCTCAGTGCTTCTTTTAGGGCTGAAAGAAGAGTTTACAAAAATGTCACCTTTAAAGTCAATTTGCTTGCCTTTTGGCCAGCTCAGAGATGATTTCAAACTGTTTGAAAGTAGTCTAACAAAATCAGACAGAGAAATGCCCTCTCTCACTATAAAAATATAATTTACAAGGTTTTGCAGGCAGAAATGTTGCCTCTGGAACAAGGAAAGAAGGATTAGGAAAGATGTTACTTATTTTTTTCCCAGCAGTCATGTTTTTGTTTCAAAAGAGGTTTGGATTTCATCCAAAATGCGAGATTAATTGTGGGGTGTGAGGTGGGATTTGAACACTTACAAGTGTCCCTCCCACACGGCACTGAGAATCCTAGGAGTATCATAGTGATGGTGCATAAGCAAATAAAACAGCTTAAGAAGTTAAACCAAGCAAGTCCATATTTCCTACCTTCTTGTGAAGTTATGACAGTCATAAGAAAAAACAATGAATGAGTGGTTAGTCTTTAAAATTTATTTGTTTTGGTAACACAACTTCTGCAAAACTGAAAAATAATTTTCAAGACCCTGACTATAATGTAAGAGGTAGTAACAAAAAATGACCTCAGATTGCCAAACTGAGTGACTGAGGACGCCTTGCAGCGATGAGCCAAAAAAGATTTTTATGTATCTCCCAAATTGTCACCAAAATTCTGCATTTTGCCATGACCCTGGATTCAAAATAAACAAATAATAACAGGAGAGTAGTCCCCATCCCAAACTTTCAACACTACAGAATTACTGCATCAAGGTAAATTCTCTTTACAAGAATGTTGTCATTTTCTATCTGAAATTAATCTATCTGTATTAAAATGTAACATTTTTCATTTAACTCTCTCTTAACATCTTCAGAAGTAAACCTGGCTCTAACCTGGGTCCAAGCTGATCAGGATCCTTGCGCTTTCTTGACTCTGCTCTGGATGGGTCAGAGGTATTTTCTCCCATCCCACTCATCTTGAACACATATCAGCAACTGAAAGGAAGAAAGAGCAAGAAAGTGTTATGGTGGAAAAAGTCTTGAGTTCTCTGTTCGTGTTTTCAAGTTGCTCATTCCATGCTCAGCTATGATTTTACTTGGCAAATCTATAATTTGAAATAGTTTGTTTGAAAGGTACCAACAAAAAAAAAATTGTTTATGACCCCATAAAATGCTACACAAAACCTCTTTGGAAGAAAATTTGTGATGGGCAAGCAAAGTGTTATCCTGTCTTTGATTGTCAGCAGTTATGTAAGGACAGATAAATACATTCTGTGCCTGGATTGCTGAATTTTCACGGCAAATTTGCAAGGTTGGATGAGGAAAGACAAAAGGAAAAGCCATAGTGCCATAGTAAGAAATACACAATAGAATTGAAATATATGAAATGTGTCCCAACCGCATAAAAAGGTAGTACAAGCAGCTTTAGTTAAAAATCAGAAGATAATGCTGACACAAGTACAAACTAGAGACTACTGAGGAACTGACAAATGTTTTGTACATATAATCTACCTCATAAGGAGAATAACTTGTCACGCTATCATGTATTAAAACAACACAAGCTTATAATTTGTGTAATGAACAGCCTGGGGAAATCCTGCTCTGCTCCTGACTGTCTTTTGCCCTATGCACTGTAGAAACACATGAAAATCATCTGCCCCAGATTACCTACTCCTCAATAAGTAGCACTCTTCTGGAGGCAGAAATTACCATTACAAAGGACAAGGAAGATAATGTAAATCATAAAAAAGCTCATGCAAAACAGGGCAGCCCCAGCTCATCATATGCTAGTACCTGCTAGTTGTGTAGGGTGATGGCAGAGGTATTGCCAGACATTTCAGAGAGCTCCTGTACTGTTCAGAAAAATAAATCTGAGGGCCATGAAGGAAATGAGTATACCCAGGAGGTGATTTGTACCTGCTAAGAACTGTTATTCTATGTTACTCTATGACCACTTATGATTCCCAAGTAATACCTGAGAAATTAGATCAGTTATTAGATCGGTTATTTTTCTTGAGTAAAGCAAGCACAATTCAGGACAACCTGTTAAACACTGAACTGTCATGTCCTCAACCCTCTTGCCCTCCAAGTAGTATGAAGGTAAGCATATAGAGTGGACATCCCCTCCAACTCCCCTTCCTCCCCAAGAAGGGGAAACACAGTTATATAGAAGCTGTCAATACAAAAACAGTTATTGACAGCTTTCCTATCTATCTGTCACGTTTACTTCAAAGGGAACTTTTATTTTTTATGGGAACCAAAGCTTCCCTAGTAGCTCCACCAATGCATAGCTCAATTCTTACATTCAAACTGATGCTATTCTGGAGGAATTCCATGGGGCCTATGTTATGAGCCTTTGGAGGACATATTAAAACTCATCTTCCACCATAAACTCTAAGCTTCATCCTTCTGTATTGAAGGAAATAAAGTGGTATCATAATTACAAAACTAGCACATTCTTCTCTCCTTATTAAACACAGTAAATGGTTCTAAACAAGTAATTTATGTATTTATTTTGTCTGCACTTAAAGGCCATGACATCTTTTTCTCAGCAGCATTATAAGTATTTTCTTAGAATGAGTTTCTCATTTCTTTTTCACTCATCATAATTTATTTATGGGAATCTACCACCTACTAACATGTTTGCTCTCTGGTCTCCCTTACTTCCTTATTAAAAATTGTGTTCTATACTTCAAAAATCTGCACAGGCTACACAGTTCCTATGTTGGTGCCTTTGCTACAGAGCAGAATGAAAAATCCAGAGTTAAGTGTCTCGGGAAGTGGAGCGCTAGACAGATAATACTAAAACAATCTACAAAATCTCAAAGACTACAACGAGTCACTCATCAATATCTAGTACACAGTACCAGAATTAAAAGGACGTGCCCTCAAACCCCATCTCCCTAGGGATTTGGGACTGACCGGGATAGTTAAAGTTTTGCTGTTCTCCTGGGAATCAGAAACTAAAATCCATTGCCAAGTGAGGAGATATGAGGAGGCATCAACTTTCAGAAGCTGTGGATAGACCCTTCAATAATACGTACTAAATAAAACTAAAACAATCAGAAACCGCATGATTGGGACACAGTTCCCTCTTCTCAGAGGGCTTTCAAGGGTGTATTTTTCACCGTGCAGGACAGCCTCTTGAGAGGTAGGCTGTCTGCCTACAAAGCAAAAGCAGGCAAGCTTGATTAACCCTTGCAGTGTAGCAGGAGTCTTTAGGTGTGTGATCCATACTACGAACCTCACAAGTAAGTTGTTCAAACTCTCCAAGCTTCCTCATGTCTTTTAAAAAGAGCTAATTCACACTCAGGACTTATCCATACTGCTACATGAAGACCTCTAGAATGTTTAGGTACCTCTACAAATGTAATGTGTCAGAAGCAAGGATCTAAACCCACATTTTTCAGATGAAAGAACTTCCGGCAACATATAGTATCGAAACTAGGAAACTTCGAAGTGAGAAGAGGAAAATCTTGTGATTTCAATTGAATCAATAGATGAATTTCAGACACGGAAAAAACATCTGTGGGTCAGGAGCAGCTAAACTACACATAATGCTTTTTAGGTTCTACCTTAACTCCCTCCAAGCACACTAATTAACCTGTATCAAAATTTCTTGGTTATTACAGTTTTGTAATGCACAAATATTCATAACATCAGACAGTTGGGTCTCCTATGAGGCGGACCCGCGGTCTTAACTGGGATCCATGTGGCCCGACTTCAGTGTTGAATGGCGGCTGTGCTGCCGCTGCCGCCGTCGCTGCCCCCAGCCGCTGCCCCCAGCCGCCCCCGTTGCTGCCCACACCACCACTGCCGCCCGTGCCACCGCTGCGGCCACCGCCACAGCGGCAGGTCGCGCCTGCACAGTTGTGAAACGGGTCTCCTACGTCGCTAAAAAATCATGCCGCTAAAGTCTGAAGCCGCAATATGGGGGGCCGACTGTATCAATATTTTAAAAAGATAATTTATGAACTTTTAAAGTTTTTCTATATATTCATATGTTCCTGAACCACTCAGGTAACTCACCAGAACTGAGAACAAAATGCTCGGATTTGAAATCTGAATTTTTCCAGGAAACATGACAAGTCAAAGCTAAAGCCACTGTGAGTAGAATGACAAACATTTTAATACAACAAACTTCCTCTTAAGGGAACTACCTTAGATTAGAAAGCAGCATACATCCTCTGATCTTTTTATAAATCTCTCCAGGAATTTTCAGAATGAAGAAAGATAACGAAATTGAACATTTCAATCCATTTAAAGTTTTAGAAGGAATAGAAATATAGTCAGCTCTATCGTGTTTTCTAATACAAAAAGTCAAGAAAATGTGGGCAAGTGTTGTTTAGCAAGGTACAGAAAAAGGATTAATCAAATTGGGAATTAGTAAAAACAAAACCAGCAGTAATCACTGCTTTGAGGAGAGGGAGATAAAAACATTTCTAATAGAGAAAAAAACAGTATCATGAAGACTAGGCACTCCGTTTTACATTATGTAAGTTGTTTGCGAGCTGCACTGCACTCCAAAATGCAAACATAATATCCTATTGTAGAATTAGTATTCTCCTTTCAGTGATGTTAGCCAATTTTTTTTCCAATACATATTAAGGTTTTTTCCATTTGTCTTAACAGAAAAAACCCTCAAAATACACTGCTCCCCCCCTCGCCCCACAAACCCCCTAACCAACACACTCAAACAATACAATAACCAAGAGCTGAACTTCTAATGCTGACTCAGACACTACTCAAGCTTCAATTCCACTGGGCATGAATGAGCAATAGAACAGCGGAAAGATAAATACACTCACTGCAGTGTTTTCCTACAAGGAAGGAGATAATTTGAGAAGCAGAATTATTATTCCTAAAAATACCTAAAGAACTAATTTTAGTCTCCAACAGATGACCCATACCAACAGGTCATCTCAAGTACCTTAATACTTTCGTTCTCTTCACATTCAAGACCAGAAGTGTATCTTCCTTCTCCCTACAATTCACTACCACAGGCCAAAGCATCCAAAATAGCTGTAGACAAAATCACTGCCTCTTTATTTCAACTGTTAAATGAAATCAGAAACACTGAAAAACTAAATTAAAAACACTCTATGCTAGAATATATTAGCAATATCATTCACTGACACCCAATCAGTTTCTACCAGATGTTGGGACACTGAAACAACAGAGCCTGAAATATGCTTGTTTGTTTGTTGTTTTACTTTGGTTTTTTGTTACCAGTAATAAAACAATAGTTTCTGCTCTTGTCATGATGGCACATCCTCCTTTACACCCTCCACCAGCAACAGCTCAAAGTTGTACACAGAGACTCAACCTAATTACAAAGCAACAGCAAATATTCTTCTTTCAAACGGGCAATAAAAACTGAGGCCCTGTGAAGTGGGAGATAGGAAAATACGTAGCACAAATCACCTGTGTTAATTTGTAACATCTCTTCAACTACTCAAATGCCACGAAGGAATATGAAATGCAGAATAATCTTTCCATCACTGAACCTCAGCATCAGTGAATTCAGTTAATCATCCAAAGTCAATGTAGAAGATAATGTGCATTTTCTCTTATCAGAGCAGGCCATCTTCCAAACAAGGCCTGCTAAAACTGTCAGATTTATTATAAGCCTAACAAATGCAGCTGAAGAATAAATGAGGATTATACCTTCAAAGCTGCTATTTCAATCTGAAAAGTAGCAAACAAAAGGTAAAGTACCATATAGAAGACAATCAGGTAGCAATACCATACTAGTACTCTTCCATCTTTCAACACATACAAGCAGTGTACGTACAACTGATACACACAGAAGTGATATATTAAAGTCAGTGTTTTATTGAGTAACAAACAAAAAAAATTGTTTACTGACCAAAAATACTAGAAGTCAGTGATAACTCTGGCAAAAATTTTCCATAACAGCCCATTTCAAAAGTAAAGACAGCTCATATTTCTGTGGTTAACTGTTCACTCAAAAATACAGCCACTATAGTTCACCCTTTTTTCCTGTGAAGTTGCCATGACTAGACAGCTTTGTCTCAGTTTCAAAATTACAATTGTACTCCATATAGCATTAATTCTGGTAGAAGCCAGAGGAAAGTTGGAAGTCACATGCAAATACTGATTCTTCAAATTTTTTCCTGCTTATGAATTCTTTTTTAACTGGCTCCATTGTAGAATCTGAAAGTATTTAATATTGGTACATACTTCTAGCCACTCTCACAGGCCTCCAAAGGAAATCGCTGTGAGAGGCAAAATAAGATACTGGATCAGAGACAGCGGCCACTGGAGCCTAAGGCCAACCTCATATTGGTCAGCCACAGCAGTTCAGGAAGGGTTGCATTAATGCCCAGCACCTGTTGTAGCACCTGTTTTGTTGTAGCACCTGTCAGAGTCCTGATCAGTGAATTGGGTGCTCCTGCACCACACACCTCAGTGCACTTGGAAAAGCTCAGACTTTTTGCACTCAGACTTGCTCTTGCATAGGTATTTCAACAAACATGAATAAGGGTTTGGAAATTAATAAAGAGGTGAAAATCAAGGGAAATGAAAGGAGTAGTAAAAAAAAAAGACGGCATTGTCTGGTAAAATTAAATTTAAGTAAGAGCTCCACTGCTAAAAAATTTGACAGAAAAGAAAGCAAAAGCTCAATTTGAGCCTAAATTGGCCACCTCCGTAAAGGATACTAAAAAGTGTTTCCATAAATATATTTATGGCAAAAAAAAGGGACAAGGACAATCCCCACTCTTAATTAGATGGGGAGGGAAATTAGTTACTGAAGATGAGGAAAAGCCAGAGGCACTCAATGCCTTCTATGCCTCCGTTTTCAATAGTGAAGCCTACTGTCTACAGGACAAGTTGTCTCTTGAACTGGTAGATATGGACAGGGAGCACTATAGCCCCCCTGTAATCAAGGAGCAAGGTGTTAGAGACCTACTGATCCACCTATATCCACCTAAGTCTATGGGACCTGATGGGAACCATCCCAGAGTGTTGAGAGACCTGGAAGATGAGCTCGCTAAGCCTCTCTCAATCATTTATCAACAGTCTTAGCTCAATGGAGAGGTCCCGGATGACTGGAAGTTGGCTAATGTGGCCCCCATCTACAAGAAGGGTAGGAAACTAGATCCAGGGAATTATAGACCTGTCAGCCTGAACTTGGCTCCAGGCAAAATTATGGAACAAATCGTCTTAAGAGCAATTAAGCTGCACCTACAGACTAGTAAGGAGATCAGATCCACTCAACATGGATTCAGGAGGAGAAGGTCCTGCCTAACGAATCTAATTTCCTTTTATGATCAGGTAACTCACCTGGTTGATGAGGGAAAAACTGTTGATGTCGTGTACCTGGATTTTAGCAAAGCCTTTGATACTGTCTCTCACAGTAAACTCCTGGTGAAATTGGTGGCTCATGGTTTGGTCAGGTTTACTCTGTGCTGGGTTAAGAATTGGCTGGATAATTGAGCTCAGAGAGTGGTGGCGAATGGTGCTGCATCCAGTTGGTGGCCAGTCACCAGTGAGGTATCACAGTATCACAGTGTTGGTAAGGTTGGAAAAGACCTTGAAGATCATCAAGTCCAACCTATAATCCAACTAAAACTAACAGCTATAACATTTATATCATGGCCCTCAACACATCATCCAGTCTACCCTTAAACACCGCCAGGGATGGCGATACAACTACCTCCATGGGCAACCTGCTCCAATGCCGGATCACTCTTTCAGTGAAAAACTTTCCTGATGTCAAGTCTAAACCTCCCTTGTTGGAGCTTAGGACCATGACCTTTTGTTCAATCTCCAATGGCCAGAGAGAAAAGACCGACTCATGCCTGTCTAAAACCTCCTTTTAGGTAGTTAGAGACAGTGATAAGATCATCCCTGAGCCTCCTCTTTTCCGGGCTAAACAGACCCAGCTCCCTAAGCCTCTCCTTATAGGGCTTATCCCCCAGGGTTCAGTGTTGGGCCCAGTTCTGTTCAACATCTTTATTGATGATCTGGATGAGGGGATGGCGTCCATCATTAGCAAGTCTGCAGATGACACCAAGCTGGGAATAAGTGTCCATCTGTTAGATGGTAGGAGGGCTCTGTAGAGAGACTTTAACAGGCTGGATAGATGGGCTGAGACCAATAACATGAGGTTTAACAAGTGTAAGTGCCATGTTGTACACTTTGGCCACAATAACCCCATGTACAGTTACAGGCTGGGGACGGAGTGGCTGAAGAGTGATCAGGCAGAGAGGGACCTGGGAGCACGGGTTGACAGGAAACTTAACATGAGCCAGCAGTGTGCCCAGGTGGCCAAGAAGGCCAATGACATCCTGGCCTGTATCAAGAACAGCGTGGCCAGCTGGACCAGAGAAGAGATTCTTCCCCTGTACTCAACACTGGTTAGGCCACATCTCGAGTGTCCAGTTCTGGGCTCCTCAGTTTTAGAGGGCTGTTGAAATGCTCGAAAATGTCCAGAGAAGGACATTGAGTTGGTGAGGCGTCTGGAACACAAGCCCTATGAAGAGCGGCTGAGGGAGCTGGGGTTGTTTAACCCATAGAAGAGGATGCTCAGGGGAGACCTTATCGCTCTCTACAACTACCTGAAAGGAGGTTGTAGCCAGGCGGGGGTCAGTCTCTTCTCTCAGGCTACCAGAGACAGAACGAGAGGACACAGTCTAAAGCTGCGTTAGGGGAGGTTTAGACTGGTTGTTAGGAAGCACTTTTTCACAGAGAGAGAGTGATTTCCAATTGGACTGGCCTGCCCAGGGAGGTCCTTGAGTCACAATCCCTGGATGTGTTTAAGAAATTGGATGAGGTACTTCGTGCCATGATTTAGCTGCAACATGGTGTTAGGTAATAGGTTGGACTCGATGATCTCAATGGTCTTTTTCAACCTTGTAATTCTGTGATTCTGTGAAAATTGAAGACATATTAAACTATGCTCCTGAATCCGTGGTATATGTAAACCACACATTCTACAACCAACTTACTGCAACCGTCCATCAACACCTGGAAGTGGGATATAACCCAAATGAAAAAATGCCAGTCTGCCAAACCTTGGTTCATGATGATAATCTGATATTAAAGACTAATATAAACTGATTTATTTAAGGGTATGCCTTTATATCAAAACTGCACTACCACTTTTACTATAGATGAAACTGCCTAAAATCTCTGCCACCCTACAACAGTCACAGAGTATAAAGCAAAAAGAGAAATCAGAGTTTCTACAAAGAAGGTGGTAGCAGCAAGATGAAAAACTCTAATCACCTTTAAAGGACTAGCACTAAGATCTGACACACTTGTAGCCTTTTCTATCTGAACCTAAGACTTCTTACTTAGAAGATACAAGTTCATTTGAACGAGATCCTGTTACAGGTAACATTAACACAAGTATTTACTAAACTTTATTCTTCAACTCCACAAACTAGAACTACGAAAAGGAACATAATTTACTTAAAAATGCCATTGAGTTCATGTACAAAAGAACTGAAAACTTGCTCTAACACCCACTACTCACATTTTTGCTCTGTCTACAAAATGCTGTAACAGACTATAAACAAATGTTTAAGCTTAAGGCTTTTTCCTCAATCTGTTCCCTTACTCCTGTGTAATGGCTTTAGAGTGGTGTATTAGACAGTAAGAAGATGACATATTCCATTTGCAGCCTGAAAGCCAATAATGCTCATGAATTTTTTACCTGACAGACACTTCAAGATGCCACTGGGATGATTGTCTAATAAACACATTAGGCTGCAAAATGGGCAGCAGCAGCTCTTTAACATATGCTGTAACAGTCAAACAAATGGCTAACATCAATGTTCAGTGTTACAGACTGCTATTTAATGACTTTCTGCAAAGTTCATCTACATCTTGAAGGAGAAAGTTTTTTCTCAGCTACTCAAACCCAGATGTTTGAGAAAGCCCAAACCCCTCCAGACTGACCAGAGCACTTAAGATGGATCCTACCTTCGGTATTCCCATAGGCTAAGGCTCTTAACAGAGCCATTCACTCAGCTGCTTACGGATTAGGCTACGTCAGCACCTCTAATATGCCCAAGAATAGAAAAACCAGGCTTTAATGAAACAACAGTGAAAAAAATATCAGAAGAAAGTACCTCCCCCCACCCCATAACATACAACAGATCAGCTTAATTTCTACTTTCATAGTGGAAAATGTTTTTACCAAAACATTGCTGAAGAGGGGACAAGTGGTACTGAAAAAATCTTACAAGACTCTGTATTTTAATTTCAGGTCTGGCATTCCGTCTCTCTAGTTATCAACAGCTGTTTGTAACCCTTAATACTCAAGAACATAAGAAATGCATCTTAATAGCACTAAAACTTCCCTTGAAACACCAGATTGAAAACTAAAACAGTGCCAGGATCTATATATACATATATATGTATATATATATATTTGCATATACATACATGTATATATATATTTGTGTATATATACATGTATGTATATGCAAATATATATATATACTCTTACATCCTTTTGTATTAGGTAGGTAGCTAAGTTAAATCAAAAACTGCAACCTCCCTGGAGTCATTCTAAACCTATTAAATGTATCATAGAAGGCGAAATAAATATTAAACTATGGCTGCAAAAAATATTAAGCCTGCAAGCATTTTTAGTGGAAAAGGAGTCCAAATTCCCACAGAAGACATTTATTTAATCTAGATTTTTTTCTTACAGTTCAAAATTATTACAATCTTATGATACTGATTTTGAAGTCTAGTATTTCAAATCCCCTTTGATTGAAAATAAAACTTTGTGAATCGTGTAGCTGATAAATAAAACAAATCCAACAAAATACAAATGGATAATATTATAGGAAACCTTGTATTTAAACAGCTTTCATTTCCAGTTGATGGTACTTCTGGAACAGTGAGTTAAACACATTAATTCCTACCGAATCTTTTCTGCCAATCTCAGTTTCAAACCTGTTATCTGTCCACTTAAATTCCCACACCAACTTTCCTCTCCAGAAACCCCCAAAGACCAGGGAGAAAACCAAACATGAGAGAGGAAGAATGGAAAAACTCCTTTCACAAGCATAAGGCACCGTGGAAAAACTCAAATCCAGTAACATTTTCTAATCCCATAAATACAACTGACAAAAATGCATACATTACTTACAACATCAGTAAGCTCATACAGTTTGGTGTGATTTTCAAGATGTTTATCTTAGCAATGAGAGAAATATGACTGATAACATAGACAAAGGTATTTATACATCTCTGTGGTGTGGGCATGCCTGCATCAGGATTTCACTCCAGTTAACTGTCAAATACCAGTCTGTTTACTTCAGATAAAACATCTTCCATTAATAAAAAGCTCAGAAAACTGTATTCTGTATCAGTAAAAAGTAAAAACTAGAGGGCAAGCCAGAGAGAACAGCAGATTCATACAGTGCAAACAGTAAGTAGTATGTAGAATCCTAGAACCTAACACAGAGATATTAAACCTATCACATTTAAATTTGAGTTCCATCACTTACCAATCTGAGTTTCAATGACTACGACTAGCTACAGAGGTGTTAGTTCCCCTGGTCACTAGGATCAGCTTAGCATGTCTACACACTCAGGTGCAATGTGACGCGCACCCCCAGTTTGCACTGGAGCCTCAGCAAGAGACGCTTACGTTGCGTGCCACCTTTCACATCTCTAACCTGGTGTTTCTTCAGTTCCAGAGTAGATACTATTACTCATGATCTTACTGAAATGTTTGCTGCTCTTCAGAAAGTCCAACTCTATGTGTCTTTTCTGCTAATCAAAAATTGAACTCATTTTTCAAATTTTCACATACCTGAGGCACTAAGAGGGTTTCATTTTCTGGCCAATCACCTACTACTAGGAAGCACGTTGAAACTTCAGGCCATTCTTTCAAATGCCAAGCACTGAATTAAAACTCTGATTTGCAGAACGTCTACCTAAACTTTATCTATAACATTTCTACACATTTTGATATTGTTATCATGGTGAATAAATAACCCACTGCACATACATGTACAAGATACATAATCTACACTTCCTTCTAAATGACTCAGATGGTCTCCTAAGCATGCACTCATTTAGCAGTATATAATAAGAAACTTTCAATTTAAGAATCAAGAATTCAACCTGTTTTCTTCCAGAAGGTTGCAAGTTACAGTCTAAAGTCACACATACCTATATCGAAGTTAAACATATGCTAGCACTCAGCTCCACAAATGACCATGGTCATAGTAACCTTAAGGGCTGAGGTGAACTGGGCTTCACTTCGATGTCCTCCCTTAGTCAAGGATGTGGCTGGTGCCCCCAAGAGATGCAGAATTTCAAGATGTACCACTTCTTGAAATTGCATACCCAAATCCTCCTCAGTACCATGCTCAGTACCCATGCTCTCTGCCTCTGAAATGCATTTAAAGCATCTGTCCTAGAAAACTCGGCATCCTCCTCAGCCTACAGTGGCTTGCCCCAGCCCTGGTCCCAGAGGGTGCCTAGCACCAAGGACATGGTTCTGGGTGTTACAGGAGAGACCAGATGGAGTCTGGCCTCTATTTCCATCCTGTGTTTGTATAACAGGTAGATCCCCTCAGCAGATGCTTCCTGACAATACTGCTAGGAAAGGCAGTACCACCCATTTATGCTGGAGCAGCAGTGGAAGAGCTGGGAAGCAGAAAAAATTTTCTTACTATTCTTCTTATTGATGTTGGAAGAGCAGGATGTTTAATATATGTTTTTTTAAAAAATACAGCTATATCATGAAAGACTATACCTGTGTCACCTCCCAACATGCAGAATTACAGTTCTGTACTTGAAACAGATGTACGTTAGGTGGATGTTACGCCACTGGCAGTGCTAACTACTTTGTTACTAAGTAAAAAAATCAAAACTAATAAATTATGTCAGAGACACACATGAGACTCTTGCAAACACTTATGACTAACTTGATATTCTTAATGCATCCATGAGCTAAAAAAAATGATCTGTGAACAGGGATAACAATCACTAATGACTTAAAATGAAGATTGATATGACATTTGATTTCCTTTAGTAAAATATTGCAATCAGCAGTAACAAAAGATGAAAGCTGAATTGTCATTTTAATGCATTTAAAAGGAAAACAAGCCATAAATATGATGTTGCTTTACTTAGTCAACTGCCAAAGAACACAAGCTTTGTACCCACGTGTGTGTATACTTACAGACACACACACATACACCACGGTTACATACTGTGACCAAATAAAGCACACACAGGGATGGCTACACGACTCAAATGAAAGAGACATTAAGTTAGTGACTAGTCTATCATGGAAGCTAATTGCAGATGTCTTGGAAAAAGGTACAAGCCAGCTGTAGAATGATCCTTCCCCCAGTATCTTCTCTCTTTGTCTGATGATCAGTGCTACGAGCTTAGCTGCAGCTGCTGCACCTCCTCCCTCTGACCCTATCTGCA
Source organism: Pitta sordida (assembly GCA_013390025.1). Classification (NCBI taxonomy): domain Eukaryota; kingdom Metazoa; phylum Chordata; class Aves; order Passeriformes; family Pittidae; genus Pitta; species Pitta sordida. The sequence continues at coordinate 171,506 of WEKX01012599.1, forward strand.
GTGGTGCCTAATTCCTTCTTAAATCCATAGATACTTTTGGCCTCCACAATGCTTACAGGTAACACCCTGTAAGCTTTACCACAGCACTCTATAAGCTCCCCACAGAAGAAACGACACTCTGTAAAAAAATCGAACAGTTAAGGGGATGTTATGACTCAACTGAAATAAATCAGAATTTTATCACTGACTTCACTGAAGCTTCGATTTTCCTCCTCGTCTGCTAGAAGAAGATGTCAAACTGTTACTTCTCTCTTTTATAGGACATAAATCACTCCATGGGCCTGAAAAAACTATGACTGTATCCTGCACCCTAAGGATTACGAGGTTACTCTACTATTAAAGGCAAATGGTCATCATGAGCCATTTTATTCTTGTTGTAAAAATAAATTTAATTTAATTTTTTGTTATTAATGAAACCATTTATGGTAAATAAGAATCACAAGCCATAGAAAGAATTAGTGTTTATTCCAAGTATTAAAATTTTTGGATTATAATGGAATATAATTACTAAAGAGAGGAACACCCACTACACTGATAGGAGTTGACCAGAAACCTGCTCTCAAAATATAAAGTAACATACACTTAAAACTAGTTGGACTGAAGACCTGAAAAAACTTCAGGAAAAGGGCCAAAAATAATTTTATTCCATGCAGTTCTAACAGAAGTTTCTTCATAAGAATCTTGTGATAGACAGTTGGTCAATCACAACAGCCTATGTTATTAGGAATGGGACATCAGAGCAATACATTACCTGGATGGAGTTTGTTTGGGAACAGTATGCATAGGAGAAAAAGAAATGAGAACAGCGAAGAGGAGATTCAGGTACAACACACACTGCAAATCAAATGCATTTATCATAAACTTCTGAGTTGATTCTTCAATTAGATTTTCATCAAATTCCTGCACTGTTCCTTATGCTCTGTACCTTCACATCCCAACCAGCTCTTTCCAAAACCTCACTGTTCAGCTGTTAGGGAAACTACCCTCAGGGATCAGCCAGACTCCCAAGTACTGAGAGCAGCCCACTTCTAAAAGACATGGGCTTTTACATATTACACCTCAACCTCAAAGCTTTACCTGCAAATCATAATTTTTAGTCCAATTCAGGCATTGTTCTAGGCCTGCCACATCTGAACACAAGCAGCAAGAGAAGCGAAGGAGGAATGCAGGCAGTAAGATAACTCCATCACAATTTCCTTGGAGGTATAGTGATTATCAACTTAACAAATACCCTTCTCATTTACTCAGCTCTAACAGCTTGGCTTGTAGACCCAGTCCTCAGTCCTTAACTCATCTTTCTTATTAAAATTATGGTGCTGTTATATAGTAATGTGCTAACAAATTCATTCCACTTACTAAAATAATTCTTAGAATCAAGGTTGTTGTCACACCTTTCATTCTCTTCCATTACTAGACTAAATAAATAAATTAAGTGGCACTACAAAATCTAACCAGTCAGTTGACTTCCTAATGACATTCATTATTAAGTATCATTCTAAGAACTCTGGAGTGAAATGGAATACAAAGTACACGTCTACTTTGGACTTTCCAAGAAGTGCTTTTTGCTTACAATATGGTCTATTTTACAAAGCAGCCACGCCTTCCCTCCTTCCTTCCACGACAGATTTCCCTTACAGAGATGACAACAAAAAGAGCAACATCTTTTGAACACTACCAGTGTAACCTTGTTGACTACAGAAGCATAAAGAATTTTGAAAAGTGTGCAAACAAAATTACTCTGATCAAAAACAGCACTTCAAGTTTTATACATGCTAGATACAATATTTAGGTAAGAAATCGCTTATGAAAGAAAACACCACAGGGCTGACCTCTGTGAAAACACAGAGCCACCTGAAGAACACTGCCTATGCAAAAGGTTGATTTTGCTCAAATTTCCCCCCTTAATATGTTCTAAAAGCCATCAGGCAAATCACTAATGCTGTACAAGCAGCAAAACCCTATTTTTCTACAAACCATAGGTGCCAGCATTTCAGTAAGCACTGCTCAGTCCCCACTATCTTGTTAGATCTTCTGTAATGAAATAAAGGAAGAAAACACAAGAAGCAGAGAGGAAGTTTCATTGTTCTTGTGGCTTCGACATTTGGTGCCGCAAACGTGACAGGCTCTCAAGCCTCTACTCAACAGCACCCCTGCCCCAGGCCTCTGTACTGAAATGTTGGGGCACTGCAATTAAAATAATCAAAGTGAGACAAAAGAGAACAAGCAAATAAATAGTGCTAACTTGTTTACATTTCTGGCTCTGCCTTCACAGTATGAAATAAAGTATCTTCAAACACAAACTACATTCGTTCGAAAAACAATAATATTTTCCTTTCCCCCTCCTATCTCAAAGTAGCATGACTTTTTCGAAGTCCTAAATAAAATAAACTAAGGTGTTTCCTGTATGCATTTAGTTAATTATTAAATGGATTCTAACCATGATAATCACCAGTACTATTTTAATACGAATCTGGGAAAACACACTTTCAGCAAACTGCTAGTACACTGCATTAATGACTGTTTATATGCATCTCCTCAATCCTGCATTTAGCTTTGATGGCAAAACTCTAAAGAAGTGACAACCAGCACTTGTATATAAATCCAAACATTTAATTTTATCTTTCTTTTTTTGTAGTCTAGAATTAGTATTATCGCTGTGAGACTGCAAGGTAAAGAGTAGTGCTGGGCTTAATGCTGTGCACAACAGGAAAGTAAAATCAACAAGCACGCAACAAGTTCTCAAGGAGGAGAGAGAGCACACTGTCTTCACTTTACTACAAGTTAACTACCCATAACTGGTTTCAGGGGATATTATTAGTTATTAATTTGCAATATTAAACGTTGTCCTCACAAGGTTAAAAGAAAGGTAAATACTGCCAAGATATTTAATGACATCAGCATGCATAACCATGAGATAAATACGAGGGCTGAAGATTAACTGAATGTCATTCTGTTTACAGGATCATGTACTTGTAAAGAGAACTATTAAGATTAGCGAATAGAGGAAGTTATATAAGGGCTACCAATGTTCCAGTGTGTTTTGCCTACTCAAGCGCTTGGTCAGAAAGAGAAAGCTTTATTGCAAAAAGACCCAGTGCTCCGTTTCATGTGCATTGAAATTACTGAATATTGAATAGCAATTACTGCAATGAAAAAGACACACTCTGACTCCACCTCTTCTTGACAGTGGGAAAATATAGATGGGTTTGTGTATTATTCTGAATGCCAGAAAACTTGCTTACAAGAATATTTCCTGTGCACCGACTAAGATATATTTAGCCTCATAAACCCATAAAACTGTCACAGGCAACCACAAGTACACCTGTAGCCATTAAAATGGGAAGAAATAACAGAAACTAGAGAATAAAATTCACGTTATTTTTTGCATTTGTTATTTAAAAACATTATCTTACTGAAGCAGAAATTCGCTCTTTCTCCCAAACCCCCAAACCAACATCCCCCTTAACTCCCCTACACCCCCAACATCCGAACACCTGTGATGCACACATATAGGTACGTGCAAAAAGAAAGCACTAACAATGAAGTCATAGCACTTCAGAAACACACCTTGTCGTCTTCCAGCCTTTGCAGTTGAAGGCAGATCTTACTAGTTTTTCCGCGTCTTCAGATCAAGATGTAGATAAATCCCCCATCCATCACACTCGCTTTTTATTAAAAACCGGAGAGGAGGGGAAAAAAACCCCAAACAAACAAAGGAGACAATTACCAGTAAATTTAAAGCCTTAAAAATATCAGCTCTCCATTATCCCAAACCAGTGTTATGTCTTGATGTAAACCAAAGCACATGCTGAGCGAGGACGTGCGCACACAGCAGCTTATCATCTCTGTCATCTGCTTCTAATGACAGCTGACTAACTGGCCACACTAATCCTTCCCTAACTGCTGATCAGAGAGATCCCCCTTTGTCAATCCAGCATGGTGGAGTACTCGAAAATTCCTCCTGCTTCTGTTCTGTTGCTGCTCTAAAAAGCAGTTTCCTTTTCATTGAGATAATAGCCTTTTCTGCAGTCACGTGGCACCCGGGCTACATTAGCAGAGCTGAATGATAACAGAGTAATTCCCCTCCCTCCCTCCCTTCTGCTGGTTTTAAGGGTATGACTCCCGGAGAAACACAAACCTGGCACACTTGAAATCATTTCACATCTCCCTCTACTGAAAAGCAAATTGATCTGCTGGTAGAGAAGAGGAATAGACAGGCTGTGTCAACTTCTTGCAACAAAACTAATTAGTGAATACATTTTTAGGAAGTGCCTTTGCTGCGGCACAAACACTGGTCATAAACATGTCATATGAGACTAAACTGAATATTAAGCATGCCTAATACCGAGTATCTGGCATGTTAGAATTACTCTTTTCCCCCTGGAGTACTTTAATTTTTTGCCTGTAATTTTATTCTGCTGCAATAAATACTCTTCTCTCAGCAACACCCTATGGTTCAACTTCTCCCAGCACCCAACTCTCCTGCAAACGCAAAAAAAGCACAAATAACAAATGAGTCACACTACACACTCTAGTATCAGCACTTCTCCTTTTTTTTTGTTTTTAAGTGATATTACTAATCTTGTTTTAACTCAGTACCGTGACAAACTAATCTCAAGCATTTTTAAAATATACTGCCCACTGGTGAAACCTACCTAAGCTTCAGCTTCAGAGCTCCCTCCTGAATGCCAAGCCCGTTGCAGGTTTGAACCTCAGCGTTCAGGTTTCCTGCTTCTAAAAGGCAAAGTACACATAGAAGCATACTGCTCTCTCCTGCCTTCACCGAAGGAGTTCACAGACTCAGAGAACAAGTCTTTCCTCTTTTGCACTAGCACACCATTTCCCTGTTACCTTGGCACGTGGGATAAAGATACTCAATTTATCCCCCCCCCCAGCTCTGTCCACCTCTAACTGGGCAGTGCAGATGGGCACAGATCAGCATAGCCTTACTCAGATATTTCATGGTTAGAATTTGCAAACTGTTTAAGAAAGCTGCAGAAGAAGCACCTTAGAGTAATTGTCAAGCCTGCAGAACAACTTCTGCAGCTTTGTACCTGCTTTTTTGCAATATGATCAAGAAACAGAATTATCTCCTTCTCTGCTATTTCTACCTTTTCCCATTACACCAGATCATCCTCCTTAAACACAACATTGATCATAAACTTATGGTTTCTCCAGAAACTACAGGTTCAGTGTTAAAGACTGCAGTTGTACTTACAAGAAAAGAAAATGGAAATCGTGAGGAAACAGTGACTATCCAGTACACACCATCTCTGCTGACACTATCCCTTTTTGTTTACCCCTCTCCCTAAGTACAGCTCTACTCAGGAAAGCAGCCCTGCCCAAGGCTCTGGGGAAACTCTGCTTCAACACCGCGCTCAGAGCTGAGGCACAACCTTTCTGCAGCAGAGAAGCTGAAAGTGGAATGGACCCCTTCTGCAGCAGCATGAATCCTCTTTTCTACTCCTCCCTTTTCTATGCTTTAGAGAAAAACTGTGAAAAAGATCCTCAGACCAGGAGGAAATAATGTGAGTTCATGAGGAGACTATATTCAGCAGAAAAACCTATACACTACATTTTGGTGGTTTATTTTTCCATTCACAGAATCACAGAATCAGTAACGTTGGAAAAGACCATAGAGATCATCAAGTCCAACCTATCACCTATTACCTAACCTAGCCAAACCTGTTACCTAACCTGTTGCCATCCTGCTACCAACACACCATCCTACCTATAACACACTACCCTAATATCTAGGTCATGCCACCAAGTACATCATCCAACCTTTTCTTAAACACCTCTAGGGACGGTGACTCCACCACCTCCTTGGGCAGCCCATTCCACTGAGAGATCACCCTCTCTGTGAAAAAGTTCCTTCAGTCCTTATGTCCTTCCATCTTAAAACACCACAATATACACGGGAAGCAAAATGAATATTATTTGGAGCTGTTGGACTTTAAGCCCAATAGAACAAGAGCTGCTATGCAGACTTAACTTTCTTTTACCTCACTTCCATTTTCCATATGAATTCCTTAGGTGAAGAAGACACATCAAGCAAAACTGGTTAAATTGGAAAATGATACAAATGTGACAAGACCTGAAGATTACAAAGAGCATCTCTGATATTCAAAAAATATATTAACAGACAAGCATCAGAAGGAAAATTAGCTTTCACAAGAACATACACAAACACAAAACACTTCACTTATAAAGTACAAATCTATGAAAACAATAAAAAATGAGAGCATCCCACTCAGATACCACAGCTAGAACTGTACTGCTAGTATTTACAGGAATCATTAAATGAGAAGTTTCAAGTTAAAATAATATGGTGAGCACAAACACAATAATTACAGTGTTAAGGAAAGAATTACGTGTAAATAAAAAGGAAGTAACAGAAAAGAGTGATTGTAGCAATAAAACAGGAATTGAAGGCTAAAAAAGGAGTAAAAGTACACAGGTGTTGTTAAAAGGATTGCTTAGTGAAGAACAACGTACAAATACAGCTCACGGAGAAGAGGGAACATCCAACTGCAGTGTACAGACTGATTCTAGACAAAAAGGAAAAGAAGAAATGAGTGAAAAAATATTCCTGATGGACAACATTGCTCTGAATGTAAATAAGGGAACGTGCATCAGCAAAACCAGAAAGGCTCTTTGGTTTTATGAAGCAGCAAATACATGCTTCCAATGGAAATGACAGTTGTTGCTTCCTTTTAAATAGTTTCACAGGAATCATACACAAAATTTGGGGATGAGCATGACCTTCAAAACTAATTCTGGCACTACAGGTTTCTTTACGTTAGGATAAGACACAGACCTTACACAGGAGAAGAGGTACATCTAAGTTTACGCAGGGAAGCTGCACCTTTGCTAAAATATTTACAATTTATATTCTAACAGGATCAAATAATTGAAATCAATACACAGAGTACTGCTTTCACTGAAGGCATTACACAGTTCTCTTAGGTTTGTGTTTTCTTTTTCCTTAAGAAAGAGTGAATCAGGCAGAGACAGGAAACACTACAACAGTCTGGTGGTGTTTGCCCTTCTTCTAACATACACCAGAGGCAAGGACTGGTGAAGCAACCTCAGAACATCTTTTCAGTCCTTTTAATACCAAAATATGATTTTTGAGTCCTTCCTCTTATCCTCTATATCATATTTGCGAGGATCCAATTCCACCTTCATAAACGCTTCATAATCCTCTCAGTTGGAGTACCCTAATTGACAGCTATACCGACAGCCCTTGTTCACATGGCAAAATAGCAAGACACTTCAAATTATGTTTGAAAGATTATAAAGCTGACCCACTAGGCTTTATTCAAGGCAAGAGGCCATTGACCTTTAGGAAATCTGAGTAGGTAGCATTAAGTACCCCTTGTCAGAAAGACTGGAAGGGCAAAGCCCCACGGCAGCACAAAGAACAACGTACAGTGCTCAAATATTAGTTTGGGGATATTTTTTAATTCCTCCATCTGAACACTTAAAAAAACATTGGGGTTTTCATGTCACGGAAACCTGTTGACTTACATGGGAATGACATCAACATTTTATCAGTTCAGGAACTCCTAATTCATCACTGCTCGAAAACTAAGATTTTTCCTTTTACCAGTTGAGGAAAAACAAAGAGGACACTGTAGACAAATCTAGTTTTTCTGACCTTTGCATCTCCTCTTGAGGGGCACAGGACTAGTATCAAATGAACTTCCACCGGTATCTGTAGCACTTGGCATTTCTCTCAGTCAGTCTCTATATTAAAAGTACATACACCTACAGTGCTAAATACCTTTTGAATTCTGTCCACACAAGGGCAATGAAAAGACACTCCCACCTCTCTGAAGTTCTCAGATATTACTGTTGACTTCTCTTATAGTATGGAAATGTCTACACTGTTGAAGACAGCTCACCAAGGCTCTCACAACTTCATAAACATGTATCCAGCCATCTACTCAGAGCATTGTGTGCAAGTTTCGGCAATATCTAACTGGATAATTCAATACTGAGGTGTGTGCTATACATAGCAATTAAGATCTGTATGGGCATGTCCACTGACAATTGTGTTCTTTTTTTAAGACGAGTTTGATGACTATGGCTAATGAAGATTTTTGAGTAACGGTTAATGAGGTTTTCTTTTTTTTTAAAAAAAATCTCTACTCCTTTGCCTTTAATTAAGAAGGGATACAAGAGGAAAAAAAGGGGTTCTTTCATTGCAATCTGGAAATGGTCAGCTTCTGGCTCAAGTCTCTCTCTTCTTGGAAACTAAAAAAGGGTGATATCCCCTGCTCAGGGCCCCTGGCGTGGGTGCTTGCCAGTGCTTACTCTGGGTTATACACAGAGAGGCGCTCTCTGGTGGAAATGGGCCTCAACCCACAGAGAGACAAGTTCAAGACAGTGACTTGCTTCCATCCGTGCTGATGGACCACAAGAGGAACTCAGCACAGAAGTTAAACAAAAGGAGGAAAAAAAAAAAAACACAGAATGGAATTACTACAGCACACACACACAAAAAAAGCTGTATTAACACAATGCATTACATAAACGTAGTAACATTAAATGCTACCATGCATTTTTACAGAATGTAGCTATATTATGAAGAGTCTGATTTTTTAAAAAGAAATTAGTTTCAGCTCTACTGAATGTGCCTTCCACTGAATACACGTATTTTTAAAATCAGCTCACACTCTTTATTTTACCTCATCTCAGAACAGAAGCAGTCATATGGGAGAAGACTGCTAGTACTAAAATTTTCCTGAAATCTGTGGATTGGCAGCTGACAAGATTGAATGGCTAAGATTTGAATTAGACAAAAGTTTAAACTAGAGAAAAATCAGATGGGAAAATGTTTATCATTAACAGCAAAAGAAAATCATATTCATTCAAGGATAAGGTAGGTTTTCTTTCATGTAGTCTTATCAATAAGTAAAATATTTCTAAATTATATCATATGACCATGAAGGTAGAGGATTAATTAAATAATTTGGTGAAAATTCAAGGTTTCTGATAACCAGGCAGGGCAGCACAACCTAATGTACTCCATCTGACTGTAACAGTAACACTGTATGAACTCAAAGATTTGATACTTTCTTTGTCTGTGGCTTCCCTTGAAAGGGAAAGTTGGAATTGTGTTTAATGCAAGTAGGACCTCTACCTTTAGTCCAGGATACAGCAAATTACTGTGCCATACCTGGCGATGAATACATGGGTCTCTGCACCTCTTTTTGAAAAGAAAGCTAACATTTCCCAGGAAGTCATAAAAATCTCATGTCTCATCAATATCCAGCAGTTTTCTTGTAACTGCTAGTAGTCTACCATTTGAGAAGTCAGTAGCAAGGAGGAAACACACAAAAGACTGAATCTTGCAGATCCTGAAATTCTGGGTTTTCTCACCCCTGCAAGAGATCTCACAGAAGAGGAGAGATGCTACTGGTTACAATTAGTACCATGGGAGAAACTGGAACACAGACAGTTGCACTTTACAAATTTGAGAATAAATAATAAGCTAATTTAAGGTTGCAATAACCACTGAAATCTTGCAAGCATGTGAAGCAGCATTAAGTGCAAATGTAGAGTAGTAAACAGTGACGAACAGCCAACCTGAGCAGTGACCTCTTGCCTTAACCATTCAGAATGCGGTACACAGTAAAGCAGGGTCGTGTTACAAATTTTGGTATTACTAAGCATCCAAAATATCAATGGATGACATAATGTACAGAAGAGAAACTGAAGAAAGTCAGGTTTTCTATTCAGAGTTTTCAAGTGGTAATTTCTATCAGTATTAGACAGAACCATGGAAAAAAAAAACCCTGTTTAACTGAGCCAAAGCACAAATACTCCTGCAGGGGCTGTCACTATTTGATGAGAAACCCAAATGCCAGAGACTGCAGCCTATCATATAAAACAAAAAGTGAAAGTAGAAACAATAGGAATTAATTTGACTCACAATAAAATAATTAAATATTCTGCCATGAAATAAAAAGCAGCCTTAGGACAATCGGTCTGTACTCCTTTTTATGATGTAGATGTGACAAAATTGGGACTTAACTGAAGTATTGTGAAAATTCAAGAACTTCAAATTTCACTTGGAAGAATAAAAGAGGGAACAAAACCTCTTTGTGATAATTCAACAGCCATCACTGAATGTAAGGTATTAAGGAATATTTAACACAATGACAGTTATGTGTTCAGCAGACTTGCTCACTTCTCATCAGACAAAAGTGAAGGTTTGCTGTAAGTGCCAGTAATAAAAAATGGCAGCTCTAAAACATGGATGACAACATTCATTTTATTTAAATGCAGAAACAATAAATTGTAGGTATTCAGGTAAATACACTGACCCACCAAGGCTTGTGGTTCATCGGGTCCAGGTCCCTCCCACAGAGCCCGCAATCCGCGAAGATATTATATATAATCTCAAATAACCTCCAAAGTGGCTAGTATTGAATATTTAAGTCTACGATAAGAGGGAAACATGTCAGGACTTGGATCTATTGCTGACTCTTTAAAAAGTTCAACACACTGAATTCCAAAACAGAAATCTATTTTACAACTTCCGTTTGGTTTAGGTTTTCCCTAACATAATGCAAAGTAGGTGTATTTGCACGACTGAAGGGAAAAGCTCAGAAATAGAATACAGCTCAATCATTTTCATGTGAAATATATAGAACAGATACCAAATCTTGTCCCATCCTGAGAACTCGTACACACATTCATTAATGTTATATTGTACAACAACTTGAAAAAGTCAGGTGCAATCACTGAAAACAGATGGCAGACACATTACAACTGCTACCGACTGCATATAGCAGGTCTGACAGACAGTAAAATTACTGACCCATATGATGTTTACACACTTTTCATTTTCCACAAAAGCAATCTCAAAAGTATTACTTTAACAAAAATATCAACAATACAGGTGGTGCTATTCATTTTCTTGAAGACTTCACATTAGCATGTTACATTGAAGCACAAGAAGATGCAAGGTCAGTTAAATGGGGAGAAAAATCCATTTTGGAAGGATACATGGCTACTTCATTGCTTTGCCTTTGGCAAAGAGATTCCCATCTTTATCTTTCAAACACAGGGTTGTCATGATTCTCATCGTGGAACTGAAGTAATTGACACTTTGCAGGACTATTTCTTAAAACGATTAGCAAACAACCCTTAATATAAGACTTATGAGTTATTTAGATTTTTACAAATTGCCGCCTCCAGGTTGTTAAGAACCTACATTCTCCAAGCTTCAAGTTAATACTGTAATAATAAATAACATTGTAAAACCCATTTACCTTTCATGAAGCAAATATCCTTTTAAAAAGAAATCAGCCAAGTCTCTGAAATGAAGTGTCCTGTCTGCTGCTCAATTTCTTCCCCAAAACTACAGAGAAAATAGGCAGAGCACGTAGCATATCAAGACAAAAAGGCCAAAGAGAACATTTTGTTGGGAATTTTAACCTCAATATGGCAAAAGAAGAGAGAGATGATCTGTGAGGAACTCAGTGACATGGTCTAGATAACGGGAGGCTCAGGTTGACAGCGCGCAGTGCCCGTGGCTCTGGGGTTGTGGGTTTGATCCCTGTGTGGGAGTTCGCTTGGACTTGGACTAGATGAACCTTGTGGGTCCCTTCCAACTCGGAATATTCTGTGATCCTGTAATCACATGGCAGCTACAGGATGGGCAAGGGATCAGACCCAGTCAGCATAGATCTAGGAGGGTGAGGTCCTACCTGACCAACTAGATCCCCTTTTATGACCAAGTGATTCACCTGGTGGATGAGTGGGAGGCTGTAGATGTAGCCTACCTGTATTTCAACGGGATTCACCCCAGAGTGATGAGAGANTTTCAGGAAAAAATCCCAAATAAAAACTTTTTCACTTTTTAAGTTTTACATGGGATGGGGTGCAACATATGGTGAGGCCCATCCAGAAATGTAAACCTTTCCAGATCAATAGGAAAAGATACCTAAAGTAAAATAAATTTGAAAAACAATGAAAAGATACCAATGAAGAATGGCAAATCTATGTCCCTATCAGGCAAGAGTGATGCAATTTCTTAAATTATCTGCTGCCTGGAGACTCTGGATTTAATGCAATTCTGAATATGCTGGCTGCATGATACTATATATAGGCATATGCAGTTGGCACTGAGTGGCATAAGTGAGAACACTTTGGAGAGGGACAACAGTGAAGAGCTCCCAGTGGAAGTAATGAGTGATGGGAATTCAATAATGGGGCCAATTAAAATGCCTCACCTTTAGAAAACCAGGCAATACCAGATTATAGTCCTGACTACCAAGCTGCTCTTCTCTACTAAAGCAGGCTTTAAAAAAACAACAAAACCTAACCACTTCTGTGGTGAGAGTATTATTCTATGACTTCAAATATTGCAAATACAGTCATATCTCACTTATTTGCACTTCTAGGTTCTCATATTCTCAGATTTCATTATGGCGTATTCACGGTTTTTCCCTATTTGTGTATTCGTCGATTTGCGGGACCCTGGCGAGACCTGTAATCCGCGAATATCGAGGTGTGACTGTACTGCAAGGGGAAAAACAGCAAAGAAAATATTGAGCCAAGTATCCCCTATGTAACATTGACACTAATATTTGTATCTGCAATGGAGATTACTGTGAAGGATAAGGAGAAAGAAGAGGAAGTGATAAACTACCCAATTAGGGTTTAGGTACTTAAGAAGCTTCCACAACACAGAATCTCCACAATGTCTAATACATCACACTCACTGAGTATCCATGCTATATGTAAATTTATATAGACCTTCATTAATCACTATTCATGGGTACACCAGCCATTCTTAAAGAGTCAGAGCAGTGGGTAGATAAATGAGACTAGCAAAGACCTCAGATTCTACAATTGTGAAGAGGGCTAGATGAAAGTATCCAAAAAATACACAGAACATGCAAAACAATGCCTGAACTATAATGAAAGAGAACCAAGATGGAAGGCAATATAAAGGGAATTATTTCCAAGATGGAAGGCAATATAAAGGGAATTATTTCCAAGCAGATGGCTCCTTTTAACCAGGCACTTTACTACGGTCTTAAAATACAGTCTTCTAAACCAAATGCATTGACATGTAGAAGTCATTTTTCCCCAAACAATTTTCTGAAAAACCTCTTACTTGGGCATAGCAGTGCTTCCCTTCTCCATGTCAATTTGCTTTCTAGTAAAATCTCTCCAATCTTTTCAACTGCACATGACTTCAGTTGTAAAACTGATCTTCATCCAATAGTGCAATAGACAAATAAACCTAGCCAGGAGTCTGTTTTCCCCAGAGGAGTTTTAAGATCTGTGCAAGAACACTCTTGCCTCTTTTGTCAGTACTACAAAGAGCCTGGGCCTATCTCAAAGAGTTAAAGGCTCTTTTGGATTTAGCTGGATACAAATTTGACCTAATATTTGGACTTGGATTAAAGGCCAAGCACTTCAGATTTATGCTAATGTCACAGATCTTACTGTTAGGCAATTTAAGTGTGCTCTACTGAGTACCATTCCTTATACTCTTTCAGAGGCCAAAAATGATATAGAGAAACCCAATTATTGAAGTAGCATATGTCAGCAAGACCTTGCATAGCAGTTCTTCAAAACTTGTCCTAGCTGCCTTCTAATTTCCAAGCACAGTTGAGAAAGCTCACACTGAAGTGTAAAGGCCTAACTGGCTTACATATACCTATTATTGCCTATACACATACCTATTCTTGCTTTCTGTATGTTTTATATCTGTATCTACCTATATATACTTTCAATCTATCTATATAGTTAGAATATATATAGAATATACAGTTGGGTCTCCTATACCACGGTAGCGCAGGTCTTCCCCCCTGTACGCGAAGCCCGCCTTCCGCGTTGATTGGCAGCTCATTAATATGCAAATTTCTCCCGCACCCTTACACACTCTCCGGCACTTCGGCGCTGTTTTGGCACTGCCCTGTTGTGTGTCAGCGTTTGTGCTGTTGTTGCCCAGCGCCCGCAGCCACCCCAGACCAAGAGCCAGGGAGCCACCGCTGCCCCCGTCCAGGCTGGGAGCCGGGGAGCCGCTGCCACCCCAGCCACACTGGAAGCCAGGGAGCTGCTGCCGCCCGGGCCAGGACCAGGGGAGCTGCTGCCACGTCCGCTCTGCCACGAGCGGAGCTGTCGAGGTGGCTGTGTGGGTTGATTTACATACTCATGACTGCCTAATTGAATATTCACGCATGCCACGTTGTGCATGCGCAGTTGCGAAAAGGAGCCTCCTTCATCGCTCAAAAATCATGTTGCTAAGATGTGAAGCTGCAATATGGGGGGTGTGAAGTGGAAGGGGGCCGATTGTATATAGAAGATATATACACATATATCCTCTACCTGTATATAATCTATCTATCTATCTATATATATACACACACACAAAACACAGACCTAAATTAATAAAATACATACTGTAAAGAGTAAGCAGAGAACACAACTTTTTTGATGACAACTAGGGTGTACAACAAATCCTAGCTAACATATAAAAAAGAGAAATAAGTTTCTTTTAAATCATACTGCTGGCATGGCAAATATTACAAAATAGATAATGGCTACAAGCACAGTAATCCCTTGCTACATCATGGTTCACTATTCATGGATTCAATACATCGCGGGAGGTTTTTTCCACATATTTCCCATATTTATCGCTACTTCGCAGATGTTGCTTATCCCAGCATCTTTCTGGAACTGACCCCCATGGTATTTCATGGATTACTGTATTAGTAATCACTTGGAAGTTAAGTAATCTGTTACCATGCAATAACTCTCTCACAATTTTGATGCCTTGAGATTCTGATCTGTTTACTTCAAAACCTAATCTTTGCCCCACCTCTCACTATTCTTTTTAATCCTCCCATATTCATTCTTTATCTTAAAAATGTTTATCATTTTGAAAACTGCATTTGCACTTGTCACAGGAGGCTGGGTATTGACACATGAAACCAATTCCTTGGAGATACCAAAGTTTCAGTATTATCACACACTCACACAAAACTATATTGGATCTCATACAATGAATACTTCGTTTTTAAGTAGCGCTCTAAAGGCATGACTTTTATTCTCAAGGGAAAAAGGAACAGACAAGATATTTATAACCTTACAGTCTGCATGCTGTGCATGTCATGTAGCAATAAATAATTCATATTTTGACCTTACTGGATATCTTTTGCTCACAGATGTCAAAAAGCTTTTGCAAAGGTAGATACATGTTTTACTAGCTGAAGTTTATAGATCTCAGGATGAACACAGACATAAAATGACCTATTCAAGATCATTTCGTAAGCCAGGTGTCTTTAAGCGGGTAGTATCAGGCGTGCTGCCTTTTTCAGATCTTGACTGAAACATCTATGTTTCCCATGAGAAATGCTAGGAGTACGTTAGCTCTTTAAAAATACAGAAGTCTAAATATATTCCTTGAAGAGAAAGGAGAACAAATGTCTAACTATAGGTATGTGGTAACAGGACAGCACAGAAATTCTCCTGAATAATCCTCTGCAAGCATTCTGGGAAGTACACTGGATCCATAGGCAGAGCTGTCAGGATCTGCTAAGTAGGGATCAAAACAAAGCTGTCTTCCTCCACAACGAGATGTTTTTGGAGACCATATGAGATACCAGAGGGAACTGAAGAAAGTAGCAGCAGTTGTAGTATGCTACTGTAGGAGAGAGATGAACAGTCCAATGAGAAAATAATACAATTTAAAAAGACTGATTCTACTTCCAGCAACTTTACCAGAAGAAGATAAACTACCAGGACTTAAGTATGTAATGAGAAGCAGAACTGAGTCACATTAAAAATTCTAGGAAATACTCTTTTATTTTCATGCACGACAAAAAGTAGTGTTTCCCTTGGTGTTAGTATTTCCTTTAACTTCTGAAAAATATATTAAATAAAAAATAAATGTGCAAAAACTGTGTATAGAAAACTGCTTAACTGCAATCCCAAATTGATACATACATATAAGAACATTTATGAGAATGTAGCACTAGGAAGACAGTTTATTTGTTAGTTAACATCACAGCTATAATGCTTTGGATTAAATACTTAGTCTTGCAATTCTCTGAACTGCCTTACCTAGCATTAAGAACAGGGCTCCATTAACTGTAAAGATTATGTGCAAATGCTTTCTTGAAGCAAGCTCAGAATGTTCTTACTTTTCAGGAAGGAGTCCTTACAAAGTTGTCTCAAACAGCTGAGAACTTATAGGTATATGCATAAATTATCTGTTTAGCTGCCCTCTGAAATGCAGCAGTAGTCCAGTCGGGTCTCCTATACCATGCTACCGTGGTCGTATTCGTGTCCCGCAAAGCCCGGCTTCTGTGTAGAATGGCAGCTCATTAATATGCAAATTCACCCTGCACCCTGGCACACCACCCCCCAGCACTCTTAAATTTTACAGAGGGAAGAAATTATCACCACTGTCTTATAACAACTGGTAGTGAAACACTACTTCATAAAAGATCAGGACCTCAGAGCTAGATTTAACTAACATCACCACTGAAATGTTTCCTTAACACAAAACTAGGGTTTTAAAAAGAAAAAAGTAATCACAAAAACACATACTGCTTACTTACAATGTACTAAAATGAGGTAAACCCAAAACCAAGTATTACTGTGTGAAGAAAAAAACCATCTGACTTGTCTGTGCAATCAGAATGAAATGGGGTTTAATGACCTATAGCATGCACTAAGAAAAGAGATTTGCCAGAATTTTCCTGGGATTCATTAAAGGGGAATAATTTTTAATCCTTCTCTTCTTCCCAAGGCTCTCCAAGCTGAATTTACTCCACGGAGGTAACAAGTGCAAAGTAGGCATGGAGGTAAGTGCTATTTTCCAGTCAAGTCACCTACAGCAAAGCAATCTGGTTTAGAGAAGAGAATTTTTTAAGCTTTCAAAATATAAATAATTTGAAAGATCAAACGAAATATATTCCTCTGCACAAATGGAGTCCTTCAGATAGTAAAACAAAATGTGTGCATGACCTAAAAATTTTTCTTCACAAGATTTACAAGAAACTTTTTGAAATCTTGATATTTATGACCAACTGGAAAAAAAAATTTGAATGTAACAGATACATAAGTAATGCCTCTTACTGGAGTTCAGTCTCGGATTCTGCTATCCTACAGCTGTAATTTAAATAAAGAGTATCAGCATCAAGGACTGGGATACACAATCAACCGTGTGAAAGGTGAGGGGCAATCGATTGCCACATGCCGCACATGTTTCATCACAATTCACCCCATACCTTCTTTGTATTTAAGCTCATTACCTTTTTCACTGCTACTTTCACCACCTGTGCTTAAGCAGAAATTATTATAAGCTTATTAGCTGTAAGTGGTCACATCTACAAACATGGGAAGAGTTGGTGCTTGGCGCCAATCAGCTTTCACTAATCTGCACCCTAGCAGTGATCCTACTGCTCCTTAGAACTGACTGTCAGGAGGTCAAAACTATCCCCTGAGCCAAGAGGGGCACAAATGTCATGCTGCCTCCTTTACCTTCCTAAAGGCATATATCAACCTAACTCCCATGTCTTACGGAAAACAAATGTATCTAGTCAACTTTATTTCATTTTGAAGATACTTGTCACGTCACATATGTTGTGTAAAGCCACTGATCTTCACAGCTTAGATGGGGAGAGAAAATTTCTCTTAAATGATCATACACCTTGAGAATGGAGATCTGCAGTTCCTCACTCACCAATGAAGAGAGCCAAATTTAACACTTTCTTGTAATAAGTATTTCACCTTAATTTTGACACTTAATGTGAAAAAAACAAGCAAAAAAGCCCCAGCAACCCCCTTCCCAAAAATACCCCAAACAAATAAAATCAACCAACTAAAAAAACAAATCACCCAAACAACCCCCCCCAACCAACCAACCAAACAAAAAAAAACCCCTAAACTAAATCTGTACCTCGTCTATTCTTCCACTAGTAACGTAAATGCATCAGGAAAAACAGGTTTTTCAGTTAGATCTGTATGGGCAGATTACTACTTTTATCCTCCAATTACACAGGCAGCTCTCCACTTCATAAGCGTCCTATAAAGAACTGTGCTACACTATATGCTATAATCTATGTATTGACTTATTTGTAATGATTGTACAAGGATTGACAGACAACTTTAAAACTTCTCAATATGCAGAATACTCTCAGAATGATAATTCACATGCAGTAACCTAAATATTACTGGTATGGCAGTGATGGTGCCTTCTTGCCACACTAACTTCAAAACCAAGTTGGACCAGGTACATACTGACACAGGTCAGGAATGCCTTGATACGGGACAGCAAGAAAAGCTTGCATCAGGTTTGGAAGCAGAAAAAGCCCATCACACTTCACTTGGATCTGTATGCAGGGTGTGCTTTAAGAAATTACAGCTTTTGTCCTTTACTCTTTCAGAGCACATACATACAGAGAAAAATGAAATTAGGTAGGTATTTAAATAATGCTAAAAGGAAACTAAGCTTACTCGTATTGCATACAGGCATTTCATCTACTTTGCAAAATGTAGATAACTTTTTGTGCCACTCATAATGGAAACCTTCATACCTAGCTTTGAGTGACACTAGAAGAGTCATTTTAACTACACTAATCCCTCGCGACTTCATGCTTCAGCATTCAGGGCTTCAGTGCATCGTGGATTTTTTTCCCACGAGGCAGGAGCTGCTCCCCAGCTGCCTGGGATGGTCTTGCCCTGTCCCACACAAGCAGGAGGTGCTCCCCGGCCTCCCACAAGTTATTCAGGTGTTTCAAGAGATAACAATGGAGGGACAATGATGAAGAAAACCTTAAGCATCAGTCATCTTTTTTGCCGATGTGGGATTGTACTGCTATTGGCTGATCCTGTACCAAACCCACTGATAGACTCAAATCCTATTTCGTGGATTTCACTTAACGCGGCACCTTTCTGGAACAGAACCCCCGAGATATTCAAGGGATTGCTGTATTTTATCTCCAGCAGTTATTAGGAAATATGGACATCTCTGTTATACAGTGGCAAGAAATAATGATCAAAACTAAAAGAAGAATCTGAAGGCACTATAAAGTGTATGTCACTGTTAAATGTTAAATATATCCCTCAAGTTTTTTTGATGTGTTGATGGTTTACATTTAAAGCAGCATACAGGGTATCCATTAAGTGACTCTAATATTTGGAGGTATTTCAAAGACTGGAATACAAAAATACAAATAAAAAATTAGTTATTTACAAAGCAGCTGTAAAACGTGCGCATCCTTCAATTAGATTTCTATTTTAATCAGTGAAGCTATGACAATAATACCACAATATTTCAATAATTTTTCGATAGTAAAATTTCAGTAATAACATTTCAAGACCCTCTGGGTTATTTCAATATCATTCTCTACTTCAAAAAGAACATGAAAGAACATAACTAGACAAAACTCAGTGATTCTGAAAATCATTTTCTTTTCCAAGTATGAAACCCACTTCTTTAATTCATTTCCCTTTCTATTCCATATATTAACTTTTTTCCTACAGAGTTAGTTTTGGTTTTTGCATTTGCCAAGTACAACAAATCCAGAATAGCTCTATGAAGTTGCTACTTACGAGGCAGAAAGCTGACAATAACTTACCTCTATTTTCAGACAAAATAGCTGTCATGCAAACGAATTCCGAACCATCACTCATGAACACAACAGACAACCACCTCACATTGAGAAATTACGCTACTACCCTTAGATTAAAAGGTTACTCAATTACGTTTTAACAAGGTTTGTGGGGTAACCCTGCTAACACACTGTCTCTGGCAGAGGCCACTGCAACACCCGCAGCCCAGCCACAGCAGAGAGCACAGGGAAGCACTGTGGCTCCTGAGCCTCCTCTTGAAGAGTTGGGATGTCACCAGGTCCAGGCAAATTCTGAGCACAGCTCAAACCTGGCGATCTGAAGGCTGTTCATCAGTAAGAGGGGAATGCACAGGTGGGATTTCTAACAGACAAAGTTTGTTTTGGTGAGGCGAGGGGAGGTTGCATGTGAGGTGGGTTACGTAACTGTAGAAGGAATTAATCTATCACGAATATGTGCTGTTTGGCATCTAAGAAGAGTAGTTTTAATTTCACTGCATTTTATCAACCAGGAAAGTTTCAAAATCTTGTGTGACCATATCAAACTCATGAGTAGTCACTGAGCCTTACAGCTTGCAGCAGCAGCTCTTTACTGCAGGTACAGGCATGGCTAAAATGAACATAATTTCTCTCCAAAAAGAAATGGAACTAAACCCAGCAGCCTATGTACTCTGCAAGCTTCAGCATGATCTAAAAGAAAGAAAAAAACCAACAACGCCCCCAAACAACAACCCTTTATTTTATCAGTGTTTGAAATTTCTCCCTTCCTCCAAAATAGCATTTTTCAGTACCTTATTTAGCTTACTACCATATGCTTGCAATTTCTACTCTCTGTAGAAGTCATTCTGAAAAACCAAAGGAAAATTTTTGCGAACCACAAATATAATAAAATAACCCCCTCCATGAAATGGTCTAAAAAACTTGGACTACTTCTGCTCCACCTCCTCACATCTGGCACACGTATCAGTTTACAGGCCAGAAGGCAATGCAAAGAGAGGAAAGGGAGATAGTGGCTGGATCACAACTAGAGGGAAGCACACCTTCTGTAATTCAGACTCTTTCCACAAATGTCGATACTTCAAAGCATGATAAAAATAGAAAAATTCTCATGGGAGAAGACTGCATATGTACATACATGAGTATACATACAAACAACTGAAAGGCAGTGAATTACACAAAATACGCTCAGATGACTTCAGAACTATCAGTCTGCCAAAAGCGCAACTGGGGCTTCTGATTTTGTAACTTGACAAGGTTTACGGGAAAAAGAACCATGGGCCTCTGCTTCACAAGACACACTCACTTTTTCTAATTTGTCTCATATTTCATAGTTACAAACAAACCCCAAAGGCACTAAATTATCTAAAGGTCTCAATATTGTCAAATAAACAGCTTATCAATTGGTCTTTTTTAAAGTTTAAGTTTTACAAACTTCAAACTCAACAAGGAAGATAAGATGCATGCATCTACACAAGGATCTATGAAGCTGGCTGGGAGCATTGTTTCCCAGACCTCTCTCTGGAACCACATTTTCCTCATCCCTTCAAGCCCACATCAGCAGCGCAACAGCATAAAACTTTCACTGAGTCTTTCTAGCTCAGCAATAAATTTACTGCAGGCTGAAAAATCAAAATTATTCAGACCATTCAAGTGATTTTTTTGTTCCGAATGGACTTGGCACGCTGGTCAGGAACTTGTTGAGTCAAACACGAGCAACAAAAGTGGAATTCTTCTTGCTAAGCTAATTGATGACCCTACAAAAACTAAATGCAACTGCATATTCAAAACTTTCAAAGACGTACTGTATTAGAGTTGCAGAGCGCCTTCCCCTCAGTGCCTACTGTAATATTATCGTAATTGCTGTGAAAGGGCAAGAGATCAACTATATGTTAAATCCTGCCATCTGTAGGTGCTTTACAGAGTTCCATTTGCTGCTGCCGAGTCAAAAGTTTACCCTGTTTTTGCTTATTCATAACCAATCACACAAGTCTCTACTATGTGTAATCTTTGACCTACTCTCAAAGCAATTTTTGTATTATATAGTCATACGATTACACTGAAAAAGCCCACACATTTTATTAAGAATACCCTTCTTGTTGGTTAGCTTAATAATTATTATTATTTCCATATTCAGTGAGTGTACTGCACAAATCTTGTTTTCTGGTTAGTTGCAATCCAGAACCACATGCAAAACAGGCCTGGAAAGCATTCATAGTCTCTTTTTAACAGTAGGGGAAGGAACTGCTCAGTTTGTCCTAATAGGGAGAGAAGACAGTCTGTAAGCACTTCAATTAATATTCACAGTGGAAACAAAAAAATGTTTCTGAAAATTAGGATTGTTGTAAGAATATTCCTACATATTTACCTTAAACACTAAATATGCAAAAATAAACAGCATGGAAACACGCTACTGATATTATTAAATATCTAAACAACAAGTAGTCCCATGAACAACAGAATTAATTAAGCCTCATCTCCCATGTATTTATACATCCTGGTTGGTGTCTAGAAAGGTGAAAGCTTTGAAGGAAGCATTTCCCACAGTTGGGACATTTGTTTAAAGCTGCTCTTTTCTCATCACTAGGATTTCAAGACAACTAATAAGATTATTTAATGCTGCAATCTTTCCCTCTGTCAGGGCACAGGGCACACCTAAAGGTGCTTCCACCCATACTCAGCTACTTATTTTCACGAAACTTGTGGGAACTGAATTCTGAGACCTCCACTGTTGTTCAAAAAAACCATGATCAAAATCAGGAACAGGTTCAAAAGATACTGAGGAGAGATGAAGGGATGTGTGCGCAACTACACAAGTGCATGGTGTGACCTCATGGGCCTTTTTTCCACAGGAAAAGAGGCTAAAAATAAAGAATATTTGACCTCATTGCTATTTCACAGAAAGGTAATTTGGATGGATCAAACTAAACATCTGTCTACACCAGAAGACCACCTAAAAGTAATACACACCACAATATTTAAGTCCATCTTGCTGGACAGTTTTTAAAGAAAAACAGTCACACAGGTTCCATTTAGCTTCTAAAAGAATATTTAAAGAGGTACTTTTCCACAGATATGTATTTTACTGTAATCTGTATGTGATACATTCGTGATACTTTAAATTTATTTTTCACCTAACATTTATGCAAGTGTGTTCTGTCTTCAAGAATATAAACACAGGTCAGCACTTGCATGAATAGCTACATTGCTCCACTTCACATTTGACTAGTAGTTGCTAAACTCTTTGTAAATGTAACACGAGAACAAAAGCCAGCTCATGCCAGTGAGATAAGTAATATAGACCAGAGCATAAGCAAATAACAGCACTAAGCCACTTCTAAGCAAGCCATAAAATACCTTCACTATACAAAAGTCTGATAGTTACAAGTCGGATCATTTACTAAAAGACAGACTAAAAATTACCTCAAATAAATAGATCAAATTATAGGTTTTAAGGCCAAAACAGTGCACCATCTCACCTCTCGTACAACAAAGACCATAGGATTTTACTTAGCAGCTCTTATAGCAGAGGTCAAGGCCTTAGATCTGCAAGCACATCTCTTTAGAATGCTATACATTAAGTCATACACTACTTTCATCACATACTACTTTCATAAACTGAGCCGTCTTAGTCAATGAGATATTTCGAAAACAGAAAAGGCTACTGATAATGTTGTGTTTCTTTTAAACAAACAAATAAAAACAAAAGTAAAATAGAAATCAACATTTTGAAGCAATGAAAGAGATTTATCTCACTGGGAAATGCTGGCAGATATTATTTTATATATAAATCGAAAAATAATTAACCATAAAATTATTCATACTAACAATCATATACCAAACATTATCTATTAGATATCATAGAAAATACTACACTACACAGACGTTTATTATACATATTATAAATACAAAAAACTAGTAAACTGTGCACATTTACACACTGCATTCAGACACCTGTTAACAGCACTGGCATCACCTCTGATCCAGGCCAGGAATAAGTGAATAGTCTTTTGCCCAGGGGAAAGCAAGATGGACAGTGTTACAGGAAACCTACTCCACTCAGCGTATCAGCAACAAAATGAACAGTGGAAACAGCCTGGTATAAAAGAAGAAACAAAGAAAACAAGGCAGCAGAACTAACTCTTCAGAATACAAAGGGGAAGGCTGAAGGTATCCAAAGGTATCTACAACATGTCTGAACACAGCGAAATTTTTCACCTTGCCAGAGGAGTCTGATCCAGAGCAGAACTCAAACAACCGTGAGAGATGACAAGACTGAAGAAGTGAAGTTGAGAATTTGGGAAACGTGACTAAACCCCACAGTGACTCAGTAGCATGGAAATGCTATAAAACCACTTGATATTTTGTGTAAGTTTGTGCCTCTTTTCTTATTTTTCTACAAGGCAAAAAGGGATTTTAGAAAGCTTGCAACTGAGCATGAGTTTATAGTATTCTTTATATTACTTGGGCAATTCGGAGTTCAACATTGGTCTTGGCAGCACGGTTAGCTGACTCATGAGGGCCCCATTCTTGATAAGGAGAAACAATCTGTCCCCAGCAAAGAGATTTTTTATGCCAGAGCCAGAAACTTTACAAAAGCCTGACGAAGCTCAGGGGAATTCACAAGAACATGGATTTTATGTAGGCTCATAGAGCAATGACATGACGGAACTACAGTGAAGGAGAATTTATTTCTTTCAGTTTTATTTAAGAACAACAGTTCTGCTACACTTATTAGAGATCAGGCCAACTGCAGCAAGTTCTTACAACAATGTATATATTTCCCTATTTGACTGTATTTTTAAGCAATCCAGATTATTTGTATAAATACATGTGCACAAAAGTAATAATTTTTTTAATACCATCAGCCAAAAGAGCAAATTCATAACAGTAAATTGAGATTTTAAGATATCACTAAATTTGTACATGTGTGTAGTGATGATTGTTAGAGGCATTTGCTTTGGATGACCTGCAGAGGTTAAAAAGGAATTCAGTGCTCTTGCATAATGGGCATGCATATTATCTCAGGATAATAAAAATTTCGTATATTAGAAACACTTCAGTATGAAGAGTTCACATAAAATTTTACAAATTTTATTAATATTATAATTGTTTTATATATACACAGAGATTTTCATTTTCCCATGCTATTTTCAGGTTTAATAGGTACAGTCTCAAATTAATTTTGTAGTTGTCCTAAAAGGCAATATAAAACTATATAATAAAAATTCCCTCAAAAATTAGTATTTGACTTCTCAAATGGCAACTAGAAGTTTGAATCTGAATTACATATTTCATATGCCAATAAGATGCATTTTATATGGCATGGGACCTTGTAATTGATATGGTAATTTTTAATTAAGAGTTTTAAAGAATATGATTTTTCTATTAAAAGAGGTCACTTATTACGAGGAGTTGGCAGCTCTTTCTCAGTAGTTGGATGCAGAACCTCCCACCAGCTAATTCTCACAGATCTCACTTCCCAGTCCTTGGGGTAGTCACCACCCTGGCCAGTCTGGACATGCCACAAGTATCACTTCTAGAAATATTGTCAAGATGCCACCATGGAAATAATGCTGGACTATGGGTGAAGGGAGACTCTTCCACTCCCTTGGAAACAATCCTCTAAAATGTATTGTGGCAAGCCTCCAATACCGTTCAGTTCCTGTACAGCACTTGCTGCAAAGCTGCTCTCTATCTCTTTGGTAAAAAGCAGAGCAGATGGAAATTTCCTGTAGACTGGTCTTGGCCCAGAGATCACTGTTTGACCATAGTCTTTCACGAGTAAGAGCAATCCATTCATTGCATAAAACTGACTAGCCCTACTGTCCTCTTTTACAACATAACCTCGTTCAATCCCTTAAGACAGTGATAAAACACAGCGCAATGTGAGCACATTTCATCGCCTGTGCCCAGGGTAGGAACTAAGCCATGAAGGAAAATATGGCCATGTCACGCTGAGCAAAGAAATACATGAGTAACTCTGGCAAGCACCTAAGATAAGGCACTTCTGAATGACTGAAGGGAATGTAATATTGATGCTATAATAAATTATTACCTACAGACACAGAGCAAAGAGACACAGCAGCACAAGCTGTACAACCATCCTCTTCAGAGTGGCAGATGTGCACTTGTCTCAAAAAAAAAATTGAAAGACAAGAATAGGAAAAAATCCTTTATACAATTAAAAATATTATAAATCTGTTGTCCCCTGAAAGTTTCCAAATTTTATTTAGAATGAAAGAAACACTTCAGTATGTGTAACAACCATGGGTAATCTACAGGATGCAAAGGAGTTCTCACTTTCATTGGTCCTCCCTTGTCTCCCCTGATAAATCATAGCCCAAAACACTAGGGAGCTCCAAGAACTCTGTCTTGATTTCTGTTCTCTTTGCAATCAGTGTTAGATGTATCCTGGTTGTTAAACAGAGACTGTCAAGACTGTTTTTCCTTTCAAAACTCCATTCAGAAACATGAATCAAGGTTCTGGTCATTGACGTAGCTCTTCTGGTTGCTCCAGGGACAACAAAATGGGTTAGCCAGCTTTTCCTGAAGTGAAAGCCTTAGGACAGTAAGGACTATTCAGTTTCTTGCATAAAGAAAAAAGATAGTCACTGTGAATGTAAGATATTCCACTGTTTATCTGACAGTTGAAGAGGAAAGCTAGGAAAGGGAAAGGAAATGTTCCATATTCTGTTCAGGACAGAGTAATCTTTGTCAAACTGTGCCTACAGGCTTATCACAAGGCTTTGAAAAATGCAGTGCTACTTGTAACAGGAAGAAAAGGCCCACTGTCAATTACCATAAGCAGCAAGTGCTGCAGCTACATTAACCAAACAGAGCTTCCCTGGAGAAACTCTGCTGGGAGAGAGCAAACTTTCCATGGAACGACTCCTCAATGGCCCTTTCTGGCAAGCAGAGAATATGGGGAGTATTCAGGAGGTATTTGCTGCTCAAGTGCATGGTATCAGCAGAGACAGAGAAGCATGACAGGCATTTGCTGGATGAAAAGTTAGGGCGCTCCTCAAAGGCTCCCCATGCAGCCTAAAACATACATGAACCAACTCGAGAGTGCATGGGAGCCTTTTGTACTCATTGCTTTACTGTCACACTAAGTGCATGAGCAGAATCAAAGGTAGGATGGGTGAACTAACTCAGAAAAAAGCCTGTCCAAAAAAGCTGAGCAATCAGTCCTCAAAAAATTAATGATAAAAGACTTTGAATAAAAGCAATTTGTAATGGAATGTAAGAAAGGAAGTCCCTAAAGAGAAGAACTGTCTACCAGCTCTGCAGCAGGTTTTGCTGCCCCATGCAGTTTACCGTGGCAAGAGGCCAACTTGGCAAGGCTCGCTCTTCTCCAAGGAGCCTGGCAGTGCGCCAGCCACACTCGCAGGTCTCATTGCTGCTGCCAAACTTGAGGGGCAACTGAAGACCCTGTTCTGTGAATCTGCAGATCTGGTTATGACTGGGAATATTTGTGTTTCAAAATGTTCTTAACCAAGTCAGGTTCCCTCTGTGTTTATACAGTGACTGAACAGGCGAAACAGAATACTTAACCCAGCGAGAGAAAATGAGCCACAGATTGTTAATTATATGGCTATTTGCACTTTGACTGGAAGAGGAAGTAAGCTGGTTATAACTACTTTGGGCTTTACTCCTGCAACTGCATTGAAACCACATTTATGACAGCTGAAACTGTGCAATTTTATATAAATGTGGGTGCTTCCTGTTTTTGAAACATGTCCTTGTCTGCTTACCCTTACCTCACGGTAACGTCACTGGAACAAGAATGTATTAAATGTGCTCAGTTTTACTGACCTTAAGATCTTATTTTACTACCTACTTTTAAATGTGTAGATAAAATGCATATACTGGACTCCTGCTGCCAAGCATCTCTATTTCTAGGACCCACCTGTACTCCTTAGGCACTAGGAAACATGTTTTTAACATGTGAGACTTAAAAGTTCAGCTATCACCGGGGGAAAATGCTCAGTTTCTGGTGATATGGTCATGGTCACTCTGAGACAGAGAGGCTGGTGCATTGCACTTCCCCGGCAGGGAGGCTACACTCTGAATAATACATGCAGGCAGATCTATCTTTTTCTGTTCAATATGCAGTATTTGAAGCAATTTGTAATTGCAGCGTTATTATTTTGCACAATATATTTTCATTCTTCATTGTGTCAAGTATATGTTCAATTTTACAGACATTGATTGTGACAAGTAACACAGTCCTCGTTTGTATAAATTGAAGAAAATCACAATTTGACTAGATGATAATTTTCAAAATATCATTGAACAGTCCTAATAAGCAGCAGTATGTTTCCTGTCCTTTTCTCTCATTTTGCTTACTTAGGCTAATTGGATCTCACATACCAAACTTCTACAATGAGTACAATTACGTAAATCAACACTCTGCTTTTCCAGTGACAGTCGTTTTCCTACAAGATTAGGTCAGGAAGACTGATCATACCATTCAACTGAAAAGCAAATGTACATCCAGTAATTCCTGATAAAATGTGACAATTTTTACGAGAAAACCCACACCTACATGTATTTAATTTACAGTGTATTCCTCCAGATATAGTTCCAAACATATTTCTTGAGAGTCAACTACTCCTATATACATTGTGGTCAAGATGACAAAAATTCTTAATAGACAGAAGGGGCAGCATTTCTACTACCTTTATTTCTACTACCTCTCTGAGACCACATCCTCTTATTTGAGACCTTTAGCTACAGGAACTTGCCAGCTTTGCAGTACTAACAGAGTGAACAATTACAGACCTTTTAGTCTCACACTGGAAGGCTAGATAAAGGTTCAGTTTAAAAGTCCTTGCTTCAACCAAAAGAAACACTAAACTTAATTTCAAATTCAATTACACCTGATTGAGTTCTCTCACCTTTCAAAGCAAACATGATACACAGTCGAACTCAGGCACTTCTTAAAAACACTTTCCTTGGTTGCCTTCTTCCTGCCTCAAGTCAAGGTATGGTTTTGAAGCAAATTTGCAACCAGAAGAAGCTTGTCCTGCCATCCCTCTCTTCCAAGCCATCTTCAGCAGAGACAGCTGTCCAACTCTGGAGTTAAAGAGGTTCGAAGAGTTGTAGAACAGGTCAAGTGCCCCAACCAAAAACACAGCCAGCTGACGACCAGCTTGGGTCTCTGAGACAGCTGAGCCCAGAACTGCAGTTGCAGCAGCACTGACATGAGGGAGACAGGGGTAAGCCACACTTCTGGAAGCTGTTAGACCAATTCTATCTGCAATGATGTAGCATTTGTGGCATCTCCACAAAAGCTGGCCCAATGTTCAGACCTTATCCACCAAATGAGGAAGGACACTGCAAAATCCAACTCATGACGTACACCTAGAGTGGCTCAAATTAAGGAGATTCACTGACCTAAAAATTCTCAACTCATCTTCTGACTTTTTTTTGACTGAAATCTACTGTTTCTCTATAAAAGTACTCAAGTTCAGTTCTTTACAAAACTAGTTTTTCAATGTAACATGAGCATTTCTAACAAGGAAAAGAAATAAAAGGAGTTAATGAAGGCAACATGGATTAGCTGCATGACACATCACAGTGGAACAATTCTGCTGTTAAAGACCATGCAGATGTTACGATGGAGGCAAAGAAAGCCTTTCTTTAGCTGCAGCACAGCTGCTGCATCTGACTTCAAAAGGACTTGGCACAGGAATTCAGCCACAAAACTTTCTCCTCACTTCATTTCATGAACATCATCTGCAACGTCTGTGAACTGTACTAAGGACAAAACCAATACACTGGGAGTTTGGAACATCTTAGAAGCAGTGGGGCAGCTTCTTGCAGTGGCAATACTCACATGCACCTTCAGAAAACTTGGCTACACATCTCCATTCCTTGTCAGCACAGCAATCCCTCAAAAGCAATGGTATCACACACTGCTGGCCTTATTTATACCTCCATTATCTTCTATTTTAAAGACGGCAAATTACTACATAATGAACATACATTAAAGCTTAAAAAATAGCTGTAATTAATAGATAATTTCCTTTATTTTTTAAGTAACATTAGAAAGTATTATCAAATTCCATTTACATCTTTCATACACTAAGCTACTCTGAACAGACACCCGGACCACAAAGCTGAAAATGCCATAGCCTACAATCACATTGAATGCATATGCTTAATGCCAGTCTTATATTTTCCATGTAATATATGTGCTGCAAAGAAAATATATATATGTATATTCACAATCTAATTCAAAGATCAGCTTTCCCTTTTAAATGCATCCAAGTATTACAGCCAGTTATATGTAGTACATAAGAAGAACACTGATTTTATATCTCTAACAGTAAAGCACACAGAGCTTAACTTGATCTGCATTACACTTGTGATTTCCTTTCAGTAATGATACTGTTAGGAGATGTATCAGAGAACCTAAACTGCCTTAAGATCCATGTATGTGTATGAGATTAAATTACATAGAGCAATCCTGACACAGGCCAACAGAATCTTAGAAATTTTTAATTTCTTCCTTTTTCTCTTCTTTTATTAATTTATTTGACATCAGCTTATGACTGCCCCGTAGCCTGCAATATTTTTTACACAACTGGGAAGATACAAAGAATTAGTTCAAATGAGAAAGCAGCAAGAGGAACAACTACAATTCTGTTAATTCTCGAACTTCCTAAGTAAAACAGAGTAGAAAAAAATGCAGAAACAAGGAAATATAAGTAGAAATGCACCAAGAGAGGATTTTTTCAAAGATTGCTCAATTAATTACTTAATTACCATGAACTTGATACAAAGCTGGAAACGCACAACTTTAAAGACTATCAGTAATATTGATTTAAAACAGTGAAGCAAATTCATTAGAGCAAAGGTCAAGCTTGAAATACGAGCAATATTAACCACATTATTACCGTATTCATGAAGACGTAACACTTTGACATGACTTACTTTAATAATAGTAAAAAAAATTAAATATGGGCTCTAAACCTCTGACTCTACTGATCTTATAAAACACCATCTACTTCTCAGAATTAGTAACAGACTCATGAAAATGAAACAATTTGTTCAACAGATGTTTCCGCTAACTCAAAGAAATTTTACTTTTTTATTGCAGAAATACAGTGCACTGAATAAAATTCCACCATTATTAGCAGGATCCAAAATATATTAGCTCATAATTAGCTTCCATTTCCATTCATTCTTTCACACAACAGAGAACATTTTCCATACTGGATTAGATGTGACACTGAAATTAACTACATTGATAAAATAAGTCACCCTCCTCCTCTCTCCTCCCATCCAGCCCCCTGGTTTTATAGGATATGCAGGAACAGCAGAGTTTTTATTTTTCTTGGCATTCCTCTCTCCACATTAGCTGATAATCTCCCGCATGTAGCTGTGCCAGTGCGCTGCCCCGCAGGCCCACAACACCCCTGCTGTTCCAGTCCCCTGCTTTTCTCCAGCGGGCTCGGCAAATTGTGCGATCCTTTCGTAATATGTGCTATTGCCTCAGTCTAATTGCACCATAATTCTCAATCCTCTAGGTAAAGCAAATAATTTCATTTTTAACTTCTGCTCATAAAATACCAATTGTTTCCTCGCCTCCCCCACCGTCTTTTCTGTTTATTTTTAAAGATTTAAAGAAAGACTCGCACACTGCGCAGCAGTAGTCAAACAAAAATATCTCATGTTTTCTTAGAAAGCAGCACTTAAAAATATTCCTCAGCACCTAAAGCATTACTGCAGCCTTTCACAGAGCCATATGTAGTAGATCCCCTGTGAGCAGGCTGAAAGGAGAACATACACTCATTCTGTGTATTTAATATAATATTCACCCATTACCAAAGCTTCAGAGGTTTTATTCTCCATTGGATGAAAGAGAGAGTAACTACTTATCTGGCAAACACACTCACTATGTTTCTAGGCACTAAAGACATGCTCTTGGTTAATTCATAAAATCTGATCTAATGCTAGATATTTTGCATTCAGTTTACCTAAGTTAAAACAATACTTCACTTAACCATGCCTTGCCCCAAAATACTGTTATCTACTGATGACAACAGCCCTGTAGCTAGCTATGGACATCACAGAGGGAAAATACAAATCTGAGGCTATGCAATTCTGATGGTGGCCATTACAAACACTGTCTATTTAGTATCTGATACAAGAATCAGGCACAAGAGGCATGTGCCCGCAGCGAATGATGAATTTATATATCATTTTGGTTTTACGTACATACGAGTTGACAGCATCAAAAAAGTGCTGTGCTTCTTGCACCGCAAATCATCCCATATGATACGAAGGTCTACAATGAAACTAGTCTCTAGAGGCAAGCACTCATAGAAAGAAAGAAGTTTCAGAAAATCTAAACTTTGCCTTTGTTTGCTTTTGTGGCATGATATATAAGGATGTCAGTTACGCTATACCATTTCCATAGCACCTCTTGCACTTCCAAAAAACTACAAAATTACCACTAATCTAAACAATAATCTGTTTAACTCCTGGCATTAGGCATATGGTCCTATACATTATTTACTGCACACTACTCACTTTTTTTTTTTTTAAGATTAAACAAGTGATTTCTTTGTGAATTCAGTGGTGCAGCTGAGTGCTTCATCAACATAATGGTTAGTCCTACCATTACTCTGTTACTCCTAACTTAGAATAACTGAGTTACTCCTAGCTTCCTAACTAAAGCAATGACAACTTTAGGGTCAAAATGATTCTCCAGTTCTGAAGACAACTTTGTCTCCAGCTTGGCATAACTCAGACCTAATTTCTTCTTGGCATTTAGCGTTACATTGTGCTTTATATAGCACTCTCAAACCACAGCCCCCGCTGCCTTGCTCTCAGTTACCAGTGCTCAGCACTTTTCAAGTAAGAACCAAAGATCTCAAGTCATCTGCAAGGGAGCACGACATACACAGTTAGCAAAGACATGAGAAATGCTAGTTTTGAGCAACTTACCTAGCATCACCTAGGAAGTCTGCAGCACAGCCAGGAAGAAGGTCCCTCTCGCCAGGGCAGCATGCAGCTGCACAGACCACCAGAATGGCTCCTGCCTCCTGCAATCCCCTGCCTCGTCCACCACGCAAGTACCGACTTCTGCTGGAAGTGAGGCAGGGCTACTACAGAGAATAGCCTCCTCCAACACATCAACCAGATTCATTCCCAGAACGAGTCCATCCTGTGCACGGAATGAAGCAGGGGTCCTGCAGGAAACAAACAGCACATCAGCACATGATTAAACACCAATAAATTGAGGGTCTTCCTCACAAGTGGCCAAACAAAAGAGATTTGCAAAGACAAACTCAGTTTTGACATTCTTTGACTTCACTGTCATATGAAAAAAATGTTTGCATTCACCACTTCTAGAATTAAGATATGGAGACACCAATGGGTTCACAGTGACACCTACAAAAAATGGTAGCTGGGTTGGAATCTTTAGATGTACTGTGCAGCTCTTGTGGCAAAGTAGCAAACTGGTTGCAAATGTGAACAAATTCTCTGTATGGAAACTAGCCATAGGTGTTGGTTAAAAACATCCTCAAGGAGCTTCTGCTCAAAGAGTGTTTACTTAATATTGAAAGATCTCTGGACCTTCCAGAACAAACTCCTCTCCCTGTTTTCCTCATGCCATATCCTCTGGCCCATGTTGATTGAAGCCCTGGTCCTTCTTCATTCCTACCTTCAGTAGGTCCTTGTCAAGTCTCCCCTTACCCCCACTCCCAAAGCCTTTTCATTTCTCCCAGCTCAGTCACTTTCAGGCTTGCTAGAAGTGCCACACTCTCCCCTTGACTCCTCCTACTTCCTTCATTCCCTAATACATTAACTCTCACTCTCACCCCCTGCCTGTCTCCCCTGCTCACAAGGTCTATGGTATTTTGGGGCCATGACCACACTAGGGTCCCATGCACGTCAGTGTCCCATGAGTTCATTTCTGACTCTCAGGCACTGAGGTACAAGCCATGAGTTTTTTCCGTCAGATCAGCCTCCCCCCTCCCCTTCCAGGCCATGCACATTTCACATGCTCAGGATAACATGCGAGAACTATAATTTCTATAAAAGGTTAGTTTGGCCAACCTGAGAATTTTGCAGATTGCAAAGGCAATCTTGAATTCAATTTAGTAATGAAAGTAGCTATCGAGCATGTAGATTAGCTACATGTATTCTTTTAGGGCCAGGATAATTATCTGCTCACAAGTTAAAGTTAAGATGAAATATATAATTATGTTGAATGGAACTTCAGTACATCAATGTACAGTCATGGAAACTACATAAAACCTCTTGCTTAAAAAGAGCAGAATTTCATGCACTATTTCATTTGGCAGAGTATAACACTTGCTGTCAGCGAAAGACTTCTTTCAATGAACAAAAAGGAAAGTATTTTCATTCACACAGGATCACCCAAGTGATGCTTCAGCCAAGGCACTGGTAATTGTCTCTCGACTGTAAGCAACTGCAATAGATTTCATTCCTACAGACCACTATATTGTGTTCCTAAAAAGTCATCTGAAATCCAGCAGACCGACAAAAAAGCTATCTGTTTAACATAAGCTAACCTGATTATTTCGTCATCAAAACCAATATTTATGAGCTAAAATACTACATCAAGGAGGAAAGCTTTAATGTAAAACGAATCAGAAAACACTGACAATGGAAATGCTTGAAATGGCTCTAGGATTGCAAGTATTTATGTAAGATTTGTGAATATATAAACACAGATACATCAAGATACATCAAGATATCTTTAGGGTCAAAACACAGGACAGACACATAAAGAAAAAAGACTGATCTGCCTTAGTGCACTTCTACAAGGACCTAAAACGGCTGGTTGAAGAGTATCAAACATCTTGCCCAACAGCAAAGACTCATCCAAAACCAGAAACTCATTGTAAGGTAAGATGTCTTTTTTCTTTATTTTATTTTTAAGTAGTTTCCAGCATTTCTGCAATACAAATTACACCTTGAAAGCATTCACAGCTTTTTATTACTAATACAATTATCACAAAAGCCACACTACAATGCAAATAGGGTACTGGCTGTGATCAACAATACTGGCATCACTTGATGAGGGAGTCTTCTCTATATGCTAAAACTACGTCTGTTATTAAGTCTGTTTAGGGAAGCTGTTCTTCAAATCATCAGAAGTAATATCATTTCCTCCCATACTAGAACTTTCAATTACCAGATCATGATTCCTTTCTAATGTCAAGAAATATCTCAAAGAATTCCATAATCCTATATAACTATTAAAATCTTATACACTAGCATCAACACAAATACTGCTTCCTGCATTGATCAACACGTATAGTGTAGTTTACTCTTTTATTTCAATCTGTTCAAATAACATGATACAATGAGTTCAGTATAAAACACGATGCTTCTTATGCAAATAAACAGACTCCCAGATTAAGGTTACTGATCCACAAAACATTGCACACAGATGCTCACAGCTTGCCTTCACAAAGAAAAGTAGATTAAATTGGAAAAGTAAACTTATACCTGTATTACATCGTTTTACTGACTTTGGGCATATTAATTAAAAAAAACCTCCATGAGTTACCCATACTAACAACAGTTTACAACTTCTGACTGCTGTGGCACTGTATCCTTAATTTTTGTGGCCAAGCACAATAAGCACCTCAAACACCAACCCTCTGCAAACTCCATCACTAGCACCCTCACGAGTTCAAGGTAAATCAGCTTCAGTTAAATACAGTTACACAGTATATCCCCACAGCATTGCGACCCCTCCATTACGACCCCAGCATTCGCAAGGAAAATTTCTTGCAATTTTGCTTCAGCCACTTGCGAGTTTCCCCGGCCGACGCATGCACAGGGCCTCTGCTCCGCCGAGGGGTGGTGTCAGGAGTCACGTCTTCTGTTACTCTAAGTGCCATCAGGGACTGACACACACACCCCGCCCGAGGCGCGTGTTACTGTTTCCATGGCTACAGGCGGGAAGGGAAGTGCCCCAGAAAAGTGGGGCTGGCCACGGCGGCCAGCGGGACATGCTCACTCTGTTGCCACAGCTGAACCCACCCTGTGCCGCGGGGGGCTGGGGTTTGGCGGGCACAAGCACCAGGGCCAGGGTGGGGGCAGAGCAGCGGCACGTGGTGTGGGCTGCGAGCACACGCGGTGGGAGCAGTTGCAGAAGCGACAGCATTGCCAAGGAGAAGTCAAGGGATTCTAGGGGGCATCTCCCAAGCCAAAGAGGGCTCAGAAACACTTCCCTTTGCTCCCCTGTGCTGAGAGCGCCTGTGGAAAGTAGCAGAAATGTGTCCACAGTGCTCTGGAGTGCTGGGAGAATGGAGCAATGGGCGTGGTCTGCATGCATATTAATGACCTGTGTATCTTTGCGAGTTTGACATTCTGCAATAGCCCTGGCATGACCCGTTCCTCGCAAATGTGGGGGTATAACGGTACCTCCTCATTTGCAAGAAACAGGTCATGTCAGAGGTCTCACAAAACATCAAATTCGCAAACACACGCAGGTCATTAATATGCACACAGGCCACACCAATTACTCCATCCCCAGCCAATCAGGAGAGCTGGGGAGCCTATTCAACTCCTCCCTACGGGCTCTCACGGCACAGGGGAGGAAAGGGAAGCATTTGTGCACGCTCTCTGCCTTGGGAAACCCCCCCAAGAATCCCTGGACTTCTCTTCGGCCATGCTGCCACTTCCGCAGTTGCAGCTGGGGCCGGGCTGCTGTGACCACGCGTACTCGCACTGTCCCACTGGCAGCGCAAACCTAGTGCCGCTCCTCTCCCACTCCGTCCCAGCCTCATGTTGTCTTGGCCCGCCGTGGCTGTCAGCACAGCACAGCCGTGAGACGGGCATATCCCACTGCTGCACCATCCCAGCCGCTTCTGCAGCCGCCATCTGGCTGCTGCCACCATGCATGCTTGCACTGCCTCTGCAGCTGGGAAGGGGTGGCCTCCGTCTCTGGTCATCATTCTTGCACTGGGTCTCAGCTGCCACATGGGCCATACTGCAGTGTGACCCTTCCACTGTAGGGACTGGGCATGGAGACACACAGGACTGGGTCAGGGACCGGGGCACGGTGCCGCAGGGCTCTAAACGCCACAGCAAGCCGGAGAAACTGCGCGCCCTCCCTGCATGGCTGGGCCAGTCCCACCCCACAGGAAGCACCGGCACCACCCTTCGGTGAAGCAGAGAAATTGCGCAGGCATTGGCCGGGGAACATCGCAGATCCCTGAAATCAAATAGCGAGAAATTTTCCTCACAAATCAGCGAGGTCATAATGGAGGGGTCACGATGCAGTGAGGATATACTGTATTTTTAAGTCAAATGACTTTTCCATTCTTTATGAATTATTGCAGGGAACACTAGTTGCAAAGTAAGTCAAACTGTTATAGCTTTGTGGACATCAGTGCATCCCCCCACTGACCTTTTCTTAGGATATACAGCCATTTCCAGCATCTCAAGCACTGTTCTGACTGACTAAAGCTCGGTCACTTCATAATTACTTCTTTTACACCAATATTTAAGCTCACCTCACTTCATGTACTCTACAAGAGAATTTGGGGTTTTTTTTTAGTCTATGTTTTGCTACAGTGCAAACTGTAAAGAGTATATACAGTTATACCCCATCCTTCGCGAGGAAAGGGACAGGCGATGGCCCTTGCAAAACCCTAAACTCGCAAAAAAGTGCAGGTCGTTAATATGCATGCAGGCCACGCTCATTGCCCCACCCCCTCGGAACTCCGGAGGGCTCCGGGCACTTTTTCGGTTCTCCCCTCGGACTCTCTGAGCATTGGGAAGCAAAGGGAACTGTTTCTGAGCCCCCTCTGACTCAGGAGACCCCTGCCACGCCGAGAATCTGTGGGCCTCTCCGGGCCGCCGCGACTGTGTGCTCACAGCACAAACCCCCTCGCCGCTTCCCCTCCCCCGGCGCTTGTGCCTGGGCACTCCAGCCCCGTGGCGGGGCCCTGCACTGGCCACCCGTGCCAGCTGCTCCCTCACCCCGGCCCGTGCCCGGCCATCCCAGCGCGGGCTGCCAGCACAGGGCCGCGCCAGACGGTTCAGCTGCAGTTCTGCGTCCCGCTGGTCCCATGCCCTGCCGGCAGTGCCACGCGGGGGTTCAGCTGCGGCAGCGGAGTGAGCACGTCCCGCTGGCCACCGCGGCCAGCCCAGCCCCACTTTCCCGCAGCACTGCCCTTCCCCGCCTGCAGCCATGGACACAGTAACACGTGCCTGCGGGGGGATCAGATCCCCAGCTGCGCTTAGAGTAACAGAGGACAGCGTGACTCCTGGCCCGAGCCATGGGGCCGGGTCAGCGCCTCCTCACGGGGAGCTCCAGCACCGTCCCTCGGTGGAGCAGAGGCACTGCGCATGTGTGAGCTGCAAAATTTCTTAAATGGTGGAATCAAAACTGCGGTAAATTCACATCACAAATGTGCGGGGTCGTAATGGAGAGGTCGTGATGCAGAGGGGATTCACTGTAGTAGTATGTAATTGATATGCTATCAACTAAAATAAATCTACTTACAGACTGTATGTTTTCAAAACAATACACTTGAGCCTCAGATATGTGAAAACTGGAAGTTATATACTTATATGGGATTTAACTTTTTTTTTTTTTAAGTAAATCAGTGAGTTATAAAAGTAAAACTGAGTAACAGCATGGATACAAGTACATCTTGCATAGAAAGCTACCAAAAATAATAAATGCAAGTACACCTGTTGTATTCTCTGGCCACTGAACTGGATCCTAGGAGAGAAGAGGACTACTGGCACACATTTTGCCTTGGCACCACACCAAAGCAAACCTTTATTGTGGCTTGTAACAGAAATGCACCGTAACCATTTTTTTTTTTTTTTTTTGTGAGCAAAGCCTCCCTTCTGCTCCAGGGCTTTAAAACTATTTTAAAATTATGCTTTGATTTTCACTGAGGTAATTTTCACAAAATTCAAAACATGATAAAATTCATACATTTGCCAATGACACAAGAAAATTCGTCACAGAGCAGAGAAAAAAACCAGGAGAACAGAAGCATTATTGCTCCTAAACATACAAAAAGGCATGTCATGCACAGGTTCCTTAATAAAATAATTATCATTACACCCTATTATAATACTGTTTTGTGCCTAATTTGTGAGATTCTTCAAGTAAACTGCTCTTTTTCACACTACTTTGCTATTCCAGTAGTGTGCTTAGCTCCAGAAATTGTAGATTTTGAGTCTGAAATCCACGATCAGGAGCAGAGAATACAGTTGGGGCTCCTATAATATGGACCTGCTATATTAATCGGGATCCACGTAGTCCTACATCCGCGTTGAATGGCGGCCGTGCCACTGCTGCTGCCCGTGCTGCCCCCACTGTAGTCCGCACCACCACTGCCACGCGTGCCGCTGCTGCGGCCGCCACCACTGCGGCGGCAGGTCGCGCATGCGCAGTTGCGANTCTCCACTGCCACTCGTGCCGCCGCTGCGGCCGCCACTGCGACGGCAGCTCGCGCATGCGCAGTTGCAAAACGGGTCTCCTACATCGCTAAAAAATCATGCCGTTAAGATCTGAAGCCGCAATATGGGGGGCGCAAAGTGCAAGAGGGCCGACTGTATTTTGCAACGGATACTGTGTGAGGGAATGTGAGTTTGGTGCCTCAATGCTTGACAGCTCTGGTTGAATATCCTGACTTCTACTCTACTCCCTGAGCTATATTTGTGAAACTTAATAATCTCTTTTTCAAGATCTCTTATTTGAGCCCACAAATCCTTTCTCTCATGGACATACCTCAAAAACCATTACATTATTCTGGACAGAACAGGTTAAAGTGTGCTCTTACACCAAAGTACTGAGACAGCCTAATAGCTAACTATGTAGTACTACAGTCAGCCCTCTCCACTTTGCGCCTCCCAGATAGAGGCTTCACCTCTGCGTGGTGTGATTTTTCAGCAATTAAAGAGGTCCATTTCGTGACTGCGCCTGCACGAAGTGACAGTTATGAATATTCAAATTAGACAGTCATGAATATTCAAATCAAACCCCACGCTGTGCCACAAGTACCACGGGAGTACTGCTTTGCCCGCGCCACACTTGCCCCCTGTGCTCTAAGCCAGGGAGCTGCAGCAGTTTTGCCACAGCCATGCCCACACCGTGTCCGGCCCACTCTGCTCAAGGGAAGTGGATGCGGAGGGACCACTACAAGCAGTGCCCAGCCTGCCCCGCTTGGAGCAAAGAGGCTGCGCGCAGTTATGAAAGATTTACACACTCTCAGGTCAGACGTAGTGTCCGAGACTTTCTCAGAATAGACGTCTACCCTGAGTATGGAGAGACCAGGTCTACCCACCTGGAGAGACAACAGGACAGCAGCACAGGTGGCTCCCTGCGCTATTGTCCGCAGACAAGCGAAAAGGGGTTTTTCCCAGCGTGGGGTGGCCACAGGTGCCAGGAAGCGCCGTCACAAACACCAACACACAGCAGGGCAGTGCCAAAACAGCATCAGAGCGCC
Organism: Pitta sordida; assembly: GCA_013390025.1. Lineage (NCBI taxonomy): Eukaryota > Metazoa > Chordata > Aves > Passeriformes > Pittidae > Pitta > Pitta sordida. Next base: position 211,593 of record WEKX01012599.1, read on the forward strand.
CAGGGCCATACGAAGGCGCAGGGCAAATTTGCATATTAATGAGCTGCCATTGTACGCAGACTGAGAGCTGCGCGGTGGGGCACCAAGACCAGCGGTACTGCAGCATTGGAGGGCTGACTGTATTAAAAGGCTCTTGTGCTCCTGCCCCTTTCATTCATCCTGTACTGCCATACTCAACCTTTTCACTTGCGTGTTGATACTTCTCCTCTTTGCATAGATAGATTAACACTTGCTAGCCCAAAGGCTAGGAATCAGGCATGTTTGCTGTTTAGGCCAGACAAGTCCTCCGAACTGCATAACTCTGCCTGTCTGCAGCCCGATGACTTATTGCTATCTTCTATTTCTTTTCTACGGAGGGTAAAGAAACTCTGAATACCCCAAGCAGCAGTTTCTGAGCAGTAATGCATGGTTGATAGCCACAGTAAGTGCACTATAGCCAACCCAGCAAAACTGTGCCATACACCAAAACTATGAATGCCTAAATTTATCAGATTTATAGCAGTAACTAGGGAGAAAATTTAGTACTGGGAACATATCCTCAAAAACTTAAGGCAGCACCTAGTAAAAAAACTTGCCTTGTCCTGAGTCCTGGTGCAAGGACTGAAGAAAGCCCCTGATACATTCAACAGCCAGAGCACATCCCATTCCTAATCTAAGGTTTCAGTGTACCTCTCATCTTCAGTCAGTGTAGTTGGAAACCACACACTTAATACACTTCAAATTGGACAGTGTAGTAGTTATAGAAGTTTTTGTAAGTTTCCAGTAAAGAAGGGGAAAAAAAATCAACAGTAATGTTCGTATTCTGGTTCAAACTGAGCTGCCTCTTTACTATTATTTTTTTTTAATTTCTTGCCAAGCATGCTTCTTTTTTTCCCTTTAAGCCAACTCACCAGCAGCTCACTATGAAATGCATATGAAGGAACAGCTACTCTACCACAATCTCCCCAAATGTGAAATGGTTCTAATACTTTCCTCCAGTGACTGTTACAACACAGAAACAAGAATTACTACATATTAATCCCATGAATTTGAGTCAAAAAGAACATACAGCATTTCACTGTAAGTTTAAAATAATTCTACACAATTTACTACGCATAATAGTACGCATATGTATTGATACAGATACACAGACACCATAAATATAAAGCATATATGTATAATTTCTGATTTCTAAAAAAAAATTGCCCCAAAAATGCTACTCTGTTTTTCTAAAATTCACACCAGTTCTAATTTTACAACTACGTAAATTTGAGGTCACTTTTTTCTTTGGTTCCAGGATTTTTCTGCAGGCACCCCCAGAAATGAGGAAACTGCTTTTATTCCTACTGAATAGAAATGGAGTAAGTAGCATCTCTCAAAAGATAAAAAATGTTTTAGTTGTTTAAAGTGTTTATCAAGGGCAAGGGGAATCACATGGAAAAGGTGCTGTATCTACACCTCGGTGCCACTTTAGTTCGCAGCTTCACCATGTTTAAATAATGCTCTCATGCAATGTACGGTGCAAATTTCTGACTACAGATAAATTAAATTAGGTAAAGAGAGCTTCACACTTTGCTATGACTATTAGTCATGCTCATTGCACCTATCTGGAGCACGCTGAACACTCCCATGCCACGTTTCTGCCCTCTATTTACAGACTATTGACCCACCTCATCCACACCTTGAGTCACATGAGCACTACTCCCTTCAGTCCCTTTTTGGGAAGTTAAGGGCCATTTATATGATTGCTACCTGACTGGTTTCTAACCAGGCAGGCCAGTTTTACTGCTGTCTTAATGACTGCAAATGAGACAACTGAATTTTCCTGTTTGTGAGTAGCCACTCCAGCAGGGCATGTGTGGAAACACTGGTACACATACCATGGCCTCGCAGACTCCAAGCTCTTGCACCACAGTGGTGGCCATACCCCTGGCGCGGCTGGTACCATCTCAGCACGCAAACCAATCGCCTTTAGATGCAACTGATTTTTTTTTTCTTTAAAGAAGTGACCTGCTGATATGCCTAACTCTATTTTTCCTCTTGCACGTCAGAAAGATAGTCAGCCACCCATTTCTACCAAAAGCCTGTAAAAGGTTTTGAAAACCATTCTATGGTAACACCAGGGCTTCCTGCCTCGCATTTCTTCTACCTCCTCTTTCACCCCTCTTCCCGTACACCCCAAATCCTCATTCTCATCTATCTTCCTCCTGTTCACGAGGTAGATCTTTCAGAGTGCCAACTTTCTTTACTGCACCAGGAGGATGGGCAGAGAGGGAACTGGGGATATTATGCTGGAAGGTGTTAACGGCCACCATCAAATGCTTCTTTGATCTGCAGGCAATTACAGAGCTGGGCCTGCCAACCAGATGCAAGGGGCTCCCTCTTTCCCCATTTCTTCCTTCTGCATCCCAGACTGCCATCAACTTGAGTGCAAGGCCCTATAAACCAATTATAGGTTTATTTTAAATTTAAAAAGAAGACAGGGACTGTTTTGCTTTTATAGAAGATGTCAGAGTTTGCAAACCAACAGTATAACTCTGAAAGAGATCTTTGTAACCCCATCGGCTTAAGAGTTGGATGAAAATGTGAAATTTGAACAACACTTGAAATTCTTATCACATTCATATACAAAAAAAAGAGAATTTTTTAAAGCTTCAAACACTAGATGAAAAGCATATAAGATTGGTTTAGTGGTTTCTACTAATTAATACTTCTTTTATAATACAGGGCAAAGAAATTACAATTTTTTCCTAAACTGGCAGTGAACAGACAATTCAGTAAACTGTGTTTTTGTTTTCTGTGACAGGGCAGTAGAAAAATCTCTTTCATTTATAAGGTCTGCAGAGACCAAACCTGGCTGGGTGTCAAACCTGCTTTGTGAAAGCCCAGATCCATTCAGCCATGTGTAGATTTCGTAATTCTTTATGACCTGTTATCAGTATCAACTTCACAAAAGATGAAACTTTGGTGTCTTCAGTGAGTGTTATTGCAATCCTTTATAAAAGGAAGCAAAAAACTGAACTGACAGTTCAACAGAGAAAGGAAAAACCCCCTAATGGCAGTGCCAAATTAAATTATTAGACTTTTTTTTTCCTAGATNTTTCTACTGAGGATAAAGGAACTCTGAATACCTCAAGCAGCAGTTTCTGAGCTGTAATGCATGGTTGATAGCCACAGTAAGTGCACTATAGCCAATCCAGCAAAACTGTGCCATACACCAAAATTATGAATGCCTAAATTTATCAGCTTTATAGCAGTAACCAGGGAGAAAATTTAGTACTGCGAACATATCCTCAAAAACTTAAGGCAGTACCTAGTAAAAAAACTTGCCTTGTCCTGAGTCCTTGTGCAAGGACTGAAGAAAGTCCCTGATACATTCAACAGCCAGAGCACATCCCATTCCTAATCTATGGTTTCAGTGTACCTCTCATCTTCAGTCAGTGTAGTTGGAAACCACACACTTAATACACTTCAAATTGGACAGTGCAGTAGTTATGGAAGTTTTTGTAAGTTTCCAGTAAAGAAGGGGAAAAAAAATCAACAGTAATGTCCGTATTCTGGTTCAAACTGAGCTGCCTCTTTACTATTATTTTTTTTTTAATTTCTTGCCAAGCATGCTTCTTTTTTTCCCTTTAAGCCAACTCACCAGCAGCTCACTATGAAATGCATATGAAGGAACAGCTACTCTACCACAATCTCCCCAAATGTGAAATGGTTCTAATACTTTCCTCCAGTGACTGTTACAACACAGAAACAAGAATTACTACATATTAATCCCATGAATTTGAGTCAAAAAGAACATACAGCATTTCACTGTAAGTTTAAAATAATTCTACACAATTTACTACGCATAATAGTACGCATATGTATTGATACAGATACACAGACACCATAAATATAAAGCATATATGTATAATTTCTGATTTCTAAAAAAAAATTGCCCCAAAAATGCTACTCTGTTTTTCTAAAATTCACACCAGTTCTAATTTTACAACTACGTAAATTTGAGGTCACTTTTTTCTTTGGTTCCAGGATTTTTCTGCAGGCACCCCCAGAAATGAGGAAACTGCTTTTATTCCTACTGAATAGAAATGGAGTAAGTAGCATCTCTCAAAAGATAAAAAATGTTTTAGTTGTTTAAAGTGTTTATCAAGGGCAAGGGGAATCACATGGAAAAGGTGCTGTATCTACACCTNCAGGGCTTCCTGCCTCGCATTTCTTCTACCTCCTCTTTCACCCCTCTTCCCGTACACCCCAAATCCTCATTCTCATCTATCTTCCTCCTGTTCACGAGGTAGATCTTTCAGAGTGCCAACTTTCTTTACTGCACCAGGAGGATGGGCAGAGAGGGAACTGGGGATATTATGCTGGAAGGTGTTAACGGCCACCATCAAATGCTTCTTTGATCTGCAGGCAATTACAGAGCTGGGCCTGCCAACCAGATGCAAGGGGCTCCCTCTTTCCCCATTTCTTCCTTCTGCATCCCAGACTGCCATCAACTTGAGTGCAAGGCCCTATAAACCAATTATAGGTTTATTTTAAATTTAAAAAGAAGACAGGGACTGTTTTGCTTTTATAGAAGATGTCAGAGTTTGCAAACCAACAGTATAACTCTGAAAGAGATCTTTGTAACCCCATCGGCTTAAGAGTTGGATGAAAATGTGAAATTTGAACAACACTTGAAATTCTTATCACATTCATATACAAAAAAAAGAGAATTTTTTAAAGCTTCAAACACTAGATGAAAAGCATATAAGATTGGTTTAGTGCTTTCTACTAATTAATACTTCTTTTATAATACAGGGCAAAGAAATTACAATTTTTTTTCCTAAACTGGCAGTGAACAGACAATTCAGTAAACTGTGTTTTTGTTTTCTGTGACAGGGCAGTAGAAAAATCTCTTTCATTTATAAGGTCTGCAGAGACCAAACCTGGCTGGGTGTCAAACCTGCTTTGTGAAAGCCCAGATCCATTCAGCCATGTGTAGATTTCGTAATTCTTTATGACCTGTTATCAGTATCAACTTCACAAAAGATGAAACTTTGGTGTCTTCAGTGAGTGTTATTGCAATCCTTTATAAAAGGAAGCAAAAAACTGAACTGACAGTTCAGCAGAGAAAGGAAAAACCCCCTAATGGCAGTGCCAAATTAAATTATTAGACTTTTTTTTTCCTAGATGGGCTTTGCATAAAGATACATAACAAGGTCTCCTACAACGGTGGCTAAGCTGTGTAACTATGTCAGTTTTAATAACTCTCATTGCTCCATGCCCCACTGCATATACCTAGGCTTAAGTGCCAGTTGCATCACCTCACTAGTGATTGCAGAGCAGCTTGAATTTGTAATGAGGACAGACAGGGCAAGGCCTAAACCTGAAAGGCCTGATGGCACTCTGAGATAGTAAAAACCTTTTTTTTTTTTAGAAGGATGAGGCTTTCAAGACAGAAGAAAACCAGCAGGGTGAAGTCATTGACATGTTTTTAAATACAACAAGGGTAGACTCCTAGAGGGCTTTGATACACTGACTAAAATATGCTGTCCTGTTAAAAAGCTACTTCTCACACTGAATAAAGTGCACGCTATATTATATCCAGGAAATAGTATTAAACACACTCAACACATTTTTACTTTTTTTTTATGGCAGAAGTTTATTACTAACAGCACTCGCAACACTTTTTCATCTCAGACTTTGAAACTGAAATAACTAATTCATTTTATTCAACTGAAATATTCTTGGCTATGCTAAGATTCCTCTGTATCTGTCTATACCGGCAGCATTTGTTTGAATAGTCCCTTCTTTCCGCAGCGGATTCCACTGCATTCTTTAAGATTAAAAGAACTACAACTTAACTCACAAATGTTTCCCACATTAAGTACTGTAAACAGTAATTTTACCATTAAACCAAGGAATTCTTACGAAACATTCCATATGCTTCGCCTAATATGCTATTAGCCTAGTGTCCTTATTCTGGACTCAGTTCGCAATCTTGCATCTGACACATATGTAATGTAAACATTAGTAATCGTAACACCACCTTTTCATGCAAGCAACATGTATTTATCGATACAGATAAACACGCACACATGAACGCAATTTTCTTCCAAGCTGAATAAAATCTGCAGGGTCTTCAGGTCACCGGAAAGTACGTGTGATTCTTATCACCCCCACATAAACAGCCTTCTTTGATATTATTCTCTTTACTATGCAGTCTGCAGACCACAGCAGCAAAGATTCTGAACTCAGTTTCAGAGCGCAGGGAATGTTACATAGCACCATTTCTCATACCAAGAAGGGAATATCTGCTCCTCACACACATTTGCTACAATTCAAGCTTCATCCACAATTTGCCAATGGTTTGAAGGTAAGGAATAAAAGTTTTAGAAGTAAACAAATGCAGCACTGATGAATGCAACATAGAAATAATTTAGCACGGTTTTAGGAGTACAACGCTCAAATACGACTTATTTAACATTTTAGAAATCTGCTCAAAAACATTACAACTCTATCCTAATCTCTGTCCCTCACTCAAAGCAAAACAGCTTTGTGCTGCCTCTAAAAATAGGAAGGGAGTAGTGGGGGATAGGAAGGGGAAAGAAGAAGAGGATAAGTGGAATTGAGACCTGATACACCATACTGGCAGTAATTTTAAAAAGACTGGGAACTGGTATTCTTGAAACCATGGCTTTCCTAACAAAGCCAGGCACATTCTCAATTATCAAATAAAAAAGGTCATCCTGTACTTTTTATCTTGTACATGCACATGCAAAGGAAAAAAGGAAAAGTTTTGTTTCATCTGTTACCAAAACCATCATTCTGCAGTCAACACTTTTAATGAAATACAGGCCAAAGGATTAGTCAGAACAGATTCATGGAAAAACAAAGGAAATATGTATGCAAATACAAGCCTACCACATAACTAAACTCTAGAGTGAATCCTACTCAAGTACCTCCCAGCACTGTCCCACAAAGCTCCCTGCAATGGCTTCCACTCACCCCAGTAATCAGCAGCAACTGCAGTAGCCACGGCTCTGAAGACAAGAAATTTTACTAGTGTCATCATTAGAGCACTGAGTTAAGTATCCTAAATATCAAATGGGTCAGCAATACAGTTCATTTGAGTTCCGAATCTTAAGAAGATTCAGGGTTTTAGGGAAAGAATAGACAAGGACTAGGAAGGGAAGGCTATACGGAAGGCTGTTGCAGAGCTATTGACCATCGACGAAGACAGGTTAAGTGAAAGCTACAGCGTTACTAAGAAGCAAAGCAGTTATTGTGGCAGTCACAGAAAAACTGCTGTGATGAACCAAAGGCCGGCTGATGGATCGGCAAGAGCATGGAGCATCATTCAATTCAGGAAAGATGTCGAGGTGCTGGAACAAGTTCAGAGAAGGGCAACTAGGATGGTAAAGGGGCTTGAAGATAAGCCTTATGAGGAGAGGTTGAAGGAGCTGGGTCTGTTTAGCCTAATAAAGAGGAGGCTCAGAGGTGACCTTATTCCTGGGCATAACTATCTAAAAGGAGGTTGTAGTCAGGCGGGGGCTGGTCTTTTCTCCTTGGTCTCTGGGGACAGGACGAGAGGTCATAATCTTAAGCTTCAGCAGGGAAAGTTTAGGCTTGGTATTAGGAAAAGGTTTTTTACTGAAAGAGTGATTCGGATGTGGAATGGGTTGCCTGCAGAGGTGGTTGAGTCACCAACCCTGGATGTGTTCAAGGGGAGGCTGGACGAGGTGCTGAGTGATATGATCTAGATGTAGAGGATAGGTTAGTTGGATTATAGGTTGGACTAGATGATCTTCAAGGTCCCTTCCAGCCTTATCTATACTGTGATACTGTGTGATCACTAACACAGCACTGCAGGCCTGGCCCTGGAGAGGCAGAACAACACTTTCCATAGCTCAACATCAGGCCAGTCTCAGCTAGGGCTTTGCATGAGAAAACATGACTAGGAGTTTTTTTCAGAGGGTTATTTTTAAGTACCTGACTGCATGGGCTTTCTTGGAATAGGAAATAAGGGGAGTCAAAACTAAACAGTCATTACATGTATGTTTAAATGTAACATTAAAAATCCCACAAAATACTTAAACTTACTAGAAGTGTTCACTTTCATTTTAATTTTAAAGTTGGCTACAGACCTGGACCAAAAAAAGGTTATATTCTGACTAAGATGAAGCAATGTGGAATTTCTAAAACCAGTCTTTAAAACATATCGTAAGAGGGAGGGAAAAAAAACTTGCTCAGAATCTCTTACTTAGAAAAGCAGCAATTTGGGTTTGAGTCCTTGCTCAGACGTATGTTACAGCCACTCAAAGCAAGAAGAGCTCAAGTAGTAAAGGCAACAGTAGTAAGCGCGAAACCCGGAGTATGTGGCTGCAGAGAGTTCAGAAAACAAGAGCAACATCAACAAATAAGGTCAGGAGATTTGACCCAGAGTTTTCTCAAAATTACTTTCCATGCAGGAAGCATCTGCACTAATGCCAAAATGTCACTTGTAAGTCTTTACCTACTTCTGTTTTAAAACATAGACATAAACACATATCGGTCCATGTAAACCATCTCGAAAAACAGAGTGGGATGTTCAGAGACAACATGGTCAAAAGCATCAAGCAGTATCAAGAAAAAAGCTGAGACCTAGAAAGAAAACAATTACATCTAATAGCATATTTTGGGAATACTGATACTGTTTGACTGCTGGAAATCTAACAAATGTATTTTTCCAACAGGACTTGTTAACATATTTAGAATCAAGTTCTGTAACATTACCTAAAATTAGAAAGCAAGCAACTGCTCGAAAACATACCTTCAGTACACAGAGACAAGTACCTATATATCAATCAACCTCAAATCAACTGTCGCTTTCTGTTTCCTTGGGATTCTTTTGGCTCTCATTATCAATAATGCATGCAAAAATTTGCATAGTTCTGCCACAGTCCTGGTTAATTACTCATTTGGTGCAGGTTTTCTGAGCAATATAATTTGCCAAACAAAATGTTTGGGCAATAAAACAGTAGAATTTAACAGCAAAATTTAAATATTAAATCACATTATTTTATTTCAATATATGACATTTAATTGCCATTAAGAAAACAGGACCTTTTCCTTCTTCCTGCACATTAAATTTCATGGTCACTTTAATTTCTTACTCCCTCATTTCCCTTTGTTTTTTTTTTTAAGTTAGACTTTAACATCACTAGAAGAAGCTGATTTTTATTTCAAGGAAAGTACACTCACCCCACATCTCTGAGCAGAAAACAAAGAGATGCTAAGCCTTTCTTTAAGGACTAAATCCAGGAAAAAAACCCTCAAACCAACTCACTCCTGCCCTAAACACAACAGGAGATCAAAACCACCAGAAAGACCCAACCCCCAAGTGATACTGGTTAACACTTATAGCTGTACTCATTTTAATATCTGAATATTCAACACATGTTAATTTACTTTGTGTACATCTAGATTTCTGGTACAGCAATGCTACTGTTCACATGGCAGGCACTAAAAAATTTCTGTGCTATCTGCTCCAGACTGGTTTCCTTTCTGCTACATACACACCAGATATTTGAGATGATCTGATAAATTACTTCTGGGTTTGCATGATTATTGTAGCTAATGAAGTATTTGGTTGTTTATTAGAGAGGGAAGGAAGAGCAATATTGGCTTTTAACCAAACTTTGTAATGCTGTATGAATCTTTCCTACAGTGGCTGTTTTTAAATGTTCGTTTCAGTTCCAAAGCAGCAATTTTTTTATGAGCTCAAAGTTCACAACTTTAAAGGAAAAGAAAAAAAAAAAAGGATGAAAGGGAAACCAAATCCTCAAAAGAACTACATGAACCATGTGTGCACTAATCATCCACCAAGACAGAATAAACCTCTCTATTACATACATATTTGAGTATCAACAAACTGTACACTTACTTTTACTTGCAATATCCCTACAGCTCATAATCACACCTCAGAACCCTTCATTCTAACCAGCATTTAGGTTGATGGTTGGACTCTTTCACGTCTTTCCCAACCTCTGCGATCTCAGGCAATGCATTTTGGGTTCCCTCACCTCCAAGAGTTGATGAAAAGCTGAAGTCAGTGAACAGAGACTGACAGGGAAATGAAACAAAACATGCAATAGTCACATGGGAAGATCTAGAGTTCCAATCATAAGTCAGCTTTTTTTCAGAGTTGCTTTATGCCTTGGTATTTATAAAATAATAGTTAATCTGGCCTAAGTGTAATTGAGTATCTCCAGGAGACTAAAGCCATTAAAACCATCTGCAGAGAGCAAGTGGAAGTAAGGGATCCTTTGGCTACTTCTTTCTGTTATTACCCTCATATATTGAAGAGGCACTTGCTGCCTTTCCATTCATGTAAGACTTATCAGTGTTCAATAGAGCTAAGTTAAACAACCAAAAAAGGAAAAAAACCCCACAAAACTCCCTGACAAAATCACTCTGTACCATCAAAACCAGGTTTCACATGACAATAAGGGTTATGATCTCACTCACTGTTTTGATGTTAGTGCACCTCCAAAAACCCCAAACCATTAGAGCACAGGAAAAAAAAATCATGCTCCCGAGGTAGAACCTAACTGAGCTTGCCTGAGCAAATCAGTCTCCTCACATGGATGAATTATAATGCATCTAAGCACACACATTCCAACTGTGCTGCCCTCTGCACTTCCTCAGAATATTCACTGCATTCAATGTTTTTTCTTACTTCCATTGCCCATTGCATGACTGCCTCCACCATTTCGTGCAGTATTCAGAAGTGTCCAGTGTCAAGGATTACTTTCCTAAGAGAACTTTCTGTGAAGTTGAAAAGTAACTTGACCTGCTTCACTTACAGTATCACAGTATTTGTGCTTATGATCAACATCCTGCTATCGACATAACATGCAGTATATAAACATAAGTGATTATTATGGAAACTCAGGCCCTTATTTTCCTTATGTACTTAGGAAATACATTTATTTAAATATTCAAACCATGCAATCTCTTGACTCAAAGTACAGGTTCTCCTTGAGAAGACTGTGCACTCAGCATTTTTGCAAATCAGACTAAAGCTGAGCATGTGCAATCAAGATGTGCACTTGGTGCCAACCTCCTAAAAAGCTGAATGACATATCAACATGGAAAGCTAGTGGCAAACCTCAGCACAGAATTTAGCCCTTTACAGCTGCCTTGGTCAGGAGACTATTTTCTGACTGTAATCCTTGCCTAATTCAGCTTTAACAGACATCTACCAGGAAAACTTGAAGACAGAAGCAATTGAAAATCAGATTTCCTATTAATATTGAGACTGCTCAGCATTTATTATACCAGCAGTTTCACTATAAATACGTTCTCCAACTTTTTGCCCCTATTATGCGGGTTGTCAGCTTTACAGGCCACAATTTTTTATGCATTGAGTTTTACTTTTATATATAAGTTTCTCCAGATTTATGTATCATATATAAACAGGTTTCTATGTTTTACATACCTATAAAAGACTACAGCCAAGATTTTACTGAAATATTAATCAATCAGACTTTCAGATGGGGGATAAGGCAGCCAATTTCTGGGTGAAAGAATCCATTTGGGTAAAAAAGGTCATTTGATGAAAAGTCTCCCAACTAACTGTGAAATACAGTAAAAATGTACCACTAGAAAACGCTTTTTTGGTATCGTATTTGTTGCTAAACTGTTCATTCAGTAACTACTAACACGAGTCTGAAGACAAATGTATTGTGTAAAATACACAGCCCCAGTTCAAGATGTCTGTAAACTAACACTAATAAACCAAGTCTCATGAAAAGCCAGATGTTTGTCATACTGGGGAACTTAAAACTTCACATGGTAAAATTTTCCACCTTCTCTTTTGGGTTCCCTTAAGGAGGAGACTCACACTATACTTATCATGAGCAAACACCTGATCCCATGGCAGAGCACAGTTTAGCAAACCAGAAGATCTATTGTTATCTATTGCTCTCTGTGTATTTCAAAGAGCAGAAACACTAGAAGAAACATGGGCAAAGAGTAATAGCAAATGTAATTTTTTTTTAGACTAGAGAGCTCTTTTAAGAAGAAAGTCCTGATTCCTACTCCTTGGTCCCAGATCTGTTTCTATTTTTTTTCCAGTGGCTGTGTGTATTGAACAAAGGACCAAACAAAAATATTTTTAAAAACTCACAAGGGAATATTGTACTGTACTTGCACAGCTACTGCTGGGGAGGAGGAGGAGCTAGATACCAAGCTCTGCACTTAATCACCTACAGTTTGTCTAAGCTCTGTTTCTGGAACGTATTGTATCTTAGCATATGACATGAAAACTAATTGTTCCTCCAGAAAAAATCAGATATGGTCTTGTGAAATAAACTATATTGGCTAGCATTATGTTGCTGTGCTTTAATTCCTGGTTAATCAAGTCCTCCGTCAGCCTCTTTAAGATTTTATCTAAAGCTGGAGTCAGGTTGTTAAGACCAGAATAAACAACTTATCCTGCCCAAGACAATACAGTAATACCTCGCATATTCGCGCCTACTGATTTGCGTATTTTGATTTGCAAATACACCGTTTTCTTTTTGGTGTGCCTTGTTTTTCTTTTTTTACTTTCTACTATCGCAAGCTTCTGATTTAGGTTCATCTTCTACCCCTCCCACCCCCCACCACCTTGCTTTTATTTGTCTCATAGTGTTCCCAAATCACCTTAATTCTCTTTGTAATACTCACGGTTTTCAAACCATCACTTTTAATCAGTAGTGTTGGTTTCTTGTTGTGAGTTTTTAAAAGTAATTCTTTTTCAAAACACATGGTATGTCATTTGTGTGTTTCACACTTTCTGCAGTGTAAAATACACAAATATAGCCAAATGTACCTGTACCTACCTTGAGAGATGAACATCCTCCCTATCCCAGCTAGTTCAGACTTGATTATGCCTTGACACAGCATTTTTTTTGTTTGTGTGTTCAATCTTCCTTTTTTTGTTTCAAACAATGGGATGTAATGCCTTCTTTTCAGAATAGGGTGCAAACACCTTTCTTAAGGATTTTGCCATGTCTATATTTAGAATGCCCAAAGTAATGGTACTACCAGAGGAAAACTTAGTATGTATTCCTTAGCTTGAAATACCCCATAATATCCTCCTCTTCCTCATCTCTTAGAGGGTCAACTGCTCTCATCTGTAGTCTGACTTTAGCAGATCTTTATCTTACACTCTATCACAAACATTTACAATCATTTCCCACAGGGCTGTCTGAAAAATGACACCATTTCTAAAATACTCAGATATCTCCACTACATTTAGGTCTGTTGCAGTTTTCCAATCATAAATCTGCATGTGAGGTGGGATTTTATTTATATTGTTCACTTTTCTAACATAGCCAAAAAATCTTGATCAGTGTATACATACCTTTTTTCCTTTTCTCTATATTTATAACCTCAATCAGATGTCCATACCGTGGAAACAGCACTCTTTAGAGTGCACAATGATTTCCCAACAGATGCCTTAACTTGATGATCCTTGGCTCTCTTTCATCTAGAGGCCTTTTGGGGACGTAAGTCCACTTCCTTCACCACCATCTTCATTTCATTGGAACGGAAAGTGAACGAATGGAAACAGGAAAATGACAACCACAAAGAAAAGAAAACTACTTCAAATGAGAAGCAGAAGGTAGCAAAACTGGGGACTACAGTATTTTGCAGCAAAAGTTAATCACAGCTGTACTCAAATTAGCACAGCTACAGAACTACCATCTGCATACCAGCACATGGGACATGAGAACTCCACTGCTTGGCTCAAATTAAAGACCAACACAGCTGAACTTCTCCAAAGTTATTTTACTTTGTTTTCAAAGGTCCATTAAATCCCTAAATTAATGACAACATTCATAGTTGAACATGATCACAATTCCATTTAAAAAGTGACTGGCATGGTTTGCTGATGACACCAGTTAAAAAGGCAGGCACTTTGTATTAGAATGGCCAGCACATCGCATCTCTGCTCAGTTTATCTTATCCACCCCAGCCTTTTCCATCGTTACTTCTCATGTGCACAAAAATCTGCCATTTTTTTAAAGGGCATTATTAAATTAGTATCATAATCTGTCTGACCCATACAACTTAAAAAAACCCCAAAATATCACTTTTATTTTCCTCATTAATTAACTGAATAAAGCAGCAAAGCAGGACAATGAAATAATTTCAAGTCCACAGAAATATAAAGAGGTCCTGATCTCTTCTAATAGGTGAGCAGAGATGAGAAACAAGAAAAATGAAGCTATGATCTCCAAGTAGAAAAAGACCGATTTGAAAAAAGATATTTTATTACAGCAGTTCTAAGACTTCTTACAAATTTCAAATTTTACTAAAATTTTAACAAAATCATAGAACTATAGAATCATTATGGTTGGAAGAGACCTTGAAGATCATCCAGTTCAACTTAACACTGTTGTGTTCACCACTAAACCATGTCCCTGAGCGCTACAGCCACGTTTTTTAAATGCTTCCAGGGAAGGTGATTACACCACTTTCCTAGGCAGTCTGTTCAATGCCTGGCTACTGTTTCAGTGAAGAAATTTTTCAAAATATCCAATTTAAACCTCCCCTGGCACAACTTGAGACCAGTTCCTCTTGTCCTGTCGCTTGTTACCTGGGCAAAAATACCTATCCTCACATCACCACACTCTTTTCGGGCAATTGTAGAGAGCGCGAGTCTCCCCTGAGGGTCCTTTTCTCCAGGCTGAACAACCTCAGCTCCCTCACCTGCTCCTCCTAAGACTCGTGCTCCAGACCCTTCACCAGCTCCACTGCTAGACACGCTCCAGCACCTCAGTGTCTTTCCAGTAGTGAGGGGCCCAGAACTGAATACAGGATTTGAGAAGCAGCCTCATCAGTGCTGAGTACAGAGGGACAATCACTGCCTGGTCCCGCTGGCCACACTATTTCTGATGCAAGCCAGGGTGCCATTGGCCTTCTTGGGCACCTGGGCACACTGCTGGATCATGCTCAGCTGGATGTTGAGCTGCACCCTCAGGTCCTTTTCCAGCCTGTAGCGTTGCATGAGGATGTTGTGACCCTCAGAAATTCTAACTAAAAGCAATAAACATCAGTTTATCAATTCTGCACTTCTGACTGACACAAGAAATGCTTTCAATTAAAACCTTTCTAAGGTAGTGACAATGTCAGAAACAGGTATCAGACAGTTCTGAGATTTGTCAAAACGACTTCATCCCATCACACAAGAACTGAGTTTCTCATTTAATAGGAAAAACAGCACATTTGCAGGCAAAGAAAATTCCACTTCTTCCCAATTATCTAAACAAACAGATAACATTGCAAATACGAAGCAATAGTCTTATGGGAAAAAGCAAACAATCTCCTCATTAAAAAATGCCCTTTACTAAGCACTTTTGGATACATCAGAAAAGCAACAAGCCTGTTGATGCCATTATGCAACCCTTATGCACATATACAAATTGATTTTCATATACAGCAAAGCATATTAGCAATCATCTAATTGGTACAAAGATTCAAAGAAAAGTCTTCCATGTGTTCCCAAATAGAGAAAACATTAACAAAACCCAAAATTTGCAATTCTGTTCTGAATTAACTTTTGTTCTTATCAGCTCTAGACCATCATCGCCGACTAAGCTTTGACTTTACTACTGACATTGTAACGTACCTTGAATGCACCTTCGAAATCTAAAGTAAAATTATCGGTTAACAACACGCACACAATGAACTGCTGACTTCCACAGCCACCTTGTTTAACATAGATTGCTTAAACTAAAGCTATGTGTAAAATACATGCTTGCTAAACAGAGTTATTCAATAAGCACTATGACTAACAAAGCTTACTTTCCTACAGGTTTGTGTCATGTGGTTGGCTGACTTTGGCAAGCTCTTTCCATGTCTCAGATACTGATGAAATTACTCTAAACTATGTCAACTCCTTTGGACCTAATGCCTTTTCTTCCTCAGCTCAGGTACTAATAGGCTCTCCTTTACTTGACTTTGTTGTTATAAATGTCTTTATGAGACATTTATTCCTCTTTTCTTTCAGATATTTGCCAATATTTATTGAAAAGCGTTAATAATTTAAAATTAATGAGCAATGAGACTCTGAGACAAGCAGACAGCCTAATCATAATAATTGTTTTTAATGTAGAACCGATTTTAAACACGGAAGATCTAAATTTTCAACAGTCGCTAAATCCTTTCTAAGAAACTGGTATCTTGATAGATTGGACATCAGGAAGAATTTCTTCGTGGGGGCTGCCCAGGGAGGTGGTGGAGTCACTATCCCTGGAGGAGCTCAAGAAATGATTGGACATGGCATTTAAGCGTCATGGTCCAGTTGACAATAACAGGTTGGACTTGATCTCAGAGGCCTTTTCCAACCTAAATGATTCTGTGATATATAGGGAAAGCATGGGACCTTTTATGTCACTTGAGATGTACTACCAACAACTCTCAAAAGTTGCTGAGAACAGAAACTGCACTGGATCACAGAAAGCCTGAAATTGGAAGTGCACAGCTAAGGCACTGCTGCTTCTGGAAATCAAGAATGAATCCTGGACCTGCTACCTGTTTTAACCTAATTAACTCCTTGCTAAAACTTAAAAAAAAGCAGTATTTTTCAAAAAGTGCTAAACTTCAAAAGCTAATTCTTAAGCTTCCCCCTACGCCTTAACTCCATTAACCAACAGTATTAATTAGATTGAGCAAAGTAAAACCATGAGGGTCACACCTTTAAAGCCTGGACTAGACAAAACCCAACCCTAATATCAACTGAGTGGGTAAATTTGTTCGCATGCTTATCAGAATAACCACCTAGTAAATATCCCACTAGGCTTATCAGCATCAACGGCTAAATGGGGCAATAATTTAAATGGATTAAATGTTTATTGTAACAAAAAAGAGTGGTGACACTTACATTGAGCTAAGTGAATATACACCAGCTAAACTCAATATACATTCTGCCTTTAACTGGATACAGGCTACCATCCTCCAGCA
Organism: Pitta sordida; assembly: GCA_013390025.1. NCBI lineage: Eukaryota > Metazoa > Chordata > Aves > Passeriformes > Pittidae > Pitta > Pitta sordida. The sequence continues at coordinate 228,552 of WEKX01012599.1, forward strand.
TCACTTAAACAATAAAGACCTAGCTTTAATATCTCTAGACGAAACCTTCAGGAAGTTAGATAATAATTGGCTTTGGTTCTGAACTGGAGATGACTATTCTGTAATGGAGGTGAAGTCACTGCAGCCAGCATGAATACAGTCCTGGTACACAGTATTGCACCCACAGCACCAAGGCATGCGTTGTAAGATGACACAGCTTTTTACCGAGAGGTCATCTACACTGTGCAGGTATGTACGACAAATAATGGCAAAGGGGAATACATGTAACATGGTAAGACTGTGCACAGAAAATTGGGGTTTAACTGACAAACAACTTGTTCACGCTGCACCGACTGAGTTCCCTTTCTTCAGACTAAGCAAGACTATCTTGAACTGAGAAGAAGGGACAGCTCATGATTCCTTGGGCATTTTATCAACATGGGCGTGAGTTGACCTGGAGAGGGGAAGAGTGGGTGCTATGCAGGAAAAAACCTGTATTCTCTTCTTACTACAGCTTCAGACGCAAAAATCCCAGAACTGCAGGATATAAGAGCATCCACAGTATACAGACAGCTTCAGAGATGATTACAAGGAGGATTTACTCATTTAGTATTTCTATTTTTAAAAAGGCTAGATACAATAATTCCAGATTACTTTACGCACAAGTTCTCCAGCTTTATGCAGTTGTGCAGTTTTATTTGAGGTTATCACACAACTGGGAAATCTTGCTGCCTGAAACTTCAAGCAGATTAAAACGCTGTGATTTTTCTAGAACTATCTTGTTGGAAACAATCCTTACATTCAAACCACTCTAAAGATGCCAAGCATGTGCCAAGCCTCCTATTTTAGGTTCATATTCCATCCATCTCCCTTATATGGGCAAAGTTTTCCAAATGTGAAACAATCCACAGCACTGATTATATATTTAAACTGTCACACTAAAATCCTAATTACATTATTGAACAATTATTCAATTATTTCCCCTTAACTTTAGCAAAATAATGTAGATTTCAATTTCCCTCAACCCACACTACTGCCTTTCAGAGTCTGAACTCAGAACTAAATGCAACGACCACACTACACAAAGTTTAATAAATGCAGACTTTAATAGTTTTCTATTTTTTTACTCATCCAACAAGTAGTTCAAATAGACTACAGATTTTATAGAAGTATTTTCACTGGACTATAGAAAATTATGTCCTGACAGTTCTAAACTACATTTCAGAAAAAACAGTATACATACAAATTTTCCTGTAAATTTGCTTCAATATTCAAATTAAACAGAAAAGACATCACAGTATGGTAGCCAAAAAAATGTATTGCTACAGATTGGCCTCTTCTTATGTGAGTTAAGGCCAAATACCAATTGTATGCATGTGACTTCCCATGAATGACGTAACCAGCAGCAAAATTCCAGTCTTATCAGAGACTTGAATGCTTTCCCAAAGACAATGTACTCAGTTCTTCTTACTACTGAATCTTTTCTTGTCTTGGCAAGTCATGAAACTTTGGCTCCAACTTCGTGAATGCCCAGATTTAATAATATTTGAAAATAACCAGATTTCCTAACACCAGTTCTAACATCGTCATTCTTACCCATGAAGTAAAAAAACACAAAACCAAATTAAATAAAAGAAAGAAAGGAAAACAAAACAGAAAAAAAACCCCAACCTTTCAAAGGCACTGTACTCACGTCCTTGTTATTTCTTCCCAGATTCAATGTCATTCTAGAAAACGTAAGAGATGCTAGATATGCAGATCTCATTCAACTAGCAGGAGGCACCTATTTCTAACTCTTATCTATAATCTGAAGCCTAGCAGAGTTTAGGGGTTGGGACAAGGGCGCATTGGTATTTTGGTTTGGGTTTTAATATATTGGTCTACAAAGTAAAAACCAAACAAACACATCAGTCCCTTTAGCCCTGCAAAATAAACCCAAGATCCTAAAACAGTAACCATTTTCCATCCCTGCCTACATCCCTGAAATAGCCCACCTTCAAAGCCTCCTGCTCTTCAACATACAGAAATTATGGTTGTAGCTAAAAAAAAAAAAAAATGCTTTAAGTCAACTGAAAACAAGAGAAGCATTCTGATGTATTTTTAATTTGGCTGTATCTTTATGGCCAAACTTTGCTTGCAACCTTTCAAAGTCAACTGTTTCAAGCAGATGGGAAACCAACACAGTATCCAAAATACAGGCAAAAAATTGTTTTTAAGGCAGTGAAATGAAGAAAGCATTACTCTACTGAATCTCACTTATGCTGGCGAGCACTTTCTAAAGATTCTATTAAACATAACTAAAAGACTCAAAACCTGAAAAAACAAATACAGAATAGATGGATAGGCATATTGCCATTTTGTAGAACAATCAGGAAAATTAATTTTTCAATCTACTTCCAAAAATCTAACTGTCATATTCTAACTCACCCTCTTTTTTAAGTTATCTGTGATGAATTCACTCTTTCAGCATTTGTAGCCTTCTCGCCAAATAATAGCTATACTTAACTATTTAATGTACTGCTTTTATATGCAAAATTTACTCTATGTTTCGTTGAAGAAAAGATTTCAGTGAGAATACTGGGGGTTTCACTCCCCTGACAGAGAATGTAGCTGGGAAAACTATAAATCCCAGGTGTTTTTCATCACACTGTGAAATTGGGAAGGGGGGGGCAGGGCAAGGGAGCAGGCAAGTGAATGGGCAATACTAAATTCTAGATTCCTTTTGATATTAAAAGTTTATTTCAAAGGTAATTTTAGAACCACTGTATAATTCCTCAAACCTTGCTAGTTGTCTAATAGACCTGCAGAAAACAAAGTTTCGCCATCTGTCTCAAAAGCAGACAATAAATGGCCTCTTCTCACTTCTTTGCAAAAGGATTCCCTGCAGGAGGAAAGCGAGACAGGATAGGGCCACTACAAAGAAATATCATTGCTTAACTCCTTAGTACATTCTCTTCATATTTCATGGAAAATAAAATCACGGGGGTTTCTCAATAAGTTCATCATGCTAAGACTAGACGACTTGTCCGGAAGAAATGAGGGACGCACAAGACACATCCCACAGGACTGTCTGTACACACACCATAATGACAACAACCTGTCCAGGAATGCTTGAAAACATGTAGGTTTTCATCTTTCTATTTACATTTTTGCACCAATGGACACAGCTTAGGTCACGGAAATGCGCAGCAACAAAGAATCAACATGGAGAGGCAGTAGTTAAACTTCAACATCTCTCAAGTATCATATTCTAGATGGGATTAAATTTTTTTCTGCAGAACTGAACAATGCACATTACCCCTGTGACCATATTGGAGGAGCTGGTCCTTAAGGCAGCTAGATCTAACAAGTCAGTAAACATGTTTTCAAGGGATGCAATACCTAGTAGAGAGTCCAGTGCTTAAGAAGGAGACTAAGCAATGCTGTCAACCCGAGTGGCTTCTTCAAGACATACTAAGGGCTGTATTTTCACAGAAAACTTTTCCTTCAGACACGGAAGGAGTAACCTTAGGACTTTTCATTAAAATCCAGCATGCTAGACAGGCATTTCATTTAGGAAGTAGTGTCAAAATCACTTCAGTAAAATTGTCTTGCTTTTCAATAAACAGTCAAAATGAGATTTCTAACAAACACAAGGACTCTAATATTTCAGTTACATTAATCGCAAATTCATAAATCTTTCTCTAGTTTCCAATGCCAATTCTGCCCCACCCACGCTTCACTGAGAACTTAGATAAACAAGCCAAACAGGCAAGAAAGTCTCACACATTTGAGCTTGATATACATTAAATGCACTTTATGGCAAACATTCTATTATGCAAACATTTATGAATAACTCCTTTGTATTTAAATTAAAAATTCAAATGGAAATACAAGGCTGCATACCAAAAGGATTGTTTTAATTAGTGCAATGAAATTAATTCATGTTAAACGTCAGCCCATTTAAGCAACCAGAACCTCTGTTTGGTTTTTGGAAAAAAAACCCAACCCAACAACAAAAAAAGCCATACGACAGTATTGGTGACAGAAGCGAGATGCCTATATCAATGACACTAAGAAATATGGAGAAGTCTTACTAGAAAAACACAGTTTTAGTCTTGGCAGTATTTTGGCAGGGGTGGAAGTGAATTAGCATTACAGCAAGCAAGTAAATTCATTTGAAAAACAAAACCTACAGACACGTAGTCTTTATTAGCAATGATACATACCAAGTTGTTCCAGCAAGACCTTGTTATTTAGAACAGAGTATTTTCATACTCCAGCCACACAGGTCCCAGAGACTCAACCCCCATTTCCTTGATTTTTACAACAGAGTGTCATTAGCTACCAGCATCATCAGGAATGCCGTACTACAGTAACCATACTTAAAGAAACCTTTCATCTAGTTTGAGAAAAACAAAAGTATGGTGAGACTGGTATGACAAGTTAATCAACTTTTAAGCTATTAACTATTAGCTTCAAACAAGACAGCTCAACTAGTAAGCTCATAGTCCTACGCTTACAGAACCCATGCTGAACTCAAGTTAATACAAGTACTAACTGCTCATTTTAGTCTGCTTATTCCAAATTATAACTTCAGTTTAGTCTGCTTATTCTAATTCTCTACTTCCTTTTGTTTTCATTTGATTCATATATCAAGTAATGCATAATTTCATAAGATTTAGCTGCTAAGTGAAAATTTCAAAGGGGGTTTTCTTTGCTACACAACTCTACCACTGAGTTTTTATTAAGAGCACAGATCAAGAGTTGTTTTATTAATATACAGCTGCTTAAAAAAAAAAAATCTCTGCTATTATGTTGGGGTTATGATTTTTCTACATCTTACCTTTTTCTGAAAGCTGTGTTTAACTGCTGATTTTAAAAACGCATTAAAATGTTCTTCTATAGTCATACACAGTTGAGTCTTATAACTCCTGGTAATCTTATGACTTAATTCTTTACATTCCTGTATGTAATTTTGCTATGCCACAGCCAGTCAAGCTACAAGGGGAGCCAAGACCTCTGTATACAGACCCTGTAACTATGCCTCTTATTGTTACATCCTTTGCCGTCTTTATATGTTCTACCAAAACAGTACTATTGCATGTGTTTTTACTTCAGGTTATCCTTGCAATTGCCTTTTTCGTAAGGTACATAACGAGAACAACATGCACGGGTGAAGACACTGATAGAAAGAAAAGAACTCCCATAAGCTTCTCAAACACAGAAAACTGTACTGTACTTTAAAAAATCAGGGGGGTGAGTGCTGGTGAGAACCAATATGCAGCTGCTTAAGTATATCATTACTGCTTCACTTGACCAGATGCAACATAAGCTGGTGTATTCAAGAAATGTTTTCCAGCAACCCCATAGTCAACTTGCCTGCAACAAACCTCTGTTTTCAGCTTCATTCAGACAACTACCACTTCTCCTTACATACCCGGGCTGGCCGTAGTACTGCCACTGATTGCCTGACATGTGCGCACAGAGCTTGTAGAGATCACAGGTTAAATAGTAGAGATAATCCTGTTGCAGTCATCCATAATTTGTTCACATAAATGTTGATTATATTGGCCAGGCTGGTGGAATAAAACCACTTGCTGTTCCACTCCGTGACTGTGGAGCCCTGTGTGCAGTTCAGCTAAACAAGCGCCACGAAGGTGGTATTCCTGGCGAAGAACTCAATTTTCCTTTACCTGCAATTCTTTCTGTATTTTGTTTCTCAGCAGCGTTATATACATGGCTGCATCAGTAAAATCTTCAGCCTTCGGGAATATTATGCTCTGAAAAGCTTTTTAAAAATTTGTTAAGATTAATTACAAATGTTGTGTACCTGCTTATTTAACTTCAGAGGAAAATAAGGGGAAAAAAATTACCCGAAGGACAACCGAAACATAATTTTGGCAATCCTGAATAATTTCAACTTTTTAATGTATTTTTAAATGAAAACCGTAAAACTCCTCAGACTTCAGCAGCACTCCCTATCAGCTTGGTTTTCATTAATAGCCATTCCAAAAATCAAGCTACAATTAGTCACTGAAGGCACTTGCTAGATGAGATTATGAGAGTTCCAGTTGTATGCCGAGAAAATCAACACACACCAAACAAATTAACTTTCACTCCAAAGTACCAAACATATTTTCCTTTTATGATTTGAATAAAATTGTTGGTTTTCAATATGGTTACCTAGAGAAGCAACCCATTACAAATTGCAACATGCCTACCAGTGGTAGAGTTTAGATCAACTAGCCAACAAAGTCAAAAAAATTAGAAGAATGTTCCAGACATCTGAAGTTTAACGAAAATCAGGAGCAGGTAACTCAGACATCCTTAAACTCCCTCTTTTTTATTTTTTTCAGCAAATATTTTGGTGATTCTCAAAGACCCTGTTCAGAATGAAAGGCGCTGTCTTCCGTGTTTGCTAGGAAAGTCAATGGCATTCTGCAGGGGTTTCCTATTATTCTCAAGGCTGCTGTTTGCAAGGTAGTGATTTCTGTAGATTTGGAAGACACTATAATCTTCTAGTATACATCATCATTTTTTGTCCAACAGTTAAGTGCACACACACCAGAATGAAAATGTCTAACTAACAAAAAAAAATTATTACGCCTAAAAACTTCAGAAACCGTGATACGCAAAAACCCAGTGACCTAATTCCTGCTTACAACTACCTGAAGGGAGGTTGCAGTTGGGTGGGTGTAAATCTCTCAGGTTGCCAGCACCAGAACAAGAGGACACCAAGCTGTACCAGGGGAGGTTTAGACTGGATGTTAGGAAGAGCTTTTTCACAGAGAGAGTGATCCCTCAGTGGAATGATCTGCCCAGGGAGGTGGTGGAGCCACCATCCCTGCAGGTGTTTAAGAGAAGACTCGATGAGGAACTCAGTGACATGGTCTAGATAATGGGATGATGGGACAGGGAATTAGGTTATATAATTAACAACAACAACAAAAAAAAGATGATGACACAACCTTTAGATTGGCTCAGATAGAGCATAGTGTTCATGGCTCTGGGGTTTTGCATTCAATCCCTGTATGGGCATTCACTTGGGAGTTAGACTNCATTTCAACACCAAAGCAGCAATGGAAGTGCCAGAATCATTTTAACTGGTCAGCAGAAAACCCTTTCCTCACACATCCTCTCAATTTACTTTCCAAAAGTCATCATGCAGGTAAGAAGATCCTTTACCTCCAACCATGACACCATGATTCTAAAAAACCAGAACCAGCATGCACCTATAGCAGCTTATACTCCACAAGGTAGAGAGAGAATCGAAAGAGAGTAACTTTCTTAAGTCTTGGATGAGGAAAAAGACCCCATGTTCACTCATGACCAGGATTTTTCTTGCCCATCCAAAAAACTTCAAACCTAAATCAAATCCTCCATTTTGTGAAAGGCTGATGGCAGACAATTTTGTAGTTCAGTTGAATACTCTAAGACATCAATGCTACAATTCAAAATTAAAACCTTATTTCTTCCCACATAAAAACCCCAGGAATACTCCTGCACAAATCATTAGAGAATGTAAATTAGGTTACAGACTTAAGATTTTGGAACATGGGAAATGGTAGCTTGACAATCATCAGTGCTGCTTTGGATATTCTACTGTGTCATGCAAATGCATGATGATTGAGTTTTTTTACTTATGTAATACGATTCCTTCATTAGCTTTACCTTCTTTATGGGGAAGAAAAACAACATACAAATGTCTGAAAAAGGCAAATGAGTACAGCAACCAAATACAAGTAGAGCAGGATCCTCCCACTGTAGCAACTTTCAGATGAACAAGTTAGTTTCATTTGTATACTCTGAATTCATTGCCATAAGAAGATACCTTTTGACAAAATGTTTTTCCTCCTCAAGATGCCAAATACATTTTCAGTAGTAAAGCAAAGGATGAAGGAACCTTGAACTCTGATTTTTCTTTTTTTTTTTTTCCTCTCACCTCCTGGTTCAGAATAGGGAAGCACAGAACAAAGTTCTGTGCTAAAAGAGTTCACAAACCATGGTGCCATTATAGCAGGATGCAAACTACATCCCTCTGCCTGAAGGACATACATTGCTTCACCACAGTTTACAAACCATTCCTAACTTTATTTAGAGCCCCTAGTTCTTGGACTAGTGGGATAAAAAATGTAATCGAAAATTGCCCCACTTTCAATTTCCCTACGTCATATCAACCTCTCTCTATCCTTTCTAGTCATAGGACAGATAGAAGAGGCAGAAGAGGTCCATCTTTAGACTCAAAAAGAAAGACGATCACATCAAGCGAAGTAAGAGTGGTATACTTTGGGAATCAGCCACAGACCTCATCCACAGCTGCAGGTTTCAACCAGTCCTGCCTCAGGAAGGTTCAGGCAAATGTTACCCAATCACAGAGATCATATAAAAGAAAGGCCAATACCGTCTGAAATTTTCTTTTTGTTGCTTCAACTTGCATTCCACCCTCATTCCCAAACATGGGAAATTTCACTGGAATCACTGTGACACTAGAAACACATATTGACCGAGGTTAGAAGGGACCTCTGGAAATCCAACACACTCCTCAAAGTAAGGTCGGCTGGAGCAGGCTGCACAGGAAAAGGTCCAAATGGTTCTTCAGTATCTCCAAGGATGGAGATTCCACAACCTCTAAACACAATAACCCAAGTTTAAGTAGGTTTTCCATGTACCGTGAGCCCACCAAACACTATTTGGGTACTCATGCCCTGCTGCAAAGTTTGGGCTATGAAACATTAATCCAACTGTGGGATTATATGTGCCTCAAAGACACTAGAAACAAGCAAGTTTTCCTGAGCACAGTAACCAGACTCTCCAAGAAAAAGTCTTCCCAACTCTACTTATATTCACATAATTTATCCACAGGGTGGAGCTCACTGGTTCTGTATGGTGTAATTAAAACGATCAAAGAAGTGTTTACACTTCTTAAAGAAAAACTGATTATCTGCTATCTGCTCTTCTATGCAATTCTAAAAGGGAGACAGACCTGCTGCAGTTCATAGTATGCACATTAATGTGAACATTTGAACAAGACTTGAATACTTCCGTAGCTCACTTGTGGAATATAAAAGAAAACTAAGATCTTCCCACATGATATCCCTAGTACTGCAGCAGTAATTAGAGACATAGCCTCAGCAAACAAGATGTTGGAATCTTCCTAAGCCCTTCAAAGATTACTGATTTTGCCTTGGGTGCCCAAGAAATCAGGGAGAAAGCCTGACAATTTTGCAAGGCAGACCAGTTCAGTCCTGTGTGCCATCAGCACTTCTTACGTAAAGGGGGAGAAAAGCAGGAAGACTTTCAAAGAATCTTTAACAAGGAAATTTCTTTAAGAGAGCCCTAAGTGAAGGATGACATCCACTAAGAAGAAAAAGTAGCACTTTTTTATTACTATGGAGACTAGATATACATGGAGAATAAAACTAGACCGATGAAAGATTTCAGACCTGCATCAGACACCAAGCAGTCTTAGAAGAAGTACCAGCATATCAACATTATCATCACAGGAAGAGTCATACTTGATTCACTAAAAGATGAAGGATGCAATACTGACTCCAAGGCATGTAATCCTCCAGGTATGTAATTCTTAACAACCTCACAGAACCGATGTAATTTTGACACAGGAGGTGTGCCTACTTAAAGAAATCCTCATGAATTCTCTTACCCCCTTGCTGAGCCAGGTCTACGACAGTAAATAATGCAGGGGCACCTGGGGATCTTTGATCTTTCCTGCTTCAGAGCGGAGTAACCACCAGGCCAGACAGATGGATGAAGTGGGAGAGATCAACAGATCTCCTGCTCCTGCAGGCACAATGTGTGAAAAGACAAGTTCAAAGCAGGACTCTCTTACTGAGACAGCATCTCAGAGTCACATCAGCTCTTCATGAACTTTTCCACTAAAACCCCATTTTAGACAGGTATTACAGACTTCCCACAAAGTCTCCAGTGAGAGAGTTTAGAAAAGAGGAGGGGTGGAATGCTAGAAAACAGGCCCTCTGAATAACTGTCATACAGCAAGAGGCATTTCAAAGACCAAATACTTTGGTTTTAACTACCCTGCTTCTTTAGGGCTGCCCCAAGGGTACCAACAAGACAAGACCTGCTCACTCTGCTGATAATGAGATACAAAAATCAGGTGCAGTCACAGACAGCACCCTCCAGCACACACAGAACCTGTAGCGCCTCAGCAGTCTAGCACTTGCTTGGCACAGGAAAGACATCTGGCCTGGGCAGATCACAAGACAGGGGTGCCTAGGAAAGGGAAGTCTGAAGGGCAAAATTTACCTATGGACATTTGCAGGTTAAGAACCTGCTAACTGCTATCAAACACAGACCTTGAAACGACGAAACAAAAATAAAAGCCAAAAATTAAAAAAATACATCATGGTAAAATACAAAGAGCTTAACTAGAGCGTCCCTAGCAAAAGTGACTCCTAAGCACCTTCAGGTAAAGAAGAGAGCTCAGCCATCTGTGACAGGGGCACAGCTGATGCTGCTTTATCGGCTGTATCTTAGTTGGAGTGCAAAGCACATGCACCAGCTCTGGGCAGCTGTGCACATCTGGTATCCTGCATGTGCAGCTACCATGGGCAATCTGGACACACACTCAGCACACCAGGTTTCAACTTAACATGAACACAGTGAAATACATAATTACATAACAAGAACTTGCCTTTAAAAATCAAAGCCAAAAGGCACTAGATGCAAGAGGTCTGCTAGTGTCACAGAAATAGCACTACAGTCAGAATGAAAAAATGTCACTATTTTCAAGTATTTCTGGTCTTCTTGATGAAATAAATGTGTATGAAACCATGAACCAAAAGCTGAAAGTTTTTAGTACACAAGCAACTGAGATGTTATTCTACCCCTTTTCAGCCTAAACACAAGAATAAATTTAACCATATTAACCTTTTAAGTTATTGTTTGTAGTTCCACAATTCTACTGTGATAATCTTCAAGTAGGTATGTCCATAGAAAGTAGTTAGAAAAGCCAAGCTTGCTCACGTTTCATTAATGTTGAATCAAGGAAAAAAAAGATAGCATACCTAATTTCCAGCCCAGGAGATAACCCTATTTAACAAGGTCTTTGTTACTCTCTTAAATGTTATGAAAATGTTTTCTTTAAAAAAAAGAATGGATTTAATTCTGCTTTGAAAATCAGGCCCCATGAAAAGTCCATATGTGGAAATACATTTATTCTCATTTTAAAGTGATTCCACATGTAGAGTTACTCAAGTGTAAAAACTTACATTTTCCAATACAGCAGACCAAAGATTTACAAGTTGGAAAAATGCTGTAATAGTAGAAGATTTATCTAAGAAGAAAATCATGACAGTCAGTGTTACAATTTTTACAGTACTAACACTATTAAAATGCATGTTCATGCAGTGGCCAAAAGAGTTATGCTACAGGCTTAGAAATAAACATTAAAAAGCAGCAGTTTCCAAACAGTGGTCCAAAAGGCCATGGTTGGCACATGGTTCTATTTAGAGTGTTTTTCCCGAACATCTCCATTAGAAATACACAGTGGTCTTGAAAACACTGAATGAGGAGAGCTGTTCCATTACATACCGAAAAATTCTGGAATATCTTGGTACAAATTGAGTTAAAAAAAGAAAAAATTATGTTTAAGAAGTGAAACACCCTTTCCTTTCATACATATTCAATACCTATTAGAGTTTCTACAGAAACAGTACCTAAGTAAAAACTAGTAATTTTTAAATAGTGTTTTCAAACATACCCAAGCTATTTTGGCAAATTGGTGTTTTTAGAGTTGTGTTCCCTATTTCTAGTCTGAAAGACGGAGACTGCTCATACTAATCAATTATTTACCCTTTTTAACATCTGAAAAGCAAACACAAACTCTCAGTTTTTCAAGGCCTGAAGGTCCTTTAATTAATTAGCTTTTTATGCCAATTAAAAGATGTTTTTCCCACATCACTCAGACAATGTTTTGTTTAAATAACTGCTTGGGAAACACCATTCTACTCAATGTTTAAATTCATAGTTTAAACAACTCAAAGGAATTCTATAGCAGAATTTACTATCCTTGGCAAACAAATCAGAAGCATTATTTTATTCCTTAAATAGCCCTTAAGCTCCACACTGAAGTGAGAACAAAGTAGTAGATTTGTCAGAAAAGGACTATCTTGCATCTACTTTACGTCAAACATGACATACAAGCATAGGAAGGAAGCAGGAAGTTGTCCCTTAGCTGGAGCCAAGCCCAAGCACAGGAGGAATTTCCACCCACCTAAAATGAGATCATAGCATGTATTTTTGTGCTGTGCTGGCACACTGGCCTTTCAGGTAAGCACAATGCTCATGTGCATGTGGCATGCATCTACATATACTCCAGAGTATGTAATACACACAGAGTGTGTATATACATATAGTTGGGTCTCCTATACCACGGTACCACAGTCTTGTTCATCTCCCGTAAAGTCCGCCTTCTGCGTTGATTCGCAACTCATTAATATGCAAATCCCCCACCCCATCCCCCCGGCACTGTTTTGGCACAGCTCTGCTGTGTGTTGGTGTTTGTGTCAATGTTTCCCAGTGCCCACAGCCACCCCACGCCAGGAAAAAGCCCTTCTCCACTTGACCGGGGACAATGGTGTGGAGGAGCCACGCGTGCCACTGCCCCGGTGTCTCTCCAAGTGGGTAGATGTAGTCTCTCCATACTCAGGGTAGACGAGTATGTCTCCGAGTCATTTGATAAAAAGTCTCGGACCACGTCTAACCTGAGAGTGTGTGTCTTTCTTTCATACACA
>WEKX01012599.1:251309-276830 GCA_013390025.1 Pitta sordida
CAGAAATCTCTGATGAACACAAAACTGGCCAGTAACAGCTTGACTTTATGACACTGGCCTATACCATGTTACCATTTACAGAATGGTTGAATCAAAACTGCGAGAAATTGTCCTCGCAAATGGGTGGGGTCGTAACGCAGAGGTCACAATGCACCGAGGACTCACTGTAACATCAAATACCACCAAGATGCTTAATCAGATTGATTATCTGAGCCTGAAACAAACAACTTGCAGCACTGACAGTCAAAATCATTATGTTAGACACGGGGAAGGACAAATGAAGGCCTGTCCTGCTCTGCTGCCAGAGAACACAGTATATTTTCTTCCTGCTTCTATCTTGAAAATCAAATATTAAAAAAAAAAAGGTGCTAAGACATGGCATTATGGCTAGCCCACAGATGAAAAAACAAGACAGCAACTATCAGGAATAATTTTGCATTCATACAATGAAAGAATTCATAACCTACAAATTCCACCTGAATTTCTCAAGTGTTTCACACTTTTCTATAAAGACAGTTCTAAATTTTAAATACTCATCTACATGTCAGAAGATCATACTAATATTGTACATGTCTCTTTCAGTAGATTTTGATGCACTTAAAACTGTCTTGACACAGCTTACCTTATGATTTTTTAACATAAAAAGTCTTAAACCTTATAATCCCTCTGCATGACAAGGTGTTTCAATCCCCAGCTGACAAGTAGAGAGTAAGGCGCATGGAAATTTAGTTTGACAAACGTGTGCACTTGACTGACTTTGTACCCTCAGCCATCCATAATTTTGCTCTCCCGTAATGATTTCCTGATGCCACATCAGGGCTGTCAACAGGCAAAGTCCTTCTTTCACTAACAGGATGGCAGACATCTACCTGATGATGCAATTTCTTGTAACCCATGGAAGCAGTTTCTTTTGGGGCACTGGAAGGAAAGGGCAAACACACGCACACACATAATCCTATAAACGCATATAAACATGTTTTATCTCATTCACGATCACATGAGTTTCACTTCCTTCAGAAACCAGACTAAAAATGACAAGGGTAAAGAAGAAGCATAAATACACGGCTATCAGATTCATTTATTCTCACACCTTTTTATCTCTCTTCTACTCACTTCCTCAGTCCTTTTTGGTCAGTCTTCCCTGTTACACTGTACAGATCAAAGAGAAGCTTGGGAAACATTCTGGCATCCATGTAATTCTTGTAAAAACACCAGGAAGCATAATCCTCTCAAAACAAGGATCCTAGGGAACTAGGGAAGCAGTATTTTGGCTTTTTACCAACCATTTCACAGCAAAGGTAATTAGTAAGTTACATACCATTGTAAGCAACACCAGCTTCTCTCACTGCTGGCTCTCTCTTCTAATGATGCCAAGATCGTGACAGGCTTACTTAACATGGTTATTATTTCCAAGTTCAAACACTTATACTTAATTAAGTTTTAGCTCCAGATGATCTATCTTAAACAGCCAAACAAACCAAATATACTGCAACTCTATTACCTCACCTTGCCCCCACTCCCACTGCAGCAACAGTGCATTGGAAACACTTAGGAAGGATTTTGTTTGCAATGGCTAGGGTTTATAAACGCATGCGATAAGCTACTTCTGAAATAAATTACACGGCATAACGAGTTTCAGTAACAGTAAGTATCCAGATTCCAGCGGGTATTTTCATATCAAGAGAGAATTCTAAGTATCAGGAGCAAAAGTCTATGACAGAAGTCAGATGAAAAAACCAAGATGAGTAATAAGTTGCATTTCACGCGTATTAAGTACAGTCTTCCATCACCTGACAAACTGGAAAAACTGACCCTTTGTCTCTAGTAAGTATGTCTCAAAAAAGTATGTATTGCCTTTTGGGATAAAAAATTATCAGACATTTGCAAAGGCTTTAAAAGTTTCATATAATACATAATTAGATATGCTGGAGAACACATAGACCCCACCCACCCCAAAGGAATTTCAATTCAAAATTCAAATGCAGAAAGAAGAGCTTAAAAGATTGGGACAGTGATCAGCATCTCTAGACTCCTTCCAAGAACCAACAGGAAATGATAACTAATGAAAAATTCCAAATATTATTAATACAGCAAAATATGTCCAGCTTTGACAACCAACTCAGTCATGGAATAAACACTTCCATCTTCAGTAGCTGCTAAAACAAACACTCTTTTACAGGCTTTGACAGAGAACAGAATTCATTTCCCCTTTACAGCTGCAGTGCTTCAAAGTCAGTTAAACATCAATGTGACAGCCTTACTTGTGAGAGCTCAGATATTTACTATATTATCTTAGCCAGACATGAGCAGAAAGCAAAGACTGTGAAGGCAGAGAAGGCAAGGGGGAGAGAAGGAAAACAAAATTGTTTTTCTTAAACACCTTATGAAGTGTTCACCTTAGTTTTTGCCAGAGTGTTATTTTTTCTTGTTCATTTATTCTGCATTTCAAGATCCAGCTAACACAAACATAGCACAGATCTGAAGGCAGAAAGTTCACAAGGATAGAGCTTGTTTGCACAGACAAGACTCAGTTACCAACTTCCTGCTTTGTGATACAATATGCACCTACCAATGAAACCCATTGACTGAGCTATTATCAGTGCTTACAAATTAGACTTACCTTACTTGCAGCCAGCCATCAGCCTACTGATTTTCTCATTAATACCTAAAAGACACACAGCTTAGGTTCTTACCCTAATTTCTGCCACTGACTTCCTTGTATAACCCCTACCTCACGAGACCATTGCAAAGCTTAATAGCATACATTAATTTCACAAAGAGCAACAAGGATGATAAGTACTCAATAGCAGGCGGTTAGAAATACCAGATATCAAAGCAACCCTAACAACGTGTACGGGCACTAAATTGACTATCGTGGACAAAAATAATAGACACCAAATAGCTACATTAGCTATTTGCAAAAAGCAGTCAAGAATATCTCCTGAGATTCTCTGGAAGCCTGCCTGCTCACATGATTATGGATTTTGTCTACTTCCAGATGTTTAATTACATTAAAGAAAATTAAAAATACATCAATATATGCTCTTACTACTGGTTTCCCATGAAAAGAGGTGTTGTTACCACTGGGGGAAACAATGTGATCACCAAGAGAAGGTATCTTATGAACTACCTACCGAAACACAACAAACTACTAGCAGAAGGTTTGCTGAGTGACTAGTTCTTTCATGACAAATGGTCTCTCAAAACCGTAACTGAGAAGATCCCTGTAATACAGAAAAAGTTTAGCATTAGGATTTTGAACATACTTATCATTTCTCTGTGTATGCTATAAGCAACATTGAAAAAAAAAATCTGTATTTCTTTCTTCATTCTTAGTGGCATTTTGTACATAAATACTGAAAAGAATGCATGTCTGAATTACAGCCTAAGCTACAGATCTACTATCAAAAAGCAAATAGAGAAAAAAACAGCATCTAGTAGAACAAAAATGTTGTCACATGAAACAGTCTGGGTAAATTAAGTTATTAAACAGTATCCTTTTTAATCCTTTGGGCCAAGTGGAAATTCTAAAGAAACCCTGATGTTTGTGGCCATATAATCTTGCAAACTACATAAGCTTATATTCACTGACTCTCCAGATGTCAGCTAGTAAGAGTTTGAGACACCTTCCACCTTCTCAAGGGTTACTTCAGGGTTAAGGAAAAGACAAAATCAAGATGCACTTCATCTGCCAGTAATAAAACCACTTTTCTTCACCCTTCACAGCAGCCCCAATCTGAAGATTTCTAATTCACAGTAATACTTTGTATTAGAAGTTTCTATCTGGAAGTTAACTGACTCCCATACTCCCCCTAAGACACTTCAGCTAGTATTTTCCCCTCTAGAAAAAAGAAAATATGCAAATCAAGCGTTACCTAACAACAGCTTTTTTTTGCCTCTGCATTTTCAAGCCACCCTCTTCCCAACAGGTCAAATGAATGACCTCCAGGGAATGCTGCCCAAGCTCGCCAGTGGCCAGATTCAGGGGATGAGCTGGCAACATTGCCTACCCCAGGGAGAGGGTGTGTTTTGTTTAACCATTTACTCGTTAACATCTTAGTGTTCGGAGGGTTGGGGGGNCTAATCACCTTACTCCAGCACCACTAATTTTAGTAACCAGCAAACGAGTGGCTGCAGGACTTCTCCTATCAGCAGAAAGCTATCCAGCTTGAAGTGGAAAAGCAGCCCAGCTTGTGAATGCTAGCAATTCTTCAGATAGAGGCCTGCAAGCCCAGCCCTGCTTGCTTCTGCTGCAACTAGCACTTCATTACATGCACTTTAATGCATCCTCTCTTTGCCTTGCAAACAAACCTTTGATGGAGATACTGTAAAATATATCTATCTTTATAATCCTTATTGGACTATGTTATTTATGTATTTCAGTCAGCTCCTAGAAAGCACAGAAAAACCTCCTTATCCTAAAAAATTCCCTTCCCCTACATGTGTACAAAACTGATGACTATGTTGTTTTACCCAGTATTTCCACCCAAAATTGCAGATCCTCAGTTCCGGTTAAGACGTACATTTCCATACCTATTACCAACTTTAAAAACATGACACAAGATGCTGAAATACAATTTAAAACTGTTTTCAAATTGATACATATCAAACTGTACAGTAAAAGATATAGTTGCATTAGTAAAAAAAAAAAACTAACAAAAAATTCTCAGAAGCAACAGTAAGTAAATTCTGTCAAATACACAATTCAAACTATGTATAGACCCAGTTATTCATATCAGAAATCTTAAGAGAAATACAGGCACGTGGTATGAGACAGATTGGCAATGGAAAGTTCTGTAGGACAGGCTACACTCAGAACAGTGCTGGAGTGGAGCCCACGACTCATTTCAAAACTGATGTCAAAGTCTTGTGAAATTTCTCAGTATATGCAACGCACACTGCACAGCTTGTCTTTGCTCAATATCCCTCATCATTTAAGTGATACTTTGTGCTAAGCTTCTCATTCCCTTAGTTTACACCCTATGACATCAAAAGCTAGAGATGTTTAAAAATTCATTTTAATTTGTAAGGCAGAGAAATATGTAATCTGCTAAACTACGACTAGGTATGTTAAATGGCTCTTAAAGGTGAAGTGTGGCTCAAAATTTGATAGCAGCAACATGCACAGAATTTCCAATATAAAATAGTGAAAAGTAAAGTGTTAGAGTGAATTCACCTAAAATCGCCCTGCTTTTACCCCCTCCCCAATTCAAGTCACTCAATAAAGGCCAAATATCCCCTTCACGTACGACACAGCACAAAACACTTGAGGACTTTGCTTTTCAGTAATTTGCAAAGGTTTTGGCAGGATAAACGTTACATACATAGACTTGCAAAATCGTCAAACGGCTTCTTTATCTATCTATAAAAAGCAGAACTCCCTTCAGTTCCAGTCACATGAATTTAATTTAATAATCAATTTTATTATGGGGGGAAAAACCCAACACATTCTTCTTGTTTGGTCACAAAACGTTTACACAAACAGAATACAAAACAAAAAACTTTTGCAGGTGTAAATAACACTGAAGACAAAACATACACTAAAACTCTAACCCTATCTCCGTCCAGGTAAAGGAGTAATTTTCCCCCTATCCCTCAATTATATCAATCTCCAATTATATAGCTGATGGTAAGAGGGGGGGAAAAAAACCAACCAACAAACCAAAACAAACCACCTTGCAACTTTCGACCTCAAGACAGGTCTTAAAAGTAAGACCCATTCATACAACCCCTTAGTCATCAGGTCACAATTCTAATTTAAAACAATAAATTCTCCCACTTGGTTCCATTATAAGGCGACAGCTAGCAGTTCTAGCAATTTAAAGACATCCCATTTACCCTGAGTTTAACCAGACAGCTAATCAAATAATCCCACAGAGGATTCAGAGCAGGCTTGACCCATTACTGAAGTGTTAAACCAGAATTTCAAAGAGTAACTGCACAGTCACCGTTCTCCGCGGTAATTTTTAATTCTTCTCCTATGAAATGTGAAGTTAAGTCAATACTTGATGTTTTATCTCATAACAAAAGCAGACAAAAAAAAATTTAACCTCAAAACAATCTAAGCTGATTCTTGTTTAATAAAATAGCAAAAGGCCACTGCTTCAGTGTTTTAATAGGCAAGTTCTCTGTAGAATTTTTTTACAATGTCAGTATTAATACACGTTGGTAAAGCAGGAATTTTATTTATATTTTATGAAATTAAACATATAAATATATTATCACTTATTTTCTCAACACAATCCACAAACAGCAATGAATCTGAATTTTGCAGAAAAAATAATGAAGAAAATAATGAGGGTTGACCTCCCTATACAGCTAACATATTGAGGGACTTGCAGCTCAAGCAACTTGTTCAGTACACCTTTGGAAAACCTGACACTGAAGAATAAGCTCCTGGCTCTTGAGCACAAGGTCTAGCTGCACTCCTGTAGGTACCCATGTAAGCTCATTACCATGCAAGCCCCCAAATTCTACAAGTGGTTCCTGAAACCTTATCTAAATTATTTGTTGATTAAACAACAAAGTTGTCCAAGGTAACAATATGTTCGATTTTTGTAGCTGTCCCTCAGCCAGCCTAAAAAAATCGTTTTACCTTCCTGTTCAACACAGCAACAGCAGAAGCTTGGCACAGTAAGTGCACAGTCCGTCACTGGCTTGGCATAAGAGTGGTTGGTATTACCCGGAATCCTGAACAAAGCAACAGGACAGAACTAAAAACTGTCAATGCAATCCGTGCAAATTACAACACAGAAAGCACACACACAGCAAAACCCCACACATTTTCAATTATTAAAATATTAAATAACAAAATTCTCTTGTTGCAGATTTGCACCCTCACAGAAAACCATGTTGTACTAATTTATTCTGCTCCTCAAGGCATTGTCTGTGCAAGAAAATACCAGTTCCCTTTTACTGACTTCCTTCCCTGCCAGTGGTAAGCAAAATCAGTTAAAAACAATAAAACACAAATAAAAACACAACGTTGTCTTGATATTTGGCTAATGCAAGTGAAATATTAGCAGAAGTAGGCTTGACCCAATATTGGATTTTACATTTTCATCTTTCCTGTATTGCCAGTTAGCTCAAACTTTCTACAAGAAACCTTCTTCTTTCCCTTCTCAGAATCTTGTCTCTTAAAAAGTCCCTCCTCCCCTGAGGAAATTCTAAGGGCAGGCTCAGAGTCTTCCTTTCTCAGCTTCTGCAATACAACTTGAGTAAAAATTATTTACACAAGTGTAACAGAACAGAATACAGCTCATTTGTGAAAAAGTTACCACTATACTTACACAAAAACATTTCCACAAGAAAAGTTACAGCATATGGCCCTTCCCAACACAACACAAAATACTCTGTAGCGAGTTTAAATTTTTAAGAGTTTAATTCCACCATTGCCAGCCACATTATACAGAGTTACTTTTTACTTCCCAATTGCTCTGAGGTCTAAATACGTCTCATTTGATCTTTTCAGGTGTCCAAAAATTCATCAGTTTTACACGAAATACCTCACACTGACCTTTACCAATAGATTTGGGAAAAAGATGGCATACAGAGTGGCAACCATGTGAAACTTACATTTGTATTACATCTTCATAGTCAAATGCATCCATTTAATTATGGGCAATGATACATCTGATACACGGAGCAGAGTTGTGCCCATAATGAATTTTTCATTTCAGCCACTGAACAGGAAAAACACTTATTTCAAAACCATTTCAGGCCATGCAAATAGTCAATTCACCAGGAAAAAATGCCCTTGTTTCAGATAACTTGCTTCATGTCAAAGTAGGGTAAGCTATTCAAAGTATTAAGAACATCCACAAGGGGATTTAATTGCTAAATATATCTGTCAATGCATACCTTCGCTTCCTTTGCAGTACCTTGTCTGAGAAGACAACCTTATGGGTAGCAGATAAATAAATTAGATCTATAGAAGTGGGCAAGTGAAGAAATTACTGTCCTTTACCATAGGACACACAAAAGAAATAGGATGCTCACCTCACACATTCGAAATCGGTCAACAGACAAAGTATTTACACGTAACAAAGTATTTACAATAAAAAAAAGCACAGCTATTTCAGAGGCAGCAAAGGTCTGCTCAGAAACATTGAACAACCCAGAGAAGGCAGTAATCTCCTCAGAGGTAGGAGACCCAAATGCAAACCTCTGCTCTGAATCAGCAGCACTGTGATTCCCTCCTCCATCTTGTCACACATTCACATCCTGCGGTTCAGAAGGAGGTGTGCTGCAACCTGCCCACCAGCTTCTCCCTTCTTCAGCAAAGATGGGTGTACTCCCATTGTCCAATCATGCTGATGCACTTGCAGATACAGGAAAGGTCTCCTCAGCTCCTTTACTCATCCCAAGTGAAGTGGGCGATAACCCTCTGCCACAGCTGTAAAAAACGGGCAACCTGCTCATTCCCAGCTTGGCACAATGGGCCTCCCTGGACCCGAGAGGAGCAGGGTGAAGTGCAGCTCCTGGGGAGCAAGACCAGAGGCCAGAATGAAGAGGAGCTGTTTGACCCATCATGAGCTGTTCCTCTTCCCAGGGCACAGGCTGTGCCACTGGAATGGTTTAGTACAGTGGTGAGTGTCCCCACCTCTCATGCAAGAGACCGGGGGTTCAATTCCTGCTAAGGAGGCAGTGGTGCTGTTTAAGAGTTGGACTTGATGATCCTTGTGGGTACTTTCCAACTCAGAATATTCTGTGAATCCGTGATTCTGAGAATCTGTATCCCTGTGAGACCCCTCACCTTGCCCAACCACAGCAGCTCCCCACTCAGTGCTGTACCCACAGCTGCCTGGATAGCTTCCCTGTGGCTTACTGACTGCTACGTCTTGTCGTGACTCTATCCTCAAAATCCAGAACTTTTCATTTCAAAATTTCCTAAGTGAGACATGATAGCATTTTTGATTAGCAGGGAATTTTCCCCCTTCCCCAATGAAGCTACTTACGAAATTCATGCCAACTCATTCATGGCTTTAAGCTAGGCAAAAACGCATTTTCAGTAAGCAATCCCCCTTCAAAATACACACATATAAATACGTCTTACTAGAGAGTCTCAACCACAGATCAAGCTGTCCTGACCCAAAACATGGGACTATCCCAAAGCTTTATCAGATTGTATCAGAAGATCACAAAACACTTCTCCTGGAAGCTGGGGGCGGAAGGAAATCGCTCAGTAACCAAATGATGAAGCAAACAGACAAAGAGTAAGTCAGAGGCAACTTTGATAACTACTGTTACTGGAAACCCAGCTCATCAGCAGCGAGTAGGTTTTTTTTCCCCCTTAAGTGCCTACAGCACTACAGAGCATCATATGCATGGTTCCATGCCAATATTCAAAAACAAATACATACTGCTGTGAAACATATGTGCTATATACACAGCATATTTGACAGTAAGCAATGAAAGAACAAATCTATTTAGCACTTTAGGTTGTGGCACATAGCCTGTGGTGTGCAGTAATGGTGGCAGTGTGCTTGGGGTATCACAGAGAGGGTATCACAGAGAGGGTATCACAGAGAGGGTATCACAGAGAGGGTATCACAGAGAGGGTATCACAGAGAGGGTATCACAGAGAGGGTATCACAGAGAGGGTGATCTCTCAGTGGAATGGCTCAGTGGAATGGGCTGCCCAAAGAGGTGGTGGAGTCACCGTCCCTAGACGTCTTTAAGAAAAGGTTGGATGATGTACTTGGTGGCATGACCTAGATATTAGGGTAGTGTGTTATAGGTAGGATGGTGTGTTGGTAGCAGGATGGCAACAGGTCAGGTAACAGGTTTGGCTAGGTTAGGTAATAGGTGATAGGTTGGACTCAATGATCTCTAAGGTCTTTTCCAACCTTACTGATTCTGTGATTCTGTGATAGAACAGCAAGTGATATCTTACAAAATTTGCGGAGGTTGCTTTTTCTTTTCCTATTGTACATTTGCATTGACTATGTTTTACGTGTGGCAACCGTTATGTTATTCAATTTGACTCACGTGTATTGACTTCTCAAATATTTTGGTATTAATCAAGAGTCTAGAACTTGGATTTTGACGAAAGAGTGAGCTCATGAGGAAGGAAAGACTAAAATTACAGTCAAGGACAAGGAATATTTGAAACATTAGTAGTCATGCACCAAGCTTCACATCCCATCAGCTGCACCTAAACCCTATTCCACTACAGGATACATTCTGGAAGTTATATACTGTAACTCCAGACAAAAAGTTACACACGAGTCTGTTCAGCAGGACTAAGCAATAAAAACACAGTTAACCAGGATCTGTGAAGAGAAGCCAAGCAAAAAACCACAACTGAAAACTGAAAGGCCATAAAAATTAACCCAAGTGAAATTTCATATGTGTTGGCCACCTACTTTTAGAGAAACGCAGATGTTTTTATCCCATTTCAAAATACTATTAAAGTATGGTACCACACAGTAGTTTCAAGCTCACAACCTGAACAAAGAAAATGCAAGGGACATCTCACTCTCTAAGCAGTCAAACAGGCTCCTAGAGATTGAAGGACAAAGGAACCCAAGGCAAAATGGGGGCTTGAATTCCATGTGTTACTTGCAAGGATAGTGATTCCAAGTTCAATTGTTATTTACGACCTCTCATCTGAATTTTCAGCATCCAAAGTTTGTTTTAAAAAGAAAACTTGTAATTTCTTCACAGTCCAGTTAATATAAAAGTAAATTAATCAGATAGAAATGCATTGTGCAACACTTTATTATAATCACCTAAAAATTTGCTTACCATTATAATCACGTATGTCTTCTGAGTCTAACATCCCAGCGCTGTGACATTATAAAAAATCATCCACAGAAATATCCATGAACCTCAAAGCACTGTACTGTAATGCTATCAAATAAACAGACTACTGGAATTCAATTCCCAGAAAGCCAAGGCAAAATCTACTGGCCGTCATCTGAAATACCAGTGTCATTTTCCAGCCCTGTATTTAATTAATACTATTTACTGTCAAGAGCCAAGCCATGTAAATATTTCACTCTTCCCTATTCAGGGACTAAAGGCAGGCCCAGAGGAAAATCTGCCCAAGTAAATGCATCTCATCATCTTCGACAACGCAAGTGGCTCAGTTGTCCTATTCTTGACCCCTATAGAATTCCCAGGCTCCAATACTGGTGGTACAATGCCATCAACCTATATATAAAATATATATTGATTTTCCATGGATGATAATGACAGCTATTTCTTCTGCTAATGTGTATATAGTATACCTTTGCCCATATAAAAAGGTTCCTATCAGAGCAAGAAATAAAATCGTAGCATAGCCCATTACAAAGTCAAAGCCAATGTTTAAGAAGTGCGTAAAATCAAGTTAGCGATCCCATTTCCTAAATATTTTTTATTTCTCTCCCTGAGACTGAAATGCTAAAAATAATCTTCCTAGATACAACTACACACAAAAGGCAAGCTTCAATCAATTGAATGAGTGTTTTCAACAGTCTTGGATTTATATGAAGTTTGGTTTCATCAATTCAGTAGAAAGTTCACTGACAGAGCACTCCATTTAAATCCATTTACAGTAATTAGTGAGTTTTACATATGTAAGAATAGTTTAATCCAGCTTTACAATGAATTTGAACATTGTGGCCTCAAAACTATGAAAGTACTTGAAAAGTGCTTTCATTACTAACAAATCTAGTTCTGCCAGTAGCAAGCATGATGAGATTTCTCTCTACAGTACTCTAAACTCTCATAATTTTTAAAAGAAAGAAATGCCATATATTACATTTGTATATATTTCAGCTTTTCCATAAACTAATATTTTTCATAAGCTCCCAGTCTCAATTTTAGGAGGAAAAATATCTTTAGGGTGCAACTGTATTAATCTGAACAGATGCTCATTTCTTTACACTTCGTTTCTCTTTGTACCACCTACACAGAACTTTGCTCTCAGATTAGGAATATCATTTTAACACTGATTACATTAAATTCACTATAATCAAGCATCCACTTTTACAAGCATCTTTACAGGCAATTCATGTTAACTAATGTCACTACTGAGCAGCAGCGACTGAACACAGAATAACAGGATCACATTTCATGGAAAACACAACTCCCCAATTTCAAGGTCTAGGAATGGAAACACATTCCCTTTATTACCACAAACCAGTTAAATGCAGATTAAATATCCCTCATAGAGAAGACCCACTTTAGTAAAGATTAGCCATACCTGTATTTTATTCCAGGTATTTCAGAAACACAGCTCCTGTGGGGAATTAGGGTGCTCTGAACTGAATCCAGGCACCATTCCAGCCCTGCGTTTCAAGCTGATAGAAATGAGCTCTGCCTTGTTCAGTTTTGATACTTGGAAACTACTGTAAGTTCCTCACTTTCATCCTCAAACTAATATTGAAGGCTCTTAAAACCCATTTTGATATAAGGCGCTTTTATTGTCAGTACTGCATTTTATTTTCTGACAGCACTCCCTTTACACACACATATTTTACACTCCCTTTACACACACAGTCAAAAATGAGACATCTGTCAGAATTTTCTTTATCTCCTACAGCTGTAAACAATGAGCACTATAACTCAGAATGAACAGACACACAAATATTTTCTATCTATCACACTTGACACTAACTACAACACGAACGCCAATGAAATCACTACAAACTTAGATTGAAACAGACTCTCCAGATAGAGAGTGGCAGAAAACTGAGATTACAGAAATCTCTGCTCTTTTGGCTGAGAAATATTTCTTACAAAACAAACCACTTCATGCAAAAAGAAAAGGAGATAGGAAAAAGAAATGTTTTCTGATTGATAACTTTTAGACTAGGAACTAAAGTTTTTTATTTCTTTGGGGTCCTTGTAAGTCTGAACTACTCACCATTCTAACTGCATTGGAATTTTTGTTAGCACAAAGCAGCTACTTCCCACTACCCCAACTAACAGACAAGAAACAGATCCAATAAGTTTTAAGTAGTAGTTTCACTCTCCAGAAAACTTAATACAGCAGTAGACAGGCTGAATGTGCAAAATTTCAGTCACAGTGGTGGTACAATCTCACAGGATACAGTCAAACCCAACATTCCATTACTCCACAAGCAACATGAGTCAAAAGTCAAGGCCACTATGTCTGAAATGAAACTCCAACTGATATGTCCTTCCTACATTACTACAATTTCAGATGGGTATACCAGTTTAAAATAAACAGCTACAGCTCTTTCATCTTGCCACAGAGAAGGCTAACACGCGAGTACGTTGAAAAATAGGACGAACCCTTGCTATTCAAAAAACAAAAATCAATGGAAGAATTCCCAAGGATTCAATGGAACCAACATTTTAAACTACAGTCGAGTCTCCTATATCATGCACCCGCGGTCTTAATTTGGACCCGCGTAGCCTGACTTCCGCGTTGAATGGCGGCCGCGCAGCTACCCGTGCCACCCCTGCCACCATCACCCACGCCCCCGCCGCTGCCCGAGCCCCCACCGCCATACGGGACGCCACCCTGGCCCCGGCCGTCACCGCAGCCACCGCCACAGCGGCAAGTCGCCCATGCACCGTTGCAAAATGGGTCTCCTACATCGCAAAATATCATGCCGCTAAGATCCGAAGCCGCAATATGGGGGGGCGCAAAGTGCAAGAGGGCCGACTGTGCTTCTTGTTCTTCATTCCTATGCAACCTACTTTTGCTGAACCATCTATCACAGAAACACATGTATAACCACTCACTTTAGAGCAAAAGGATATTTTGAGTGGAAAACTACATCTCTACTTCATCCTTGCCCTTTAAATCCTTTCATGGTACCCATTTTTTACAGTGGTTTATTCCTCACCGTCATCAGCACAGATTTCATATACAAATATTCAAGTCCTACTTGCTCTTATTAAAGGTTTAGAACTTCCCAACCACAGCAACAGTGTTTTAGTCAGCACTCGTGAAGTTACCACATTACTTTCTAGCACTGTAACAACCAATTCTATAGTTTTGGTGCAGAATGTCGCAACACTAAGCAAGAGACAGGTTGGGATTCTATCTCCACATATATTAATTATGGAAAAAAAGAAACCCAATTACATGGAAACTGCTTTCTATTTTTTCATTTAGCTTTTTCAGCCTTTCTGTAACACATTTGATTTCTTACTGGAAAAATACAATTGAGAAAACTGAAAACAAATACACTATCAACTCGACAACAAAATTTCAGGTTTTCTATGGAGTATTTTGGCAGTGACATTTTTCTTTTCATTACACACACCTCAAGCATTCTAGTAGGAGTCCTATTCACTAGGAAAAAACCAATTTGAAATCTTTGTATTTCTTTTTTCAAAAATAATTTGCTTAAACGGTAGCAAAAGCACATTATTATTGAGAAGACCTCCACATACACATTACGATCATTATGCAGCCCAGATAAGTAGTGTAAATAAATAAAAAGCAATACAGTGTAAGTAATAACATCTGTGGCCATGCATTTTCAAATTAATACAATATATAAACAATTAACTAGTATTATAAACTTCATTGAACACAACGAACTAAAGTGTTTTACCAGAACCAACAGGGGAAAAGGCAGAAAAGGGCTGCCTAACCTATTTTCATTCACCGATGCTAGAAAATTCAGCAAGTTCAAGAAAAGCATTGTTAGTTTGCAAAAATTGCTCAACATAATTAAAAAAAAGAGGAAATGATACTTGATGTGGACACACAACTTTACCCATATTTGGTTCTCATTTTATAAACAGTTATCCCCCAAACAACTAAAAACCTTTTCAGCAGACTCATTTTCCACTTCTATATTTAGTCTACAAGCCTCAAAAATACATATTTCTGACCTTAATAAGTCACTCTATGTGTTCAATGACAACATTTATTCATGAGTACGCTGACAATGTGCTCACATAAAATCTCAAATGTGTATTTGTTGTAAAAGATTTATACCAAGTGAGTATATTGATATATCAAACCCACCTAAAATAAAACCACAGCATTTATATTCTACTTTCTTTGACTACACTACCAGACTATTATTAGTCTGCATTTAAACAATCTGCAGGGGTCTCTTTTTCTAATTCTCAGTGGTATTATCCCTTCTTGAGAGCACAGTTAAACAGGCACAGCACTGCCTGATGGAGTCATCAGACAGCAATTCTCGAGCAACAAGCAGTTTAAGTCATCAGTGTCATTATACCAGTTTCAACCCTCAATTTAAGTAATTTATTACTGCAAAGAGTTGGATGCAAAAGCTGGTATTATTGCATATTCAACCTTTGCCATAAGACAGACCATAACCAACACATTCGAAAAACATCAGTTCCTTAGTTACAGTATGAAATATCAAACAAACCTAATGAAAAACAACACCACATGGCACTACAGCAGGGACCCTGCTTCCCTAACCAGTCTGCGCACAATTTTTCGAAGTCTCTGAAATGTTAGTGGTCCAGTTCACCGTATAGTACCATGTATTACGTAAAGCCAAGGCTTGTTCTGCTGTATCTACACAATCGATTTAAAACATTTCACATCAAACTCCCCACAACAGTAGCACAATCCAATTCAGTGCAATAGGATACAGACAACTTACCAAGACTCAGCAATGCAGATGACTTCTAGGGGCTGTGTGTGCAGGGGGCCTCACTACTCAGACACTTCTCAAGCATGCTAGGAACAAATTTGAGGGCAAAATTAGTCTTTTTTTTGGAGACAGCCATAGAAAAACAAAAATACTATGTTCAGCACATTGCAGTTTTAAGCATAACACAGCAAGAGACACACAACATTTGCAGAGTATTATCTGCTTTTCTAGACATAACTACAACCCCCTTCCAGTTGCACAATCACTCCAGGCACACAATTTCCTCTCTACCTGCTGCCTACTGCAAATTCCCAGCGATAGCAACTAAAATGTTTACACTAGCTTACACAGTATGCAGCCTCTATTTTCACAAAAGAATCTGTGAGAACTCTCTGTGAGAGTGGTTGGTTCCTTTTTTGGTTGACTGCTTAGCTGGTTGACTTTACAGCACAGTAGTTTCAAATCTCTAAAAAGGAGAAACCGGTGTTCTTATAAAGTCTTTCAGCCATTATGACAAGTTGTATGCACAGAAGCGTGTTTCTTCTCTCAGTCTCCCCTTACAATACTCCTGACCTAAGTGACAAGTATCAGTGAACAGTATATAACTTTTCATTAGTATAAAGTCCCATAAATCAGTAAAGAATCCTATAGAGCAGAGGACATACACTGCGCAGCAAAACACATTTCTTCAATGAGAAGGAGCATGCCACTGCCCACATAAATACTGTGCCTCAATTTCGTTTGTAGTTCAAATGGTACTTTGTGCCAAATGCATCCAAACTACCAAAGAAGACTTTTCTACTTCTTATTCTGACGAACAAGAAGGTAGAACATGAAGCAAGTGAGAAAACAAGGAAAATGAAAGATGCATTACAAGAGTCATCAACAGATAAAAAAAAAAAGCACACATTAAGTATGCCTCCACAGAAGTGGAATTTAGAATCAACTTCATTCCTTCTGTCATGTCTGCCATCTTACAGAAACCTTCTCTAAACAAATTCTGCTTAAGTTCTTAAGTCAGACAGGATACCACTACAGTAACAGGCTGTTCAGGGACATCACGAACAAAGCAGTATCCTTATATAAAATATAAACACAGAAGATATGTCTGTATTATTTCCTCAAGAATGCTCAAAAAGCACACAAGGTCTACAGTTCAAAAACAGGGCTTCGAGTGGGTCCTCATTGACAGAAACCGTCTCAGAATAAACTTTTAAGAAAACTAATAGACCTTTCGGTGATTTAGTGGGATTTACAGTGTCTGTTAAACAACTGCAGTTCAGAGACATGCCACAGAGAAGCTGCTGTGTCTCACCAGCAGATGGAGGCTGCAGCTCCAGCCCACAGTGGGGACACCTTTTCCACAAAGGAGAAGTGATGACGTGCAGACAGAGGCGTCTCCTACGCATTTCCTGTCTTTCACCTGCTGTGTGCCAGTGAATGAGAACGAGTACTCTACTACCATTTTGTTTCTCGACAACTAGCATGGCTGCTCACTTCTGTTTTCCGACTGTTTTTTCCTGGGTTTGGGTCCCACTGGGGCCCCATGGCCTCCAGTATGGCAGCTCAAGGAGTCTGTACATGGGTAACGTGGCTCCTGACCACGGCAATGGTGTCCATGGGGCACCACTGGAAAGGACAAGCTATGCTGATTTTCTGTTGCTCTGTTCATAAAATGCTTAACGGTAATACTGTCTGAAAACAAAGACAATGCATTATAGCTCCACTGTCTTCAAAATACTACTAACAAGATCTTTCTTCCAAAACTCTTGAATTATGCAGCAACTAATGACAAGCTTATGTACCAGAACAGATGTATTATCTAGTACATTTCAGATAGATTTCTCTAAGTAAACTAGACTGCCAGTGTAGAAAAAGGTGATAAACATGAAGAGATGGACAATGAAATTATTTGTTAGTCCTCTGCCCTCCCTTCTGGAGCTTAAAACAAAAGGAATCCAAGTAGCATGCTACTACCCGTGTCTATGCAAATGTCCACCCATTCCCACAACAACCATGAGGTTCTTGAGATGCCTCTCAAAACTCAGGAGAAACCACTCTTGCATGACGTCAGCTTTCACAGTGACGTAACTCTATTAATGGAGTTGCACGAATGCCTGTTGTTATGGTTTAGGGGTTTTTTCTGCTGCTCTGGTAGCGAGGGGGTTAACAGCTCAGCTCTTGCCTGAGCTGTCCGTGCTGCCATGGCCTTCAAAGTTAGAGATAAAGGCAGGCGTCTCTGCAGAATAACATACTTGGGAGAGAAGAAAAAAAAGTTCAGTAGTAAGATGTAGCGTGCCAGCTCAGACCCTGCGTCGGGAGGCTGAGAGATTTGAAGGCCCCCAGGCCCACGAGAGAAGGGGTAGAGATGTTCTTCCAGGCATCCCGCTGCTGCTTGTGAATTGGACTGACCATGGTGAAAACCTATGGACCAAAGAGAGAGAACCAGGACCGCAGAATCCGTCTAAGCATTAAGACTGAAGATGGAGAGGTAAAAACTGGATAACACTGCTGATGTGTTGGAGCCCAGANACCTGTGCAGGCAGGACTCGTGCAAAGGGATACGTGAAGAACAGGTCTCAACCTCAAACAGCACACAAATTAACATTAGCAATGATATAAAAATGGAATATACCACAGCCATCATGCTCCACACTTGCTGCTTTCCAACACTACCATTCACTCCTCCATCCTACAAAGAGTAAAAGGAATCTCTTTAAAGGCAAAAAAATCCAAGTAAACGCAATTGATACGGAGCAGAATAACATCCTCTGACTTCAGAGCACTTTACGTCTTTGTTTTCCATTCATGTACAGTCACTTTTTCTTTTCCAGACTCTATTCCAAGTCCTTAAGATATGTTACCCTCCTTGATCCAAAAAAACTTTAAGTTGTGAACAAAACACACAGCATCAACTCTACAAACTACAGTTTAGCTAGAAGGGAGGGAAAACTGCCATTTTCAGACATACTTGTAAGAGACCATCTACAGCATGCATGCTTAGTAAGCATGAACTTGGGGAGCTCAGCGAGCCTTCCCTCATCTACAGTCTTTAGGTTCCCTCATTCTTCTAATAAGAAAAGGAGGCAGAAATGATCTCACCACTGTGTAGTTATGACTAATGTCACACAGAACTGTAGCAAGAAAATAGTTTGAGGCCTCATTAAAAATTCAGTATCTGTTTCAAAGCAATGCTAAAAAAACCAGCAAAACAAGCAAAAGTATGTTTGCACTGCAAATGCCAACAAAAACTGGCAAGCAATAAAAAAAAAGAACCTTTAAACTACGTTATTAGAGCTAAATTTTATAGCCAGTAAAGTATCAACAAGTTGAGTTTTTTCCCCAAGATAATGGCAACAACTATTCTGACCACATTTAAAGAAAAGAGCGTGTGTTTCTAAATGTAAACTTCAATTCTGGAAAAAAAACACCCCAATATTTAGACTGGAAGAAGAGCTTTTCTCAATGAGAACACAAATGAAAACTGTTAAAATAAATTATTTATTTATTTGTATACATTCAGCCTTCCTCCACATAGAAATCAATTTAACAAATGGATAGAAGAGAACAGGAACACTGCTCATATCTCTGGAAAGCAAGGTATAAATCTGAGGAAGGATACCAAGTGAAAGTTGACAATAACCACACATATTTCTTAGGAATATATATCTGGCTAAGTGTCCCCACCTGTCATGTGGGAGACCCGGGTTCGACTCCCACCAGAGAGACAGTGTTAAGAGCTGGACTCGATGATCCTTGTGGGTCCCTTCCAACTCAGAATATTCTGTGATTCTGTGGTTGGTCAGCAAGTTCTAACAATAACTTTGGAATAGTCAAGACTGAAGAGCTACTTTGTGAACTCAAAGCATGGTGGGATCAGAATGAAGAAAAGCAATATCTGCTGTAGAGCAGGTGATACCTGAACTCTCAGTTGCACAAGCATTAAAACTTACAACCTTATATTTATTTGGGTTTTGGTTCAGTTTTTGTTCTGGGTTTGGTTTTGTTTGGATGGGCATTTTAAATTTTTTATTTGATTCCATCACATAGCCATATGACTAACGTGTAAGTTCAGAAAAATATCTGCAATAAAAGTCTCAGTATGTACTACAGTTATACCCCCTCATTTGCAAGGAACGGGTCATGCCAGGGCACTCACGGAATGTCAAATTCGCAAACACACGCAGGTCATTAATATGCATGCAGGCCATGCCCATTGCTCCACCCCCTGCCACTCCAGAGCACTGCGGACAATTTTCCGCTCCTCCCCACAGGCTCTCTCAGCACAGGGGAGCAAAGGGAACCATTTCTGAGCCCCCTCTGCCTGGGGAGATACACACACCCCCCCCCCACCAAGAATCCCTGGGCTTCTCTTCAGCAACGCTGCCACTTCTGCAGCCAGAGCCGGGATGCTGCGACTGCTCATCCTCGCAGCCCAAACCCCGCACCGCTGATCCCAGTCCCGCCCCAGAGAGAGCATCAGCGCTGCCCCTCAGAGCCGAGTCACTGCGCATGCATCAGTCGGGGAACCTCACAAATGGCTGAAGCAAAATTGCAAGAAAATTTTCCTCGCAAATCAGCGAGGTAGCAATGGAGGGGTCACAATGCAGCGAGGATATACTGTATCAAATTTATTCATAGGTAGACTTTCCTCTATCCTCCCAAAGTTTTCTTTTTAAGCGCAGTCTAGTAACTCCTACATAATCCATGAGGTACAGCTAGGGACAAACTGCATTGGTTTTAATTGCAGTGATTTTCTTCAAAATCCATGGGCAAGGCTCATTAGAGATCAATACTGACAGCAATGAAAAACTAAATCTATCTACACACACAGATGAATCACAGCATGGGCAGAGTATGGGTAAAATTCCATAATAATTCCGACCTAACACATAAAATGTTATTTCACTTTCCATGACCATTCTTCAATCCCAGACTTCTCCACCGAGGCAGACAATAAAGCAGCCAATTGTGATATGCCCACTATAAATCCTACCAAAGAGCAACAATATGTCCAGCACAGCTCACTAAAAAAGCATCAAAATAGCAACTCTCAGTCAACAGTACATCAGATATATGTTCTCACTATGTCCCTTCATAGGAGCTCATATGATCCATACTAAACAAGATTTATGGATAAATCAACACCTTCAGTAGATATTTTAATTAATTCGTCACCTATACTCTCTGCCCTTTCATTAATAAATTAAAGGTTTCCATGTCATTTGGACTGTTCTAGTAACATACAAGTTTTCCTTCTAAAACTGCAGATAATGTCTTGAAGTTGAACAACAAACAGAAAAAATGTAAAAACATTTTACTGAGGGCATTGCATCTTAGCTGCAAAATGCAAATGCACATTACAAAGCTTCTGAATATCTAAGTAATGGGTGCACATTCACAGGTAGAGTGAGATTTACTATCAGTTATAACTGCTAAAATGAGAGCAAAGGAAAAATAATATCTGTCAGTAACTGTATTAATGGAAGACTGTTATGGAAGCCATTTAAGGAAATGCAAGACTTTGAGTAGCATAATGATGCAGCTGCAGAAGAAAAAAAATGTGCATGTTGTTAATATGGTGGGGCATAGCTTCAGACATTTAAATTAATGAACTGATTTCAAACTTCAGAATCGCAAACACCCCACTGACCAGAGACTTTCCATAGGAGTTGTACCCATTTTATTTCCATTAAGCTCTTAAATAAAATTTCCATTAGTCTTTAACTTGAATAACATGCAATTTCCATAGAAAAAGATTGAAAAATCATAAACAGTTACAAAATGCAGTGCAGCAAATCCTCCACATTCAAGATCTATTTTTCAAACTATTCATCAACTCAAAATAATTGCATAAAATCAGCAAAAGTATTCCAAATGCTCAGGAGAGGAAATGTTGTTCTAGGTAATAGGCAAATACAGGAGTGAATGAAAGAAAATTAATTTCTTTCACTCATTTTTCCATCATGTAAATGGTATTTTTAAATACAACACTGACAAAACAGCTTTGTTTTAAAACCTTGTTTAAAAAATTCCCTGTTTTTTTGTGTTTGGTTGGCGTTTTTTCCCCCCTAATTCTGTATCCTAAATTGATTGAATTACACAACCTGTCATTTTTCATGTCAGTTTCCTACTTGGTATGATTTGAAAAGGCTAAGCTACTGAATCATAAAAAAAAAAGGGAGTGTTTCCATAATATAAATACTGCTGACAAACTACAAACTGTAGAACTGGTAAGATGCCTTAGTAATATGTAACCACTGATGTAATACTACAAATTATTCTTATTACTCAAAGTTGCCATTTCACCAATACATATGACTGTTTAAAATGCTATTCCAACACAGAGCAGAAGTCCTGGCAACAGTATTTATTCCCTGAAATCATAAAATATTATCAAAATATTATCTATAATAAATGTGAAATATACGTTATCTAAGCTCAATTATCCTGACGGGTAGAAGTCAAAGAATACTTCTGTAAGGTTTAAATTCCCAAGAGAAGAAGAGCTCAGATCCTGTCTGCAAGCACACAATGGAATCACAGCTGACGATGCACATCTTTTTCTAGATGTCTCCATATGCTCAGGAGGGTTTTTCCATCCCCCTCCCCTCCCAGTTTCTCCCTCTCCACCTGACTTGCTCTCAGGATTACACTGAAGAATTTGTCATTATCTGCTGCCAGGAGTACGAGAATGTTTTAACAACTAACAAAAATAAAGTAGCGCAGTGAACTTCACCTCATTTAAAAATAAGGGATCCTGCCAGAGCCTCCATCTGTAACTAAGTTAACTAACAGTACAAAACGGGTAGATGAATGGGATGCTGTTACATGCTTTCTATAAAATAAATATCAGTGTTACTCTGTTCGTAGATTAAAATGCTGTGTCACACAGAAGAGAGTATACGTACTGTAACAACACATTTAACCTCTGACCTCTAAAGCGAAATAGACATAAATGAATATTAAGCATTTTAACACCTATGAGAATACTGAAGAAGCGTGTGGAATTCGTTAAATACTTTATACCTACTTGAATGCAAACTGCATTGCTTAGAGATGCCAACCACAGCAAACGTACAAAAAACTGAACGTGGCAAGACCAGTCCTAGTTCAGCATTCGCTTCCTTCAATGCACAATCTATTAGGGCTCAGCAGACAAAGAGAGCTACATTTATATCTGAATTTGGTACCAGTTTTTAGTTTGCCTTTTTCTTGCAAATAAAGTGACAGTGTCCCCAAGGCTTCGACCTCATAAGCCTCTGCAATTCTGGTGTCAGGTGTTAGAGAAACTCCAGCTGAGCACAGAAGCCCAGATTTTGCCAATGAGCCAGCAACAAAAGGCAAGGAGCAGAAGACAGTAGGCTTTGTAGCAGCAGCTGGCTTGCTCACTGACTTTGTTCTTCCTGCTGCAAAACCTGGGCTCCCCGCAGATGGGCTAGCTCTTACTGGTTTGGGGAGCTTTTCTGAGGATGGAGGGAAAAGTTGGGAATGCTAACAGTACAGATGGCTTACATGCCTCTTTTAAGACAGCCTTTCAACCTTCTAACGAGCAAACTACACCTTAAGTGATTACTAAGACAAACAATATTCTTAAATAATTTACTTCAGAGCTTCAGTTTAATGCAATACACTACACTACACGCAAATAAATCCCTCGTATTTTCTAATTTTTCCATGAGAAATAACCTTTATTGTCTTTCTCAAATAACACAATTCCAGTTTCAAAACAAACTGATGCCAAAAGTATAATTCTCAATTGCAATCCAATAATTCTTCCTCAAGTGTCTTGAGTTTCAAATCAAGCACTGACACCACTGGGACACAAAATGAGGAATTTACACACTTAGTAAAAAAGTGCCTCCAGACATTGCAGAGACACTGATGAAGCACATCACACATAGATTTTCCCACTAGTAAGAGCCATAAACCTGAAAAAACCACAAAGTTGAGAAATCTTCAGGTTTCATGTGAAATAAAACAGTACAGTGGTTGAAAACAAGAAGTGACTGCAGCACCTCTCATGCGTTTATTGTATAATGCTCACCAACATAAGATACAAACATACTAAAAACAACATAATTCTTCTAATTATTGCACGATATTAAAAAGATCAACCTTTCTTCTTAAAGTTCTCAGTATTTCTGAAGGTTGAGTCCATGACAAAGTATTGTTTTCAAGAAAATCTTGTGGATGACCAAGACTGGCTATGAATATTACGCTTCTCACAGCACTTGGAAAACTTAAGGATTAACCATTTGGGGGCAATTTCCAGCTTTCTTTATCTCGTGTGACACAGCAGAGCCAACTTTGCATCCAGTCCCCAAGTAGCTGTATCACAAATGCCAAAATAAGGGACACAAATGTGTAAACGTCTGTATTTGCTTCTATACAGTATCACAGTACAGATAATGCTGGAAAGGACCTTGAAGATCATCTAGTCCAACCTACAGCCCAACTAACCTAGCATCGACATCTAGATCGTATCGCTCAACATCTCACCCAGCCTCCCCTTGAACACTTCCAGGGTTGGCGAGTCAACCACCTCTGTGGGCAACCCATTCCACATCCGGATCACTCTTTCAGTAAAAAACCTTTTCCTAATATCAAGTCTAAACTTTCCCTGCTGAAGCTTAAGACTGTGACCTCTTGTCCTGTCCCCAGAGACCAAGGAGAAAAGACCAACTCCTGCCTGGCTACAACCTCCTTTTAGATAGTTATAGACAGCAATAAGGTCACCCCTGAGCCTCCTCTTTTCTAGGCTAAACAGACCCAGCTCCTTCAACCTCTCCTTGTAGGGCTTATCTTCCAGCCCCTTTACCACCCTAGTTGCCCTTCTCTGAACTCGTTCCAGCACCTCAACACCTTTCTTAAACTGACACATCTGTACGTGCAAATGTGCACAAACCTGGTATATCCTACTTGTGACACCACCGCTGATGTAAACAAACGAGTGTTCTGAAAAATACACAGGAGGCACAGTCCCTACACCATCAGCAATTAAAAAAAAACCGCAACACAGTTTCCATTCACACTTATCTCTACTTTGGATAATAAGACTTTTGGTACGACATTAACGACGATGTACAAGGTTGTAATTTCTCAGAGAGCATCCAGAAGAGAAGACCAGCGGCTCCCTCCCTTTGGGCACTGCCAGAGTATCTCCCCCATGAGAGCAGCCCACCAGGTGGCCCAACACCGCTGGCTGTTGGGTTACAAGGAACCAGGAAATTAACTGACTAGAGCTGTTTTCATAGTTCAGTAAGTAAAATCCCCAAATGGATAAAAACCAAATGACTGTCCTCAGCCACAATGGCAGAACAACGACGAAAAAAATGTTTTAAGTAAAAAGACTGGTGTAGTTCTTAAATGCTTCTTTATTGGCAGCGGCAACAGAAATTGGCTGCAACTGCCTTAGCCCGACACTATATGCTCAGCTCAAACCGTACTTAAACATTATGAGTTCTGTTCTAAAGTGTATTCACCTGCTTCCTACCACTCTGGGGAAAACTAAAAAAAAAACCCCAACAAATAGCAACAACCCAATTTATTACAATTGAACAAGCGGGCTGTTTTCCTTTCACAAGGACACTCTCACCCTGCTAAATTACAAGTATATTTACACAGTAGGCTCCCAAATACGCACACTTCAGACAGAAGCATACCGGCTAACCCCAAGTAAGACCCAGATACTATTATTTCCCCGTGACTAGCAGCAACCTCTTTGCCTTTATTTCCCTACCCCCCACCACCACCTTTTTCCGCCAGGCTCTCGGGCAGGTTTCCCGCAGACAAACTACACGGCCTCAACATGCCCCTCTCCGGCAAGGGCAGCGTGCGGTCCCCGCGCCGGCAGAAAAGCTCAGGCCCAAGCGGCGGCACAGCAGCGAGGGGCAGAGAGGGAGCCGAGGGACGCGGCTCCGGTTACACCTCGGCCCGCAGCCTCCGAGCCGCGCCGTGCCCGCGGCGG
>WEKX01012599.1:283198-377083 GCA_013390025.1 Pitta sordida
TCATGTTTTTGGTTTGATTTCCAACCCTAAACCCTAGAACAACAATTTTTTTAAATGGAATTATTTTTATCTAAAAAATATTAGAAAAAAAATATTGTCCCTGAGCTTTTTGGACTGTACAGTAGGACAGAGGTTTTTCATTCCCTGAGATTACTTCCATTTCATCCTAATGGCATGGCCTCCAAAAGCTCCTTGACATCATCTTCACCTGACTCATCAGACAGAGCTATCAGGAACGGGGAACAAACNTTCCTTTTAAATCTCTGGTTTTGCTAGTCTTTTATTCTCTTAGTCTCTCCCGTATTCTCATCCTGCAGCCTGTGCTCAACAATACTTATGGTATGACATATTCTGTGTATTCATGCAGTCTATTAAAAAAGACATTGCCATTCCTCCTACTGAGGATTAAAAAAAGCCCAGCTTAGCCCTGTACTCTGCCTTTAACCAAAAAGCATACAAATTTAGGGGCTTAACTGAGCTACATATAAAATAAAATAAAACTAGAAGTGTTTCATTAAGTTTTTGCTGTTTAGAGAGCAATGTTGTCTTCCCCTTGTAATTACATTATTGAACATGTTAACTTACATTTTGTTGGGAATTGTGCATCACTGTCTTCTTCCCTTGATTTCCCACACTTGAATACACAAATTTTTGTACCTTCACAAGAATCTGATTTTAAAAAGCGTTGCTGAGGAAGGGCAGAATTAAAAGCCATCCCACCACTAGCAAGTGGAGATGTACACATTAAAGACACACACTTTCTGCTGTTCTTTTTGGGATGTCCTCTGAACATTGACTCTAAGGCAGTTTTATTAATTAATATTTAACCATTACTTCTCATTACCGACCATATGCATTAGAAACCTTTCCCCCTTAATCATGATTGTGCAACCCTCAAGCCAAGCGACCCCACATTTTCTGTGTTGAATGTACTTTCTAAATTTACTGTTAAGCAGATCTCACCTTGAGTACGATCAACCTCTCCTCATCATTGGCCACTTACTGTGTAAATCTAGAATTATCTACACATGTAAGTTTACTAGCCCTTGTAATTAGAGTGCAGAAGATATAAAAAAATCAGAGCGGTGGTGAAGCATGTTTTTAACTGGCTAAAACTAAGCATGTCTGTACAAGCAACACATTTCATACAGCAGACTTCAGATCTATGTCTCTCTGTTGCAGTTCTTAAAGCCATTATGAAAGAGATGAAGTCAAGATGGAAGGATGACAGTGATTAAGTCACAGAACCAGTTAAATTACTTTCCAAACTGNAAGACTGAGCCCAAGGGTGTAGAATGACCAGAATAGTTGAAGATTTCCTTGATCAGTTTTGGACATCTGTCCATCTGTCTTCTCCTTCCCCAAACAGCTCCTTGGATTTGGAGATTCTGTAGGTCTCCCTGAACTTCCTTCCCACCTTGGGCTTTAGGATTAGACATGACGTGTTACGTAGCACATGAACCTTGGCTAAGATGAGACATTGTTTACAATACAGCAAGAAATTCTGTGGGTTTCTTTTTCCTTTCTTGTAACAGGAAGAAAGCGTAATGGTGCTGACCTTTAAATAATCGCCAGGCATCAGAATTAGCACCTCACCAAAATGAGTCTCTGCTTCAACCTCCTGGCATTCCCAAGGAGACAGCTCCATATCAGTAAAAGATAATTCATATTTCTGAAGCTGTGGTCCTACCACAGTACACTCTCACATCTCTGGTGTTTTTTTTAGATAGAGGTTTTGCTTTTGGTTTCACTACACATGCCTGTTATATATCCATTAAATATGGCTCATCAGAAAATAGCAAGGTTAGCACACCCAAGGATGAAAGCTAAAATTCTATGAAATTTTTATATTTCTCATACACCGTATCACTCCAGCCATTCCACTTTTATGTTCTCAAATGGGTCTGTAATAATTATAATAATGTTTAAAAATGTTAGACAATAAAGCTGGTTCATTTTAAAAAATAAAGAGAGGGCGTAGGAGAGAAATGGATAAAATAACAGTGCTTGTATTTGCAGTAAGATAATACATGCTTGACTATGTGCTTGAAAGATAATGCAAATGTACTGAATGGTTTGTAAAAACACAATTTGTAACCACAGGTGTACTTATACACAACTTCACCAACCCAATCTTACCACTGTCTGGGGAGTCCAAACTGACTGTGAGAGTAATGGGCTCTTTCAATAGCTCTCCTTGCACTCCTGAAATCAACAAGTGTTTTGCAAGAGCCACTGTAGCCCTAAGGTCTGGAAGAGAAGCAAAGTAAAGCTGTTCCTCCTCTGCCGCCCTTGAAGTCCTCTCTATGCTGTCCCTCTCAGAAGGCAAGTTACAGCCTAAGCTTTCCCTCCCAGTTTTGATACTCACACTTAAGAAAGATCCTGGGTTAGACAATCCAAGTGTGTTTGGTGACATGGTCACAGATACTGTGCTTGCTGAGATGCAGGTTTCTAAAACCGATTGTTCTTTGTGTACTCTATCAAATCTCAGCCGTATGCTTACCAAAGGGAAAAAAAAAAAGTCCCACTCAAGACAGATCGAGCAGAGGGAAAGAGTGTCCATCAGAGAGTGCCAAAGTATTAAGAAGAATTTAATTTCTATATAGAAAAACTATCACATTCCCTCTCAGTTTAAACACAGCTTCATTGGTTAAATATTTACCCTGAATCCAGAAAAAAAAGAGTAACAACAAGATCATGAGACTGAAAGAGGTCAAGAGGCCACCTGTGTACAGCACCATCCTTTAAGGCAGGATGATC
The DNA here is from genome assembly GCA_013390025.1 of Pitta sordida. Classification (NCBI taxonomy): domain Eukaryota; kingdom Metazoa; phylum Chordata; class Aves; order Passeriformes; family Pittidae; genus Pitta; species Pitta sordida. Next base: position 285,959 of record WEKX01012599.1, read on the forward strand.
AACACCTGTCTCCCTCTTAATGCATTGGTCTAACCTGTTCTTAATAACGTGTGATGAACACATCTCAGCCTCCCAGGCAATTGCATTGCTCTACTCTTTCCGCCATTATTTTTTTCTAGTGCTTAAACACAATTTGTTTGGCTACATTTCAGCCCTTTATCTTTTCCGAATCTACCATAGATACGGAGAAATTTTTTCCTCTCTTTTTGCTAGTTTTCACCCTTAAGTAGAACTGCTGCACTGTTTCTCTTGAGTTCATTACTCGCCTGAGCAATTGCAGTTCCTTCCAGCTCTCCTTCTAGGGCACCTCATGCTGGTCCCTGGTTATCCAAGTCACTATGGACTTTCTACAGTTGTTGCAGAGAAAGTGATGAATTTTGAGGGCTGAGAATAGTGCTTAGTTCGAGGCCTTACTGATGCTGGAAGCATTTCTTTGCCATTGCCATAATTTGCTATGCAAGTTGTATGCCCTTTTCCACATCTCAATAATTATTTTATTGCCTTCTCTAACCCCTCCAACAATATGGTATTGTTCACGATCATTTAAAGATCAGATTTACCATCCTAACTTTAGGATTCCCCAGATTTTAAAATGCAGTTTAATACATTATTATGTACATTCTATTGATGTACAGACATACACTATTTCAACTGAACACCTTGAGTTTTTTAAGATGTGTGTAAATACACACATTGCTACAAATCATTACTTAAACAAAAATTAAACAAAGAAATCTAACAGACGTACGTATTTAGAGCACAAATATTTATATATTTTGGTAAAATCAAAACTCCAAATCAAAGTATAATAAGCAAAGAGTACTGCTAATGCTTGTGTGTAGAGCAGCCTGAATTTTTCAAAGACAGTGGCACACACTTTTATCTTCTGTATTGTCTGTATTTCTACAAATCAGGACCTGGAATATCAGAGAACCATCAGAGAACTACAGAAAAGGCTCAGTAATATCTCATTATAGTCTTACCCCTTCTAATTTGCAGTAAAAAACCCACCAAAACCCCAAGAATGGAGAAAGACATTATTTATGTCTATGAAACCAAGATGTTCACATTTGCTGAGGTATTCTGTTCATAGCTATGTATCTTTTAAACAGGTCACATAACCATAGGTTTAAATAGGGCAGTACATTTCTGTAGCAGCGATTAGCTCTTGAGCAGGGTTTCATTTTGCTAAGGATTGTACAAGTTTACTGCAAAAAGCTTTTCCCTGGCCAAACATTACAAGCTAAACGTCAGATAAGGAATGGGTGGACTGAAATTTAAAAAAAAAACAAACCAAACCAAAAAACCCCCAAACCAAATCAACCAAACAAAAAAAAACCCACTCATACAAAACAACCCAGCCTACAATCTCCATCCCCACCCTCCATCTAGAGACTGGAGTTAAAGGGAACAATGGAAAACTGGCCCAAGTACAGGGTTTGGTAAGATAGAGAGGTGTCCTGCTCGGGCAGCTGCTTAACTGTTGTTGAGTCACTTGGTAGAAACTAGAGCAGGGTAAACAATGCAACAATTCAAAAAATTCAGGAGACACCCTTAGGTAAGTGATTTGGCAAATATATTTAGCTTTACTGAGGATACTCATTGAAACTACTTACATGCCTAAGCACCTTGCTAATCTGGAGGCTATTTAAACTATTTGGAGTCAGAAATTGAAATGTTTTTGTTTGTGTCAAGCTGGTGGGCCTGGTTTCACCTAGTTCTTGCAAGAAAAAGTTATGCGTAATGTAATATGCATGTAGTTGAGTTTCTTTGCTTCCTATATATTTTTAAAGAATGTTTTCATATTCATTACTGTAGATCAACATATTCCTTTTTTTCTGTAAAACTGATATAAATGTAAAAAAATTAATCAATCCCACACTTTACTATTAAATATTTATAATTTTCAGGGCAAGAATGTCTTAAAAAAAATAAAAGAAGCTTTCTAAGATATTACTTAAATCTCATCCCCCTATTGCTTTGATAAAATCTTTCATTTTCTTTGAATAACAATGATAAAGAAGGAATCCTGGACTATGGCATGTGGAACAAGCACTACTCAAAGAAAGTAACATAAAGTTGTCCATAACTTGTGTATAATTTTGAGTGTGTCAATATTAATAAATATAATTTTTCATAAACAAAGTTTGGTTTTCCATACCAACTGCCTTACATTCATTTTTAGGACAAAATGCATTTTAGGTTATAATCTACCCATTAAACCTGAGTAAAATATTACACATTCCCATTAAATTGATTATATGCCTTTTCGCTGGAAGAACGTCTTATATTATTCAAGAATTCGATTTGTTCCATTAATTTAAAGTGCGTTCAATTCCTAAGTGTCCGTTTCTTAGCATCCTCTTCACTGACACATTGTTTGTGAATACCTGCAACTTTTAGTGGAGTAAGAAAACACATCGGTTAGAGAAGTCAGTGACTGTATTTCTCTTCAACCATCAGAAGGCCTATGCAACTATGTAGTAATAAATTGCAATTTACTCATTGTGCGTGCTTATTTCGCAAATAGTTTCTCGTTATTCTGTCAAAAAATAGAAAAAGTAAATTATAACCATGGATACCAGGGAGAGCAGGAGCAAGGAGCAGTAGGCTTGCCTGCATCTAGTAAGCTTTTGAAACTCACATGACTCAAACAAGAAAATCAAGTGAGCTGGCAAAGACCAAACAATGGAATGAAGAAGTAATGCAAGAGTAATTCCCAATTAATGCTGTTTATTTTGTAAAATCAGAGTATTTAAACATTTGGTATTTCATCTGAACACTACTTTTCAGAATATGTTGCTTTAAAAACCTGTATTTGTCACTTAGAATATAACGCATTATATCTAGAAATGTGCCTATTACGCATTATAGACGTAAAGTGCCATCTATAAAATCACCAGCTGTAGTTATTCGTGGTCATAGCAATGAAACATGATGAAGTCAAGGCAAAAAGACAAAGTAATAGAAGGTAAAAGAGGAAAAGAAGAAACCATGCAAATTTTTGCGCAAATAAAATTCTAATCCTGTAAACAAGACTACTTTCAAGAGAGTGGTCCTCTTTAGCTGCAGCATGCCATTTTGGAGACTGGAGTAAGAAATTCTGGAAATTAAATGCAAAGTAAGATGAAACTGAAAATCAAGTTGTTTCTCAAACAAGGAAATGTGCATACATATCAGATATCCCATAATCCATAACCAAATCATGACTGAATTGCTACATCAGAGCAAGTGAAAAGGTTTATTGCAAAAAAATAATTAAGTTCCTGAATAGTCCAGGTATGGAAATGTCTCTTTATACTTGCAGCAATCTCAAATTTCATATACGGATTCCTCTAAGACCTACCTACCTTCTTATCATCCAGATAGGAAACAAATGAGAAAATACTGCACAGATTGCAATAAGGATTGGATCTACACTGAACTATAGCTTGATTTTACTGAAGAAAAGCTGCTAAAAGACACAATGTGAAGGTTCAACTCTGTACTGTGTTTTGTAAATCCAAGTCTAATTCTAAATACGTACAAGCAGAAAGGAACCTCGCCCTTCCTCAAATCATAGTGTCTGCAACTACCACTTACTTGAGGAAAAAAAAAAGACAGGAGCACTTTGTAGTTCTTGTGTAACTGGTTCACACACAGGTAGGTAGAAATCTGCATTAAACCCCTGCGTCAGCTCTTTTTCATATGAGTGCTGCGTGTTACCCTTTCCTTCCCCCGTGCAATGGGATGCAACTGCAGCACTGACGTCACTTACATAAAGCAAAGTAAGTCGTACAGCACTAAAAGCAGCCCACATATAGCCTTTCTTTGGCTATACCCTATGCTTTTTTTTTTTTTTTTCCTCATCAGCAGCCTTGCTTTTTCTGAATTGCAAGCTCTTCCTATTGATACTGCTACTTATTGCTTGTTTTGACTCTGGAGAAAATGCTGCGATGAGCAAGGCACTGTTAGTCAAACAGCTTGCAGTACATTCACTCCAAACTCTAGGCTTAACATTCCCTAAACATACTATGTTTTTAACTCTATTAAAAAGCACAGTACATGTCCTATTTCACAGTCAATTGCATAGCGTGTTCTATATGCCAGGAATTAAGCCCTATCGTCACCTCTAAACCTCTGTGTGTTTGGGGATTCCAGAAGCAAGAGGTGCTGTGGTAGTGTAAGTTGGGCAAGTCTTTAGATACTGAAAGTACTTGTAAGTACTTTATGTCTTTGTAAAATTTCTGAACAAAACCATGGGGGCTAAACCTTCAAAGGTGACAAAAACCAGCAATCCCAAAGAAAGGAAAAAGAAAAAAAAAGAAATTCAAGCATTTGGCTTTCAGAAAATCAAACAACTTATTAGGACTTAAAAAAAATCCACTTTAGTACAGTGGTGAGTGTCCCTGCCTGTCATGTGGGAGACCTGGGTTCAATTCCTGCCAGGAGGAAGTGGTGCCATTTAAGAGTTGGACTCGATGATCCTTGTGGGTCCCTTCCAACTCAGAAAATTCTGTGATTCTGTGACTTCTTAGCCAAAATTATGAGATATTACTGTATTACAAGGGACTCATTTTAGTCCAAGCCAGGACCAAGGCACAGATTTACACCTCTTGGATTTGCACCTGTACAAATTTCAGTGGGATGCTCTTACCCCAGCTGCACTCCTTTAAACCAACCCTTACCTCCATCATATCTTCTCTTGGTCTTTCCTTCCTCTTTCACTAAGACTGTTAAAAGATCCCCATGCTCCCTTTTCCACAGAGAAGTCACTTTCTCTTCTATCTTAAGCGAGCATGGCCAGAGGGGAGGCACTGGAGGGTAAGGACATGATCCCAGGGGTGGCTGGATCTTCCTGCCTCACTAGGTGCTGGAAAATGGAATGCGGTAAAGCCAATATTCAACCTCAGCAGTCCCTCACAGATAGCAGAGGAAAAAAAAATCCACTACTGCCAAGTCAAAGCAATAACTGTGTGAAGAAACAATTAAAAAAAAAAATTCTGAGGTTTATTAGCTTCTTGATTTTAAAAAATAAATCAAATGCAGTAATCCCTCACCTCTTCACATCTCAAATTTCGTAGCTTCATCTCTTTGTGGTTTTTTCCTCCCACAAAGACATCATAGACATCCCTCGATTCTTTGTGGCGTTTTTCCATGTCCCATGAGCAGTGGACGGCTGCACATGTGCAGAGTGCCTCTGCCACGCCTGGGGGCAGGATCAGCTCGCCCCGCAGGGTGGGGAGGCAGCACCTCTTGCTCCCTTGAGGACCAACCAGAGTTTCTCACCTCCGGGCTGTGGAGGGATGGGGGCTCAGCAGAGTGCTGCTCCAGAGTCTTGGGGTGGCACCATGTCCCTGCTGCTGCCCTGTGCAGTCTTGGGGCCTCACTGAGCAAGCTCTGCCGCCCTGTGCAATCTTGGGGCAGCACTGAACAAGCTGTGCTGCACTTTGCATTCTTGGGGTGGCACCAAGCAAGCTCTGCCACCCTCTGCAGTCTCAGGGCCGCACTGAGCACCTGCTGCCTGGGGCAGCGCAAGGAAGGCGTGCCTGCCTCGCTGGGGGAGGGAAGGGGTAAACGGGACCCTTACGCATTGGGGCACAGCAGCAACCTTCCCTCCTCTGCCCCATTCCTGCCCACCACACCCAGGAGGGGCAGAAAAGATGCCTTTTGCTCCCCTGTTCAGTCACATGGTGCGGGGACGTGCTAAGAACGAGAACGGCCCCCAGCACACTGGGCTGAGAGGAGGTGGGGTGATGGGTGTGGCTTGCTTGCATATGTATGATCCACTGTTCTTCACGGATTTTGGCTTTTGTGGCACTCCCTTGGTTCTGAACTGCCGTGAAATTTGAGGGATTACTGTATTTCTTTTTTTTTTTAGAACTTCTTTTCTTGAAAGCTGGAGACCAGTTAGATGTGGGGGAAAGAAAATAATAATAAAAAACCAATAAAATCCATACACTATGGACAACCCCCCTCTTGCTTCCCATAGTCAGTGCGTCTCATCAGAAGTCATATATCTTTGGGGCCAGGCATCACACCTGAAGCAGCCTCAGCAGTCACTACCAAGAGGTCCCTGCTTTGTCTTTTCATACATAAAGAGAACAGACTTGAAATGAGTGTAAGGAAAGTGTACCTAATGATGGGCCTGAAGCACAGAGGTGGAGCTCACAGCAGCAAAGCTCACTTTGTAATTTCCTTGTATTTCCACAGGGTACCTTCCGTAAGCAATTAATTCACTTCCCAACTAATTAGAATAGGTTCAACACCTTTAAAACTTAGGCCCTCATTGTTGTAAAAAATTATCAAAATGCTAATTCTGTTTCTAGTAGTGGATTTCCCACAAAGTAATATTTGGGGGTTAGTTAGTTAGTTGGATTGCATTAATTAAGATGGAGAAGGCTCACCAAGAATATAGTTAGCTGAAGTCTCTTCAGGTTTGGGGTTTTTTTAAGGGACACAAAAATTTCTGTTTATGTAGTTTTGTTTGGGAACCTAGCATTTACTGAGATAAATGGTAAAGTAATTATATTCAGTGTTACTGAAAGAAAATGACAGAGAACCTTATGTAATCGTTCTATTTCTGCAAATCCATGTTTTTAAGTTGCTAGTCTGCAATCTGTATTTTACCCAGTAATATCCCAATTTCCTCCCTAGGACAGGCTGCAAATTGAGTTTATAGTTTATTTTAATATTTCCTGCCATCAAATTATATGGATACAAATTCCTGTATACTCGTGCCATAATCCCATTTCTGATGAAGCAAAGAATATACAGGCCTGTAGTATAATATTGTCATGCAAATGGATTTGAGTCTCCCTATCTTAGGTTGCCTAAACTTTGAAATCTTTTCAAGTAAACAACATATTTTTCCTAGGTTAGCTGGAGAATGAACTTAAAAACTTCATATGGAAAACAGATATCATCGTTCAAAGTGAATAAAGTAATGGATAGCAAAAAAAAAATTACTGTGTAACTTGGTTTTGCTTAAAGTTCCATTAAGAAATGAAGAACAGTCCTCCTCCTTCACTGAAATACTACAATATAACTTGAGTCACAAAACAGATTTTTGTTTTTTACTGAGCACAAGTTTTGTGACATGAATGTTTAATTTAATTAGAAGATGAGGATGAACGTCAAAGAAAGAATTAAAGCTGCATTAAATTTCAGAAGGGAAAAAACGCCCAAACAAATAGTCACTGTGCAGAAAGCAGAATATAATACAGGAGAGCATGGTGTCTTTATGAGGTTGGTGAAAATACTTTGATGTCCTAAAAAAAAAAATTGAAAATTGATATGAAGAAGTGAACGTAAGGGGAAATACAGTGGGACCAACACACCTCAAGGTCCTCCGCAGGAATACCAAGCAAACTATAAAAACACAGTGCAAAACCCAAAACTATATTATAACTAGGCAATATAAAAATCAATTGAGAGAGGGATTTAAAACTGATATTTACATATTTTTAACACAGTTGAAATCCTTATTATAAACCCAGCAAAGCACAGGAATCCCTTTCATTGTCCTCAATGCTTTCTGAAAATCAGGTCCTCGCTGATGTTTCCACAAAAACTGGGGCACATCAAATAACTAGCAATTTGTTAAAACGGTGGCCTGAAAATACTTTCAGGAAATAGATAACCTCACAAAGTTTGATGAATATTCTGACTGACTCCTGTGAAAATTTTGGGCAGAGGCAGAACAAAATGGCATGTTCAACAATGAATACATATTAACATATAAGTCACATCTGCTCGAAAGGAAAACTAAAGTGCAGCATCCAACATGATAAATCTATGAAGAAATAAAAATCTTACTTATTCATGAGAAGAAGAAAGAAGAAACAACCTCTCAGAACATCAGAATAATCACTAATGAGCAAACTAATATTGGATGTTTTAAATATTTTGAGAAAGTGCTGAACTAAAAGCCAGGAATGCCCGATATCTCTGAGTATGACAACATAACCACAGTGTCATGTGATGCTGAGGAATTCCTCTCTGTCCACATTACCACGATAAACTGGTGCAATTAATACTAATAACACAGGGTGCAATGGTGCTTTAATTTCTGCAGAGCACTATAAAGGACTATGCGTGGTATTTTTACTGCTGCAGTGACAATGCTCTTCATTTTTCAGCCCGAAAGCTGCAGGTAAGTCTTTTTAATATACCTATGTTTGGGTCTACCCCAAATCTTCTTTTCCCCCTGTCATTGCATCAAATGTATTTTACAGCCCATGGTCTTGACTTGTAGACATATGGGTGCCTATTTTCTAAATTAAAAGTCTAAATTAAAAATTACTCAAGAGTATTCTGGAGAATATTTACCCCTTCACATAAATTTTCCATACTCATCATGAATAACTTCACAAAGGAAATGCTCAGATGCTTTGATTTCTATTGCATGGCAGCAGATCAGAAGAGAAAATGGTTGTTCCAATTAAGGTACAGCAAGGAGCCTAATAACACCTGGAAGAAATATCAATTGCCTAAAAAAATCGATGACATAATTTTAATTAAAATGCTTTAAAAACAGAAGTAACACCTGTAGTCCCCAACCTGTTTTTCCTCATGAAATAATAGCAGGGCCTGTTTTGCAGGTTTATGTGATGGTTGGTGATGTGTTTTATTAATCTTCCATGAAGAGTGACTTCAAGATGACTTATATGTCTTGAAAGCCATTTAAAGCCATCTTTAAAAACCAGAAAGGTAAGTAGTGAGAATTTGAGTTTATTTAGCTCTCTATGAGCTTAAGGAGGTTTATAAATTGGTTTCATCTCATTTAGCAGCTTCAGTAATATAATGGCAGAGCGTGTTGTAAACAACATGCTAATCACATCACATAATGCCAAACTAAGAGGGTCTGATGGCATTAATGAGAATGGAGATAACATTAAAAAACCAAACCAAACCAAAGACAATGAAAACACTGTAAGAAAATACAATAATCAGCTTTGAAAATTATTACAGGGAGAGTAAAGTAGATGAAGGGAAGGCTGAGCAGATGGAAGCAGGCGTGCCCATGCAGCCTTGCAGGTGACACTAAACAATGACTAGGAGGAGGTTTCACAATATGGTGCAGTAGCACAAAAAGGATGTAAAATTCAGGCTGGTACTGTGGCATTTCTCTTCTAATAGAGCAGAGAAAGCCACTTTTGCTAGCTAAGTCTGGCTCAGTTTTCATTCCCAGAAGACGTGCACTACAAAAACATAGATTCAAATTAACTGAAATGAAGGGAAGAGAGAGAGAAAAAGTCTTAAAGGTTGCAAGGAAAACATTGAACATGATGGAGGAAAATGAAGGATTGGGTAAGGCAATAGGCATATTTTTTGTTTGAGTCAATTCATTCCACCCAGAAACCATTGACAGTCTCTTGCAGAAGAATGGTGGCAAATTAGAAATGGGTTGTGCTAGAAATGGATTATCTCTGCTAATCTCATGGAGAAGGGCTCCATTTTGCAAAAGCCTTGTCCCAAACGGTATCTCCGTCATTCACAACAATAAAGCCAAGATCTGAAACAGATCTTGAGAAGACAGACAACTTCCTTTCAGAAGTATGTTCTCTCTGTAATTCTTAAATTATTTAATGAACAGTATTCATCATGAGGACTGGGGGCTCATTGTCTGAATTTTTCACAAAAATTCTGACCAACACTTTAATATTGTGTCATTCTGAAAGCTGACACTCAATTCATATTAAATCATCTGAACACTAAAGCCACAAACTTCACTGTTTAGCACAGATCACTGTAACTGTTAGACTTTGACACTTCCTCATCTCGCCAAAGCTTTCTTTAAATTGTGTTGGTCCAGCTCTTCTCTCTCAACCAGTGTTCAAGGAAATGGCTGCTACTGACAACTGTCTTGATAATGAACAATTTCTGACTTAGTTTCTAATAAATACAGCAACAACTACTACAGCTCCAGTAGGGTCTGTGTGCGCTTCTTCCTCACTGCTGCTGTTATTCTCTGAAACTTTGGAGCAGTCATGTTTTAATGGGAACCACTGTTCTTTATGGAGAAGAACCATAAAACTTGATTAATAACTTTATTTTTTCCTTTCTGAACAGCTAAAACCAAACCAACATGCTTTTCATCCTTAATTTTATGCACTCAGTTTTGAAAATGGTGACTCACCAGAATTAAAAGGCAGTGCACCTCTGTCTTCTTAGCCAAGACAGAAAGCCTCCTCTGCTGCATAAATCTTGAGATCACACTAGAAGACAACATAGAAGTGGAACTGGGAATTCTCAGTCCAACCAGCACACAAAAACAGTATCAGAGAATGTCCACCATCAAGTGTCTAGGATCTCTCACTCCTCAAAGCCTCTTCCTCTGGCAGTAAGCCATGATGTTTGAAATAAGCACATGTACTTGGCTAATCCCCACATAGCAACCAGCCTGTCTCCTGCATGGCACCTCCTACTGCTGCTCGGCCCTCAATAGCATCTCCAAGACTCCACCTTGCTCGGCTGTAACCTACAGGATTTCTTCTGGGCTCTGGTTTTGGACTGTATCTAACGGGTTCTCATAGTAGCAGAAAAACCAGAGCTCAAGGACTGTGGCTAACAGAGCAACAGCGCGGTCCTCTGAGACTGAAGGCGAGTGAAGGCGATGAGCCATCACATCAGCTTCCCGATACCTGAGCAGGCACCCACGTGTTCACGTACCTCTCTGCATGCACATACAGTGTGGCAGCTGTTCAAAGCCATTAAAAAAAAGTTGATGGATGAGTTCTTACCCCTTTCTTCTCAAAAAGAAGACCATTCTATGCCCTGTTATATGTACTGCATTGGCAGAATTGATGGCAAGCTTCATCCTGCTTATAAATCAAAACAAGATCGTTTTACTAATTACATTTACATCACTTTAATTTTCAAAGTTTCATCACAAACAGGGCATGTATTCTGGAATGACATCAAGGACTCTCTAATGACATAGAAAATATGCCATATGCAAAGGCAGACACCTTTGCAGCAACACTAATTTGTGATGCTCGTATGGAGAATAAAACCTTTTTTTCATCAGGACTCTGAACATAGGGGATTCCAAAAGAAGAGAGGAAGCAACAAGAAATGGTTTGTGAACTATAATTTTATATTCACAGTCGGGGGGGGAATGCAGAAAAGTAAACAAACCTCAGTTTTAATTAACGTTCTCTACTTTTCTTCTAGGCTTTTCTGACATTGGCTCAGCCTCCCGCACTCTGTCTCTCCTTGTGCTGAATTCTACCTGATCACATGGCCACAAGTCAAAATGAGACGAAATGACACAGAAAACTAAAAGTGAACTTTAAACCCCACCTCCTCTTCTCAGTTATCCCCCCGCCCTGCACTGTCAGGGAAAAAATAATACATAAAAGAAAAATTCAGATGTGAAGCAGAATTCATTCCCCCACAAATGCTGAACTCAAACAAAAAATGAAAAAAACCACGTTTAATTTGACACAAGTAATTTCCTTTTTGCAGAGTTTTGCCGGGTAGAATACCTGCAACTAGAAGTAGAGCATTTAGAACGAAGAACAGAAATAGAAATGTAGGGGTGGGGACTGCTCGCTCAGAAGACTCTTTTGTCTGGTCATACTGTGACTAAAGATAATCTTTGTATATCCTGTATGTTTAACTTGTGTCTTGTATACCCAAAGTGTTGGAAAAATATGTGGAATTACAAGTGAGTAACTGAACAAACCCATAACACAGGGTATAATTTCCAGGCATGGCGAAGGCAGGAAAAACAAACTCGGGAGTTATTATGCCTTTTTCTCTTTTTTCGTTATAATCACTCCCAGATTTGTGGCACAATAGCGTTACAATTAAAGCATACCTTGACTAACAATTTCACATCAGAATGACATGAATTATGTCACGTTACTAATACAGTAAAGCAGAGCTGCAATGCACCCTGGCTCTGCAAGTACAGCTCACAGCTAAAACTTTACAGAGATGAAGGAATAAGCTCAAGGCTGCTGAAAACTGAATAGGATTTAAGTATTTAGTGTCAACCAATCAGTGAAATATGATTAATGAGTCTGGAGGAGTACACTGTTTTTTAGTCTCCAAAGCAAGGCGGACATGGAGGGAAATGTATCTGAGCTCATCAGTGATAAAAGCCACAGCAAAATTCTGCACAGCTAAACTACACGTTCAATTGCAGCTGCTTATTTCTCCTCTGTGTGATTAGAGCCTCCCATTTCCCTCATTACAGGCTTGATATTATTGAAGCAAAGCCAACAGCGAGTTAGCAAGGCAGCAGGGGATCAAATTGATTATACAGTTAGCTGTGGAAAAACTGAAATTCTTTATTAAGGGGAAATGAAATACAGTTAATTTATGCTTCAGCTGAACTCCTCCCACACCACGCTTACTCTGCTGGTACTTTGAATTTTCTCTGAAGCTAAAAGACAGCTGAGAAATCACAGCAGCTTTACTGATATAAAAATAAGTCAGGCTTTCAGTATTTTTTAAAGAATTTTTCTTTTACTAATTATCATAATTCAGGACAACATGGCTATAAAGGCAAAAGGAAAGAAAGGCGGCAAGCATTTGGGTTTATGTAGGCTAAAAGATTTGTTATGTGTCTTTAGCTGGTGTTACAGAAGCAGTTAACAAGTAAATGTAAACGTCACCTTATCAATAAAGCAGTAACTCACTTTTTGTGGTAGTATTTCAACTAAAAATCTCTTTCCCCGAATGAAGAAAACTATCATTTTGGACCACAAGTCCAAATAAGACCAGGCCTGTTACTTCATTTCTGACAGACCATGACATAAAATTTGTTTCTGAAACGAGACCTTGCAGAAGCCATCATCACACTTGCCCCATCCTAAGCAACTATATCCAAGAAATTCAGATTTGTGCTGGAAACAGCGTTGACAACACAGAGATGTTTTAACTGTTGCTGATGCAGTGAAATTGCTCGCACAGAGTCAAGGACTTCTCTGTTTCTCACCTCACCCCACCAGTGAGCAGGCTTGAGGCAGACAAGCAGCTGGGAGGGGACACAGTGGGCACAGGTGACCCCAGCAATACTCCACACCATATGACATCATACTCAGTATACAAAGCAAGGGGAAGAAGGAATAAGGTGGGGACTATCAAAGCAATGGCATTTGTCTTCTCAAGTCACCATTCCATGTGATGGAGCCCTGCTTTCCTGGGGATGGCTGAACACCTGCCTCCCCACAGGATGTGGTGGATTAACGCCTTGTTTTGCTTTGCTTGTGTGCATTACTTTTTCTTTACCCATTAAATTGTCTTTATCTCAACCCACTTTTCTCATTTTTTCCCTTCTGGCTGTCTCCCCAGTCCCAGTCAGGGGAGTGAGCAAACAGCTGTGTGGGGCTTGGCTGCTGGCTGAGGTTAAACTAGAACAAACATTCAGTGGTCTTATTAGAACAAAAGCAATCAAGCCAGATTTGCACTACCCACTTTAGCATTATTAATACTAAAAGAGGAGTAAAAATATACATTGTGCTTTTGTTACCTATTACCCTTCTTGCTTAAGACTTGAATAGAATAAAGGTCTTTTTCACCTGCTGCTATAATATCCACTGACTGATCTGAGGAAGTGCTCATAAAACGCAAGTGAAAGTTTCCACACAACTTAAAATGCAGAAGAGCTTATTTCACTGAAGGCTGGATGTTTACTAGGAAATGAGATGGACTTAAATTGCCCTTGCGACTGCTTGAGACACACACTCATTAAAGATACCATTGAAGTAATATGGAGGAGGAAATAAATTGTTTGAAAGAATAGTGCCAAGACTGGCAAATCTAAAATTTACAACACAGTCATACAGAAGCTATTTTGGGAGCCACAATCACCTCTTGGAAAAATAAACACTTTTCCACAGAACAGCAATTCCGTTTGTTGCACTTGACTGAAGCCAACAGGGTAATGACTTTTACAAGTGGCAAACCCCAGTCTCTTGGCAAAAACAATCCCTAACCTCATGAAATACAGAATATTTTGTTAAAAGAGAAATAAAATTGAAATATGTTTTACATATGTATATATATATTATATATATAGTTGTTCATGAGAAAACTTCTACTAGGAGAAAGACAGTAAATCAACTGCTTAAACTCTGACACAATCATTGACATAAAAATGTTGCTTTTACGCTGACAAGTGGTTTTCAAAAAGAAACCAAAAATAACGGCTTCACAAAAAATTGTGACAGATTTCCAAGAAACTCCTGGTGTCATTTTGAACAAGTTCTTTCCCGCTCCATAGCAGCTATGTATTTCAAACAGTATTTTTTTTTTCAAATAGTATTATTTATACATGACACAAAAGGACCATAAGGAAACCAATCACTTAAACACACTGAATGCATTGTAGCTGTGGCTAGGATGTAAACAGAAAGCACCCAGAAAGTTGTGTGTGCATGTGTATATACAGTAATCCCGTGGTTCACCATTTGCGGGTTCAATACATCACGGGGATTTTTTTGCTGTATTTACAGATTTCACTCATGGTGGCATCTTTCTGGAAGACCCCCTGTGATATTTGAAGGATTACGGTGTATCTATTCACACATATATGTCCATGCAGAGTCCCTTCATAAGCTTTGCTCCTGGATTTTGGTTTATATATTTATATATATATATGTATATATGTCTCTAAGATGCAACTCAGAAGATTCCCATTTTGCAAAGGAAGAACGGCAAAAGACTGAAAAAGAACTGGGGCTTTTCTCAGTAACTTAAGGTAAGGGTCACGGAAAATTCCAGTTATAAAAGTGACTCCTCACAGGGCTATGGGGGCTTTTTAGTCAAGTGGTGTCGTCTTAAGGCAAGAGCTTGAATTCTAGAGGCTGAGTTCTGGTTTAGAAAGCCACCATTATTTGCAATAGAGCTGCCAGTCAAAGCAAATACTACGTGATTTCATAGTATACGACAAAAAACCTGCCACCATGGCACAGAAAAAGAACAAGAGACAGAGTTTTTCTGTTAGGAAAAGGTTGTTTTTTCTGAGGATAGAGCTGCATACAGGTAAGAGAACATGAGAATGCATCACTAAACAAATCTATCCATGTGCAACAAATCTGACCCTGGGTTCCCTGTGAACACTACGACCCTTCATCTTCAATGTAATGGAGACAATC
This sequence comes from Pitta sordida, assembly GCA_013390025.1. NCBI lineage: Eukaryota > Metazoa > Chordata > Aves > Passeriformes > Pittidae > Pitta > Pitta sordida. The sequence continues at coordinate 301,051 of WEKX01012599.1, forward strand.
TAATCCACTCATAGCGCATGTGCCATTTAACCACCCCAGACCTTAGACATGCCCAGACTGCAGTCAAGAATTTGCAGGTACAAGATCACTAAGTTCCTTTAGGTAACCCTGTTACTGGTCTCAGATATGAAATAAAATACAATTCATATAATTTGAAGGTGGAAAAAAATTGTTTTGTATAGTAGGCAACAAAGAAAAGTGATTGACAGCATATCCTGACTGAATGGCACAGTCACAGCCTCTGTCCTAGTCAAACGCTTTGTGTGTTACACAGTATTGTGCCCTAATATTTAATATAATACATATAACAGTTGCTTCTAATGGTTTTCTGCCAGTAAGTTCCGAATGATTTACAAAAATTCAGACATTTTAAAAGTCATTAATATTTTTGACCGTATGTTTGTATGAAGTTAAGCTGAAGTCCTAAAAGGAGCATTTAGGAAGTCGTCCTGGCAGTTAGTGCCGCAGACAGGCATCTCAAAGGCAGCTGGCATCAAGAAGAGTAGCAAAAATCAAGGCATTTGAAAGTCCTTTGTGAGCTACAGAAATCTGTGGTCTGTGAGTCCTGTTTGCTGCACCTTTAAGAAAAAATATGTTGTTGTTCTGCATCAGAGAGCATCAGACTGCAGCTGGGAGCAATAGACATCACTGATACAAACCACTGCTTTGCCAGGTGTATAAACCTGAAGTGAAATAATTTTGTCTCTCTAGGTCATTCTTTGATGAGCCTGTTATGGTGCGGAGGAGAGGTGCCAGTTAGGTGCTCCATAAATCCAAAACTTCTCTCTACCAAAAGTGAAAACAATCCTTAGCACAGAATTTCCTTTCCTCAACAAAAGCAAACAAGTTTTTTTTTCAGTCTACTAAAGTTTAAGAGGCCATATAAGTCTACTTCTAAGAATATTCTTAACATAATCTGGAATATAAACACAATATCAACACAAATTCAAAGGATTCTGGAATGAGAAAGTGACGGAGAATAATGCTTTACCATGGTAATGCTGTTTTATTAACATCACCTGAGGCTGATGCACTGCACAGGAATCTGGGCTGTTTTGCTATAGGTGGAAAGTTACTTAAGTAGGGTGTCTCTACAGAGATGAAGGATGCAGCAAAGAGGTGGAGTTTTAAAAAGCCAGATCGGATTCTCAGGAACAATGCAACAACATAAGAACAGGAATAGGAATTTGAACTTTTGTTTTAGCTGCTACATTTTTGTAGCTTTTCTGCCCTGCATAGTCAACTCATCAGCATTTAGAGCACTTAGAAGGCCTGGGAAACCCTTGTCTACTGGAAAACAAAACAGAAAAACCGAAACACAAACACAAACCATCTCAAGCAGTATAGCTATGTTGATTCATTTGAAATCCTAGGTAATATCACCCCTCAAATCTAAGATCCTTTATGTGGGCCCAAACTGGGACCCAAGGGGGAAATGATGAAAGCCAAAAGAAAGAGCAAGGGAATGAAGAAAGTTTGATATAGCCATAAAACATGACATGGTCTTTGCTAAATTCCCAGGTCCACTCTGGGCAAGCTGCATTTTCACACACTATAGGTTCCTTGTGCATGGAAGAGGTGTAACATCCCAACCAATGAGGACTTACGAAGCTTAACACTGGCTGTTTGCTCTCTTGGTATAAATATACAAAGTGGGAACATGTAAGATTGGAACAAAACCAAAACAGACAAAACGCTCTAACATTCATACAATTTCTGCAATTTTTTGCTTGTCTAGGACTAAGAGCAGAGGGTAACTCTGTTTAGTGTGTTTTGGAACATCAACTGGAGATGAGTTAGGATAGCCACAGCATTAAAGCAGCCTGCTGACACTTGAACATGTCTAAAATGAGCATATCCAGAAGCACCTAGCGGCTGAGGAAAAAAAATATCCCTGCTTTTGCGTTACATGTCCTATTTTTAGATCACTGATATTTTAAAAAAAAGTTTCAAGAAGTAAAAAAGAGTCAGAATTTACAGAACTAGACCAAAATGTGACGTGCTGGATGACTGTGGGTAAAGACTTTGGCACAGGCCTCTCAGCAAGACAGCCTAGCCCAGGCTCCTGGCCAGGCTCCAGCTTTGGAAGCTGTCCTCAGACTCCTCTGAGATGACTATCGGCTCCTCTTCCTGCTCAAAGCTGTTGAGCAATAAAGCTCTGAGTTGTCAAACTGAGACTGCTCTTTGAAGCAGAAGTGGTTGTGTTTCAGTCATTGCTGAAATAACCCTCTCGATACTAAAACTCCCTGAGCTCCTCTGGAATTAAATGTGCAATTATAAATACAACACATTTATTTTGCTAAGCTGTTTTGTTATTATCTTTACGTTTGTGACGTTTCATTAGTAATGACTGACCGCATGATACCGGAAGTCTTTCACTACAAACAGGAGTAAGGTTGTGCACTTCACCGCTGCACTTTATTAGCATGAGCACAGTATGAAAAATAGGTTTATTCTTTCTTCATGTCAGCTCAGTAAAGCATGAGAAAAGAGGATGTCCAAGCACGAACAGAAGTACTTAAAGGCATGGGACTGGCAAAGCTAAACTTGAAAGATTCCTCCTTCCCCTATGGAAGGACTGCTCTCATGATGCTAAAATTTCTTCGGCATCCCTAAAACTGAGTCAGGGTATCCCATGAGTACTCAAACTAACTCTTCTCTTGCCTATCAGCCACTTTATTTTTTTTGTTTGTTTTGAGGTGAGTTTTCTGGTTTTGCATTTTATTTCTTTTATTTTCATTGGTTTATTTTTGCTTTGTTGGTGCATTGTTATTTGGTTGGTCGGTTGGCTGTGGGGGTTTTTATTTGTTTTTCAAGGAGATAAAAACTTTGCACCTCTAATGTTTTGTTTTCCAAACCAAATTCAAACTTCTGGTCACCAGCGTCTGTACTTCAGCACTGATTTCTTCTGGCTGATTTCTTGACTATCCCACTAGAAAGTGTTTTCCCTCCACAACATTTCTTAATTTGCTAAAACATTTCTAAACCAGCATTACTCCTTTCCATGTTATCCGAGTGATGCTGTCAATACCTTTCTAGCAATGTGTGTTTGTGGACCAATGTTGATATTTCAGAATCACAGAATATTCCAAGTTGGAAGAGACCTACAAGGATCATCGAGTCCAACTCTTAAATGGCACCACTGCCTCCCTGGCAGGGAATCAAACCCCCAGTCTCCCGCATGAGAGGCGAGGACACTCACCACTGTACTAAAGTGGATTTTTTCCATAGATAAAAAAATCCCAGTAAAGGCCTAGCTTGCCTCTATCTTTATAAAATCTAGCATTTTCATACAACAAAGATGACTAACAGATGTGCTCCTGCTCTGTTTTCTCCTTCTCACCACTGCCTTTGCTACAAGAATGAAAATCACGCCATCATACCTGGAGCAGTATCAAAGTGACTGAGGACCCCTAATCCAGTGGTGCCGGATGGGATCTGCAAAGCGTAAAAACTACTGTGATAATTTAGTTTCCTATAAATCAGTTGTAAAGGAGAGAATGGCAACTGAACTAACTATGCCTCGAAGTTGAGCCAAAGGAAGTTTAGAATGGGTATTAGAGAAAATTTCCCCACCAAAAGGGTTGTCGTGCACTGGAACAACCTGCTCAGGGAAGTGGTTGTGGCACCATCCTTGAAGGGTACAGATGCAGGATTTAGAGACATAGTTTAGTGGTGGGCTCGGCAGTGCTGGGTTAATGGTCGGGTTTGCTTTTAAAGGTGTTTTCCAATCTAAATGATTCTATGTATCTCCTGGTTAATGAAACACCTGCCTCTTATGCAAGCAAGAGTCCAAATATAGAAACAAGATAGAGAAAAACAATCATCTAAACAGTAAGAAATCAGAGTTTTCTGACTAAGGCCGTGTTTCTCTATGTAAAGAAAACCAGATGAAAACTATCCAGTCTTTCTGATCAAAAGCATATTTCTCATTGTATTACAAAAGTTTCTTCTTTGATATACACCCACTGGGAAGTTCCAGCCTTTTTGGTCTTGTTGGCTGTCAAAAATGCATAGAGCTTTGTTGGTGGGAAGGCTCATTTTATGTTTGCAGGCGTAGACTCTTATTATAGCTTAGATCAAGCCCTGTAATAAAACCCTCTAACAGCCGCCAATTTTATCATATGCAAATACTTAAACTTCTACTGAATCCCCTAGCCTGATCAACCATCTACAGCCTTACTTACCCCGAAAACATTGCCAGAGGTGCATTTGTTCCTCATCATTTCATATTCTAGGCATGGACACAATCTAAATTCAGTTGTTGTGTTCATCTTATAGTAGGAAAAGAACAGCCTTAACATCACATGCTCAGCAGAAACAAATTTGGATGCGTTGTTACTGACTGAAAAATGGGTTTCAAACTAAGAGACTCTCACAGTTTTGCTTGACATGCCCTCTGAAAGCTTGGAAAGAGTGTGTAGCACTACTAGGTGCACTTGTAAGAACCCAGAAAAGAACCCCACCCAGTCCAGGCTGCCCATGGTCCCTCCCTTTGCTCCCCTCCAAAAAAGCACACAAACTCCTCCAGAGGGAGAAGGCACTGCTGAGTGTCCAGAGGCCGTGCCGGGGCTGTTGCAGCTATGCTACTGCAAAATATATGTCATTTCTCATTTTTGCAAGAGAAGATAACTCATGAACAGTGACAAGGCAGCCATTAGGAGCGCAATGTCTCTGTATGACAGACCAGCTCTCTAGCCTGCTACATCAAGGAAGATACAGTAAAAAAACTCAAGGGAGACCCATTGCATGAAAACAAATGCAAAATGGCATATAAGGAAAAATAAAACAGAGGAATGGCAACGTCTTTCACGTATACATAATACCGCCTTTAACCTTTATTTAAGCCTTACTCTTTTGCTAAGTCAAGAAGTGCACATGGACGCCAGGTGGAGCTGGGATGATCGCACACTGACAGAGTTTTCTGTTCAGCCATGCCGCTGTCTAGTGACAGATCACTGAGATTTTCTTTAAGTGGCTAGATAAGGAGGCATCAGACAGCCCTCTAACTCAAACCTGTATTCACAGTACAGATACATACAGCAGCCTACAAATACCTACAACTCTGAGAATTCTTAAAAGTGACTTGAGGTTGCTTCCCAGTCTCAAGCTGACCATCCCTTGCGCCTCTTCTCCTTCAGAGAGCCACTCCCTTGCTTGCAGCAGCCCTCCCTACCAGGTTCTCACCCCAGGATCTCCAGCGGAACAGCAGAAGACTTCTTCTTCTCCCTTAGCACTTCCCTGACCAGCTGTCAAACCTCCTTGCTCCTCACCCCTCCTTTCTGCACTGCTCTCAGTTTCGCACTTTCAAGCTTTTTACATCCAACAGTCCCCCACAGCAAGTAGCCACTTTCAATCTGCTGCTCCCATTGTACTTTTTTTTGTGACCTCTATTACACAACTGGATGTACGTTCATTGGCCTGTAGCTGGCAGAGGTAACTAGACTCCCTTCTTAGCCCTTTTGCCTCCACCTCTGTAGATGCTTGTATCCCAGCTCAGGAATCACCAAATCAACTGGCCAGGACAAAGTTTTTAACAGATTAACAGGAATATTTTAGGGGGAAAAACACCAAAAAAAAAACACCAAAAGAAAAAAAGCACCAAAACCCTAAGGAAAAAAATGTACCAGCAGCCTGAAGGAGCAAAAGACAAGTCATTTGCTTTCTGAACTTATTTGTTGTTGATTAAATTATGAAATAAAATTATATTTTCAATTGCTGCCTCCAGGAGAGCAGAAGGGATTCAGAGGGAAAAACATAGCTCTGGAGAATCAGGAGATGCGGCTGCAGTTTTCAACTCTGCTGGAGAAGTCCTCTGCCAGAAGCACTATCTCTACCAGGCTGTAGGTTCAACATTAAGTACGCAGGGTTTTGTGGATTCACTCTGCTCGAAACTACTCCAGCATTGTTAGGTGAAAATTGATGTAGTCGGAGCTGAATCCATAATCAACATAATCAACTGTTACGCTACTTTTTACTTGCATTCTTTTTGTCACACACGTCACCAAGAGACATAGCAAAACCAAGACAGAACAGTCATAAAACCTGAAAATAAAGACTTGTAACCTTGTAAAGAGTGCTAAGCCTTGCTAGTGACTGCAGCGTTCCCACTGCAGACAAACATTGCTCCCTCTCGTGGTTAAAACTCACTGTTGATAATTTAGGGAGACTGCAGATCTTTGCATGAAAATTCAGGGAAGAAAGGATTATTTGCCTAGATTTGCGTCACAATGCACAGTCACATACGCGTTCATGCATGCAAAAATGTGAATACAATAATACACCTTGCACAGAGTTCACTCTGAATAGACAATTTCAGCTCGTATCTGGGATAAAAAGCTAAAAAAAGAAAATCTCTCTCTAGGAGCTGATAAAAAGAGAAAAGAAAAATGGAATTTTATATGGAGAAACGCACAACTCCATACAAAAGAGGCTGTAAGGGATCGAGTTTTTCATATGCAAACACTGATTGAACTGTTGCCCCCTAGATAACCAATAGTTAAACTCACAGATTAGCTTGGAAATTATCGATGTAAAACTACTGGACCCCTTCACAGGACTAACACACACCTTTAAATCTCCTCTCAGGGTGTGCAGTATCCTTTACTAGACTTTCTGTGAGTATTTCAAGACTTTGGGGAGTTCATAGACCTCATCAACTTATCTGTTAATTCACCTGAATGATCATTGGAAGTCCAACACAACATGTAACGACAGAGTTCCTTCCTGTGTGCATACATGAGATGTGTTATCAATGCTCTTCAATAATGCTGTACCAATACACCCTAATGCCTCAGAGCCACCTCCCTTGCCCTGGTTTCCAACTTGAGAGCAAAACAGAGGATGTCTCTCATTTTGTTTCAATGCAGTGGACACTCTTTATGCAGCTCAGCACAATAAGCTTGCATAAACAGTTTCCTATAGACAACCCCCCTCTCCCAAACAGTACTACTTCCAGCCAATTATTATTTTCTATGCTTTCGTTGCTAACAAATTACAATTTATTTTAAAAGCCAAGTACGTGTAATAGAATTTTGATACAAAATATGGATGTGAATTTAATTCCTGCCCAGAAACACTGGAGAATGAAGATGGGAATAGGAGACTGAAATTACTGAAATCTGTGTTCTCTTAACTCAATAGCAAGTTATTTAAATAAGAAAGCATTATTTCATTATATAGTATGAGTAATATGATTATTCACAGAAGTAACAGCTGACAGGTATTTCTAGATGATAATAGGAAATGTTCAAATTCATCTAAAATACATAGCTACTGTTATGTGTTGCAAAGAATGGTTGGAGATCAAGAACTAAAATACCTTGAATACAGGGCATACAATGTCACTTAATCGCAGGAAAAAAAATAAAATATGCTCTCTGGGACTTTTCCACCCCACCTTCTGTAAAACTCTCAAACTGTTTGTTGCATTCAAGGTGCAAATGCCCTCAGAAGAGAAGAATAAATGGAACATAAAGCTGACATTTTGATAATAAATTGCACCTACATGCATATATCCATGCTTTCCAGGAACTTGCAGTTGTTTTTTTTTCCCTTCAGTAGTGATTGCTGCTGATCTTGTTCTTTTAAGAAAACTAGACCTACCCCTACAGGAGCTTCCCCTCAAGCAGCCTCCTCACCCTCCCCCATCCTTAAGGAACCATAATTCAAGCTTAAATACTTTGGAAATAAATTCATTTTCCTGCAGAAAAGGAAGACTGATGCGCAAACATTAGGGCAATCTAATATTAGATCATTCAGACAATACGCTGGATCCTTACACGCATTTATTTAAGGCTATTTATAGTCCTCCCGACACTGCTGGAAGTACAGTCATCCATTGTGGAGCTACTCCACTGTGCCCCGGCTTGGGAGAGAGGAAAGGAGGGAGAGATGGAGGAGGCAATCAAGAGTCTGATTGTTCTGAAGGACACAGGTATGGAGGTGTTGGATGAAATGTTCATTTGCAGGCTGAACCGAGATCGAAGTGTTCAGCTGCTTAGCAACTCTGCCGCTGCCAAAAACTGTAGGAGCACTGGAGAACTTGGAAGTCACAAAACACACCAAACTACAGGCTCAGATAAAAGTGCTGCTCATAGCTGCAGGCATGGAAAAGGGACCATGTGCTAGAGTCGGGGGGAAAAACCCAGAGAAAGTTTTTAATCCTCTGGGGACACATTTGGAGTAATATAAATGGCTACACTGTACCTCAGAGTCTGAGTGTTGAAGTCAGCAGTTCCCTCGAAGCCATGTGACTTCCAGAACAAAGTTCTTCTTTTTGTCATAGGCACTTGCAAAGTCGTCTGAACACGAGCACCAAGTCTCTAGAGCTTGGTTATCAGAAGGCTACTCAAACCTCTGACCTTGTTCAGTTCTTCTTTTTAATGAATCTTTTTAAAAAATCCCCAACCAAACAAAACCAAACATATCTTCTGGCTTCAGATAAATTTTAACAACACACCTAAGACAACATTTCCAGTGCACACATCCAGTGGTTGAGCTATAATTCATGCTTGGTTCTCCGTGGTATCACAGAAGCCCTTGGATCACCAGCTCCAGTTCTCCTGCTGTGAAATGAAAACATATTGCTTCTTCAGTTGTCTTGTCTGACACATGGATCATCTTTTATCACATTTAGAGGCAAGTCCTGGGGCCATTAGCTATTCTAGAGCAGATGTGCTATTTTAACTCACAGTGTCATTCAGATATTTGGGTCAAAGGATTCCCAGCTGAAAGTATGGATAATCCAAAGCACTACAGAACAGCATCTTGTTTTCATCACAGTACGTCTTGAGCAGGAAAATCTGCTTTTTAAGTTATTGGTGATTTTTGACAACCTTCCCTATGAACCTGGCCACTCAGAGCCCAAGATCTTATTATTTTACTTTAGAGCTGCAACTGCAAGGCACAGCAGATAAAATACATTTGCAGGTCACAGATCCTTAAGTCAGTGTTCTAGTATCTATGTGAGCTAAATATGATCCGCTATTTAAAGAGAAGCACATAGGAAGTTTGAAATGACTATTCCAAGGTTCACAAAAGATCCTTGCTATCAGATTTAAGTCTGCCCTTGGAAGTATTAGCCAGCTGATTATCGGGCCATCAAACCATACTACTCGAAACTCCAAAAGATAGTTCCTCCCTGGAAGAAAACAACTTTGCATTTTATGGAATTACCATGGACAAAGATAAGGGAGTAGTAAAATGGGAAAAGGACAAAACAAACCAGCATAACCACTAGCAAGGTAGCTCTGTGTTGAAGATTTCAGTTTATAAAAATTATGCATTGCAAATTAGTTACGACCCATTAGGAACCAGCTGCTCTCCAGTGAAAAAAGTCCAAGTTACTCCTGGCAATGCAGGCAGGCCAGAGGTACTCCTGCCAAAAGGGTTTAATTTGTTACACTGCCTTCTTTCAAGACCTCATGATCCCAGACCTTTGAAGCATTCCATGCTTGCTACTGAAATATTGCAGAACTAAGGTATTATGTCCAGTTTCAATCATACACTTGCATATGGATGATACCATTGAAAAACATTAGATAAATCATCTGGAAAATGTTTTGATGGCATCAGCAAGAGTAACAAGAGAGAACAACTTCTGCATGGGCATTACATTATAAACAAAACCAAGAGGTCACTAGAGAGTGAGCACAGCTGAGGAAGACCAGGCTGCATTCAAGATAAAGTCTTTCACTTCTGTGTTGGAAAATTACTGTTTATTTTCCTTGTATCACTGATCAAAGTCCAACAATTAGTATTGCAGCATTCTAGGAATATAGTTAGGCAACCCAATTGATGTGTAAACTGCTGCAGCAAAATTAGCCAAGACAGGATGCCATCCAGAGAGACGTGGACAAGCTCAAGAAGTGGGCCCTATGGGAATGTCATGAGGTTTAAGACCAACCGCAAGGTGCTGAACCTGCCTTACTGGCAACCCCTGGTATCAGCATGGGCTGGAGGATGAACAGATCAAGAGCAGCCCTCCTGAGGACTTGGGAATGCTGGTGGATATTCTCAGGCACATGGTGGAACCTTTTGGATACTCCTGTGCAGGGCTAAGTGTTGGACTTGATCCTTGCGGGTCCCTTCCACCTCAGCATATTCTGTGGTTCTGTGGTTGAGAGGCTGGACATGAGCAGGCAACATATGCTTGCAGCCCAGAAAGCCAATTGTGTCTTGGGCTGCATCAAAAGCAGCGTGGCCAGCAGGTTGAGGGAGGTACTTTTGTCCCTCTGCTCTGCTCTGCTCTGGTGAGACCCCACCTGGAGTGCTGCATCCAGCTCTGGGATCCCCTGCACAGGAAGGACATGGACCTGTTGGAACGAGTCCAGAGAAGAGCCACCAAGATGATTAGAGGGATGGAACACCTCTCCTATGAGGAAAGGCTGAGAGAATTGGGTTTGTTTAGCCCAGAAAAGAAAAGGCTTCAACGTGAAATTGCATCCTTGCAGTACTTGAATCACAGAATCACAGAATCAGTAAGGTTGGAAAAGACCATAGAGATCATCAAGTCCAACCTATCACCCGTTACCTAATCTAATCTAGTCAAACCTGTTACCTAACCTGGCCTGTTGCCATCCTACAACCAACACACCATCCTACCTATAACACACTACCCTAATATCTAGGTCATGTCACCAAGAACTTCATCCAACCTTTTCTTAAACACCTCTAGGGACGGTGACTCCACCACCTCCTTGGGCAGCCCATTCCACTGAGAGATCACCCTCTCTGTGAAAAAGTTCTGCCTAATGTCAAGTCTAAATCTCCCCTGATGCAGTTTAAGACTGTGTCCTCTTGTTCTATCACTGAAGGGAGCCTACAAGAAAGAGAGGGGCTTTTTACAAGAGCATGTAGTGATAAGGGGGGAATGGATTCATGCTAAAACAGAGTAGGTTAAATATTAGGAAGAAATTCTTTACTGTGTGGTAGGGCCTTGGAGCAGGTCACTCAGAAAGTTGTGGATGTCCCACAGCTGAGGGTGTTCAAGGCCATGCTCAGCTGAGCCCTGAGCAACCTGGTCTAGTGAAAGCTGCTCCTGCCCATAGCATGGAGGTTGGAACTAGATGATCTTTAAGATTCCTTCCAACCCAAATCATTATATGATTCTACGATGTGAAATGTGTATCATAAAACAGCAGCTCAAGATTAAAAAAAAAAATCTAGAAGTGAACGGACTGATAGAATCTACTTCTCAATAAACTTAAAATAACATGAAAGGCCAGAAATGAAGAATTTAGGTGAACTAGAAGAGGTACATAAAAGATAGTCCAGATAATGGCATGTACAGAACAACCTCTGCACAAGAAAATACTAAATAGACAGGGAACCCTCAGGCTTGGAATCGAGAGGTCTGTAAAATCAAGCATAGTATGAGAGAGATGAAGCGGGAATGATTATTCACTACTTGAGACTCACACAAGGAAATCATCAGGTTTAAAGCACAAGCCACAGGAAATACTTCTTCCAAACAAGGCATAGTTAAATTGTGTAACTTATTGAGTGTTGTGGATGCCAAGTATTTAAATGGGTTCAAAAGGGATTATACAAATGCATGTAGAGTACTTCCATTGGTGGCTATAAAAAATTAAAAATAATAATAAAAAACCCACTGCAGTTTTGATGCACCAGATGCTTCAGAAGTCTATAAACTGATTACTGCCAGAAACTGGGGAGATGAAATAGGAGGACCCTTCTCACAGTTTTGCATCCCTTCCCTAAAGGGCCATGAATGCCAGACACGGGAGCACGTGGTCTTCTGGGTTTGTCCAGGATAGCAGCTCTTTGCAGAGGATCCTTACAGCTGTGGAGACAAGAAGTCTGGCAAGCTCCCTTTTAAGAGGAAGCTCTAGGGTTAACCATAGTTTCTCTTGGCCTTTACTGCAGCTCATTCTCATGACTTCACTGACTTGGGGGGCAGAGAAGGGGACAAGGGGAGAGTGAGAGAGCAGAAGCAAAGAGAGTCAAGAGAACTATGGCACCATTCACATTGCCTCCACGTGAAACTGCAGCATTTCCTTCACTTCCTAAAAATTTTCCTTCAGAAAGCTTCTGAGACTTTTCTTGACAAAATAGACAGTTTACAATGTCTGAAAGGTTTTTTTTTTATGGCATGCTGTGAACAAAATTTAAATACTCGTGCCAAGAATTAGAATGATTTACATCATTCTCTCCAGGGTGGGGCATACTCTCTCCTCTACTCAGAGGCTCCTAATGTTCCCCATGCTGCTGAGTTGCATTTATCACTACAAATTAAAAGGTTTCCACTTCAGATCTCTGAAGCTCTCAAAGTAGGGCAGATTTTGTGGTTGGGAGATGGGGGTATGTATTCAAATCCTGAGGGAATCAACTGCTTATAGCACAATCAGCACAGCTCCTGGCTCCTGCTGAATTCCTGCAGGTCTCAGTGCAGCCAGGCACCTCCAAAGTGATAGCCAGAGCAAGAGGAGAGGGCTCAACCTCCTACCATATCCACTGCAAGTCTTGGGGCCCATTTTCAACTGCATTTCCATAGATGTGGAGCCACACAAACTAATGTTTTGCACATTGTCTGTCTCAGAGGCCAGTGTGACAATACAAAACCCAGGATTAAGCCAGTCAGACACTCACCCTGTCACCATCAATTTAATAAATTACAAATCAAAGCACATTCATAGCTCATAACATAATTCAGATACTTTGCCATCTCATACCAGGACTACCCAAATCCAGATGTTCAGAAAACTTTTGCCCAGACTTCACCAAAGTCCCAGGACATTCCTGAAGGAGAGCCATATTTCCTATTTTTCTTCCAGAGATAGATTTCCTCACATTGCATTGCTTTCTGCAGCAAAAGCATTCCTACCAGGACCCAGAACAGCTTTTAACTTACATTTTCTGAGAAATTGGTTTAATTACTCCAGGCAAAGTTTTCATATGGCTCCTGCAGTATCTAAGGAAGATGTCTATAAGCAACACTTCCACCAAACAAGAGTCTCCTATTGGCAGATGAAAGCTGACATTTCAGCGCAGAAAAACAATTTTACAAGCTTCCCTAACAATAACTTTGCTTTGAAAGCACTAAATCTTGGTGGAAATACAGAGAGCAGGTTTTCTGTACCTTCTCCCACCCCAAGGATTAAGCAAAGAAATCAGCATCTGCCACACCACTGTGTACTTGTCTACAAAACTCATCACAGACAGCAGATGTAATCTGAAGCTTACTTTGCACTCTTAATGCTGCTTTTAATCTAAGGCGTTGCACATTTGGGTTAAGATAAAGCTTTAATACTGGATGCCTACATCCTGTTCTCTCAACCAGAAGTGAGGAAGTAGCTTCTAGCCATATAAGGACACCTTCCAAGCACTGCAGAATCTAACATAGGGTTTATTACTATGACAAAACTACATGGAGTTGGGTCTAATTTAATTCAATTCTCTGTTTACTGAATTGCATAAAAAATATTTCTTATAAAGCAATAAGTAATTTTCACTGGAAGTGCAGCAAAACCATAGGACCCTGGAGATACTCTTGCTGGCCACTAGTCACCCCGAGTCGAACACAGCTGTCACAGACTTTGGTGGCCTCTAGTGGCTGCTTTTCCCACATCCCAAACTCATCACATCATTTGGTTCCTAAGACTGCATCTGCTCCACTTCCCATCCATGTTTGCTGGAACTCTCCGAAAGTGGCAGTAGATTGAGATGATGATATGGAGAGGTGCAGCAGGGGAAAATTAAGGTAGGAGCTGAGTTGTTACAATCATTCTAAATGCCACCTACCTATCAGTATCTTTCTGCCCTAACCACCTACAGTTGATTTAGTCACCTGACAGGTTTACCCAGTAGCAGGATACTCTGGTTCTTAAAACGGTGTTTTCCATTGATTTCCTAGCACAATGTCTTTCTAAGCTACAGTTTAAGATATGTCTTAACAGTGAAGTCAAGAACAAGATGTGTCTTCATGAAATACTAACCTTCACTTGAGATTTTCATTAGAGGATTTACTAATTCAAAATGAAGGGTTTTCTAATTCAGAATGAAGGGGTTTAAGAGTTACTTGTGTAGCTCAACAGTTCTTCAACAGCAGCAATCTGATGTCTCTTGAGGTGAGCTGACTACAGAGCTTATGGGACCTGCAGTCAAGCCCTCTACCAAGTATGAAATCAAACCCATGGGAAAGTAAAATTCATGGTAAAAGTTTCCTAAAAACAGACTACCTTTTCAGAAGTTGAGTACAATCCTCTGGTCATACCACATGAAATTTTACTTGTTTGTATCAGTGAAGCTGAAGTCTACGAGGGCTTTAAATTTGTTCAGCTGAAGAGAGCAGAGCCACAGGGATAGAAAGCTCCCAGGCCATACCAGCCTGCCCAGCACAGCTCTTGGTGTTCTCCACACTCTCGGTTACACTCTTGAGCTGCAAAGTGCTGCTGAGGATACAAAATGCTGCACAAGCATTACTGCAAACAAGCCCCACCTTCCCAAGAGGGAAGGCCAATGCAGTTTCTCAAGTTGACAGAACAGGAGAAACTCTATCCTGAAGTCTTTACACAAGCTCCTCCCTCCAGCCTGAGTTACAAGCCATTCCTCTTCAGCCTAAGCAGATTTTCTGGCTCTGTGTTCCCTGGTTCAAGTGAATATGCCCAAACCAAACTGGTCTTTATCTTGCTGATGCTGTTGGACTGTAATCAAGGCTAGATGAAAATTACATGCCTCCATTTTTGTAACAGACTATTCAAGCACAGTTTTAATTTGATAGTCTTTATTATGATATCCAGGAAAACAATAACAAGGTGATTGCTTATTACAGCTTCCACAGACTGGGGCTCCAGACCTTATTGTCCTGGCACACACACACACACACACAACAAAAGACAACTCTGGCCACAAGAACTTACAATCTAAATAAACAAAACAAAGATAATGATTAATCAAGAAACAAAGAGGAGGAATCACCTGCATGAGAACATGAGTTAAATTTTGGCTTGGTTTCTAGACCGCAGTTCAAGAGTGGAAATTACTACCCCATTACAGTACCCTTATTATTATGGGGTGAATTTTTATCTATTGATTACAATGCAAGATATACTCTTCAACATTTATAACCAATATATGCAGACACAAAGCTCGAGTTCTAGACTATAATTTGTTGAGTGGTACACAGCAAAACTACAGTCTAGAGATTCAGAGATCTTAAGTGTCCAGTTTCTTAAATGAGAAAGGCAGTTAAGAGTGAACTGCAATATGCAAAGGAAAAACATCCAGGAATATCAATTTCTGCTAAACTAGTCAAGATTTACTTATATACTTTTTTTCAATTCAGTGTATCAAATTGCTTAACATTCGTGTGTGTGGAATGAAGAAGTAACAACTGTGTTGTGCTGCATGCCAATGCCTCACCTTTAACACTAAACCACAATAAATACAGACAAAGGAGGAATACTGAAAGGCTATCCAATTATAAAGCTACACTCTAGCTGCTCTGATTCTGCAAAACGAAGAAAAAGGAGTTGTCATTTCTGGCATTCACATCACAGACTTGCCATCCTTGAGCTGGATAAAACTAAAGCATTTGCAGAAAGCTAAAATAAATGTGACAGGACACATAGAGATCAAGTGTATCAGATTCAAAACCAGACTTTTTTTAATCCAGAAATAAGAGTTGTTGCCTTTTGAATTGGCAACATCAAAAAAACTTCTCTAAAAGGCAGAAAGCAGTCTCCTGCTGCTGCAGCCCAGCACTCCTCACCCATCACTCACCGAAGGGAACTGACAGCGGCAGATGCTAAGGGCAGTTCCATTTCATCCACACTGGCACTTGCTCTGTGGACATGAACTACGTATATCCAATACAAGTTGTATTGCAATGGATTCATCCGAAAGAGTTCCAGTTCTCAAGAAGGAGGTTCTAATGATACCCAGCACATTGCTGTGTTTATTTCTTACATGTCTGATCCAGAAAGAGTCTGGCACTGCTCCAATTTTCGTTCTGAAGAGCATACAAAATTCCTTAATGTATAGATATCTAGGCCAACCCAAGACTGAGTTCCTGGAGCAGTGTGAAGAGAGGATACTCACCAGACATCCAGCACAACAACAAAGAGTATATAAAACAACTCCGCCAACAAACCAACAAGCATGGGCTAATCCAGTGCTCCAAAGATAATCCACAGCTAACAGTATAAGAAATTCAAATACAATGAACACACGATAACTGACGTCAGTCCTTTGAAGTCTTATTCTTTTTAAAGGATCTTCTAAATATTCCCCAAGCCTTCATTTTGTCGGACAGTCCTACACCCTGTACCAAAAGTAACCTAAATATTTGCACAACAAGATGACTATTACTACAGCCTGCAGGCTTTAAAACAGAGCCCCTTCTCCCCAGATTCTCTGTATCCAGGCTGCAAACGTTACAAACATCACGACTGCCTCTACTTTGTGTTCAAGTCTCTTCAATACGGACATTTTCCAGAGAGAACAATTAGGACAGCAATGACCAACGCTGCACAGGGAGCCTATTGAAGCTGCCAGTCTCCATCATCTACAATACAGGCCCAAAGGGCTGACTCACAAATGGAACCAAACCCAAGTATGACCTAGGAATCAGCTGGGGAACTTCCTGAAAACAGGAAAACAAAATAAGAGAAACCAAACAACTCTCCCCCTCCCATGTACCAAGACAGTGCAATTCCTGAAAACTCTGGAAGACCTACTTCAATACATAAAGGGCTCGTGTAGATAAAAATTCTACACACAAAAAAAAGCAAAAACCCCAATAGTTTCCTGGCTGTTAAGGAAAGAAATTTTGTTTATTTGATCCAGGACAATCCACATTTTCAAAATTCCTATTTCTACACTACCAGTATGACCTTGCTTGGAAACCCTGATGACTCATTGTGCTTCACTGTATTGAGAGAAAAAGTATCTCCCTTTCCACACAATATCTGACAAAATTCCATTAATACTTAATGGATTTGGCATGTAGGAACTACCAGAGAGACCAGCTCTCTTCTAGCATTGATGACTGGAAGCCTTTCCAGATCTCCCAACTCATACTGTAATCTAGTGTAATTTTCAAGCAATATGCCATTGAAAGGGGTAGCTGCCTTAGAATTTGATTCTTTTTCTGTGCATTTTCTCTTCTTGCTTATATGTAACTACCTGTGAGCCTCTGAGATTACCACCAGGCAACTAATCCTATGGAAAAAACCCTAAGCAAACACCTGTACCAGATCCCTGATCTAGCTCACCATGCAACCAGAAAGGCTTGTGCTAGCCAGGGCAAGGGACAGAACCCCAATTCTGGCAGCAACCTACATTGCTTTCAGATTCATTTGACCATGAAAATGCTTCCTTTCCCTTTAATATCAAGTTTTGCCCCTGATAAAATCACCTCAAGTGCAGCTAGTCAGAAATCTTCAAAGAACAAAAGGATCACAGATTTGTATTGACCCTTTTTGCAGAACTCCAACTACTTGTACTAAAGTACTGCACTTCTTATTACAATTCTGGGTAATACAACTCCACAAACAAAACTAAAATTTTCAAAGAGAGAATTGTTTAGTAGAAAAATCAAGTGCTTACAACTACCTGCTGGTTTTCTATATGCATTATCCCAACATACTTAATTTACCTTCAGCATAACCTAATATTATGAGAAATAGCCTATGCATTTTCTCTGCTTGGAAAATTCCTTCATAATTCCTAAGTTTTGGTTTGGGATCATCAGAGAAGCAGTGTTTCCAAAGAGAATTTCCACATTCATGAATAATTCACACAGGAAAAATCAGTCTTCGTAACTAACCAAGGAGAAAGTGTTCAGATGAAAACTAAAATCCTGAACATGAATTTCAACTGCTCTGGCATAGAAACCAAACACACATTTGAGGTGCAAAAAAGGCTTGAAATCATCTCTTGGTAAATCTCAAAAAGTTCTGACAAGATGGGGCAATGAGAAGGAGGTTTAAGGAAAAAACCAAACCCAACAAACCCTATCCACTGTCTGTGTATTCAAATCAAATCCATCTATATGGACAAAGCTTTCTCTTTGTGGGACCTGTCAACTGACCAGGATAAATTACTACAGCCTGAGCAAAAATTACTTTATTAGGCAAAGGAATAATTAACTCCTCAGTCATTCCCAATTTTCCTGATTCCATAATTAAGAAAACATGATTGGAATGAATCTCATATTACACGCAAAGAGCCAAAAATGCAGTAACATCCAAAAATCAGTTTTAAGCAATTCAAAAGAAGTAATCCAGCCAAACAATAATCTTATACTAAAACAAGCAGTATCAAACTAGAAACAGAAGTCTCAAAATCTTCTAAATTCATGAGTGTTTCCATCCCAAGGCAGCAAATTAAAAATCACTGCTTTTGCCTCATCTAACATAATATTTTTAGTGATGACACAAAAGACAGAAGATACTGGCATCCAATACTCTATCCAAATTCTGCAACAACTGTTACTACACTCTATTACTTGGCAGTCAGTGACAACTCCTGTAAGGCAAGGATGAAGATTAAGCCATTGTGGAAACAAAAGTGCTTCTGTTGAAAGTCCAAAGGCCAAGAATGTCTGTCCGTAAGGCCAAAAGGAGACAAAAAGCAATGTCAGTATTAACAGTCAAGAATATAATTTTTTGAAGTTTTTGGAAATTAACCTGAAGTTTGCATTTCAAGACTCCTGTGTCATAGAACGAGGTTTACAAGAACCAGTTTGCCTTAGGGAAACAACTATTATGACCCTCAGACTCTTAAAAATCTTAAAGACCTCAAGAAGTACCTTAGATGCTCCCTTCAAAATTTGTTCCTCCACCCATTGTGATTTGGAGATCCCTACTACAACCTATCACAAGCAAACTAATTTAGAGTCAAAGTACCAGACCAGACCCTCAAAATTTGCCCCCCTTGGCTTAAGGTACAAGTTGAGAGAAAGGCACACAGAATTTACGAAGGTTTTTCTAGAAACATCAGACATGAAATGTGATTCTGGACAGTGGGTATATAACGTACACACTTTTCTCAAAATTTCTGAGTTTCAATTTTCCAGTTTCATGGTCAGATCAGACAGATTGACAGTTCCACCACTTCAAATCAAGACATAAGAGGTATCTACTTCTGCAGAACTAACCTGGGCATGTTACAGGGGATGCAGCCCCAGAGCTCTCAAGCTGAGCAAGTGTAAATTTGCTAAGTCCACTTCAGGAGCCGTGAACCAAATACTTGGGAATTGTGACTGTAATTAGCTAAAACCTAATAAATTATACTGCAATAACTCTAAATAGCACTAAACAACTCAAGCACAGATAATTATTTGTAGAGAAGATTTTGTACTAGAAACATTTATTCTGAATAGTAAACAATTGAACTGTAGAAGATACAGAATGCAGATTTATTACTTTGTTGGGTATGAACTCAATTATAATAACAGGTTTTAATTATTTCATTTATCAGCTTGATTGCTAATAATTACTCCTCAATCAATAAGCAGTTCAATACGTGGGTTAACCAGATAGTTATTTAGCAACTTCTTCTTAGGACTGAAATAAATCTCTAACTCCTTCTCAAGTGCAATGGGTTGAATTCTACCCATTAAAAAAGCATACAGAGGAAACATTATCTGCATATTAAACTGGAAAACTAATTGGACAAAGCTTCACATTGAATACAATTATGAGAGATAATGGAAGAACTCTTAAATTTAGATTTTTTCCAGTTGTAGCAAAGGGCACAATGCGTCAGTTTTAAGAAGTTGCAGCTTTTAAACAGTTTTTCATAAAAATATATATATAGGAGAAACCAAACTATTTTCCTAATAGAGGTGAAACAAAGCAAAGCAGTTAGATTAAAGGAATGTTTCTCATAACTTGATTCATTTATCTAACTCCCTCTTCATGGAGCATTAATTGCCGCCGAAAACAAACCCAACGCATTGTAAGAACCTCCAACCTCTAAAATCAGACAGACACATTTTCAAAGAAGGTCCAATGTACACTAATGATCCAAGATGCATACACTTTAAAGCACAGACAGAAGTGAACAGTGCTACTCAAATCAACTCTTCCTATGACCATACACATTCCCTTCTAATTTTCAAGTGCTAAAAGCTACATCTCAAAAAGGATTTTTGTTCCTTGTAAGAGATTTCCAACCAACAAACAATAAGACTCTGCAACATTTCTGATTATTTCACTTTTCTTTTAATGATATGGGGCAATTCTAAGAGCAGACATTGTGCAGCTAGTAACTACAAAATAAAGAGGTCTATTTGTGTGGTCTTGGAATCCCAATTTAAAAGGTGAATTTGAGTCAAGGCAATTAACTGAAAAGCCAGAGTATCTGAAAATGCATACTAAGTTTTTACTTCAATTTTGTGATACTTCTTGAGGAACCTTGAAAAAGTGAAGTTGACAGAACAGCATATATCACCAAGATTACAAAAACTGGAAGGAAATAATACATTGCAACAGTGATCCTCATTAAGTAAGTTATTTCATCACAGTAAATGTTTAAAAAAGCATCAATGTTTTTTAAAAAGTGTTGAATACTCCCCCCAAGTACTTGAAGAGAGGTAAACCTTTTTCCTTAGTCAAAATGGCTTTTTAAAAAAAGTTTCTCAAAACAACATCAATAATCAAAAAACATGAATCGTATTTTCTTTAATCCATAATATCTCTAGTGATGAAGGGCCATCCATGTAAAAAGCAGATTCTTTGGGGACATTAGTCAATTAACTTAATAAAACCCAGTTTTACGAGGATTTATCCTTCCTGCTACGAGGCGAGTCTGCTCCATTTGAGGTCACTGTTCCATTTATTCCGTTTTCTACAAAAAAAAAGAAGAAAACATTTTTTCAAACACAATGAGACGCTTCATACTTTTCTAGGTGCTATACAGTCTTTTAACTTATTTTCTGATGTACTTTCTTCATTAAACTTCATAATAATAATTCAGAATGCAACACCATAATGAAGTTTTTACAAAAGGAAAAATTTAAAGTTTATTACAATAAATTCCAGTTTCCTGATGTGGTCCAGACACTAAAATGTGTGCATTATATACATTTAGGCTGAAAATCAAGGCCAGTTGTAATATTTTAAAAGATGCTCTGTGAAAAATGAAAATGCACCCTGTAGATGAGACTGTTTGGGGAAATTCTAGAGACATACAGTATATACACAATTCTCTTGTCTTGGTCTTAATTATTTGTCACACCTATTTCATATTATAATTCTTGCTAAAATTACATTCCTTCACTTACCTTTAGAAGTATTTCATATATATCACAGAATATTCTGAGTTGGAAGGGACCCACAAGGATCATCAAGTCCAACTCTTAAACAGCACCACTGCCTCCCTGGCGGGAATCAAACCCCTGGTCTCCCACATGAGGTGGGGACATATAGAAATACACACATATACAGTAACCTCTCAAATTTCACGGGGGTCTGGGACTGGAAGAGTCCTGTGACAGCTGGAATCTGTGAAGAAGCGTTTCATACATATGCAAATATGCCACACCCATAGCTCCACCCTCTCAGCCCCGGCATGCTGGGGGCATTCTCAGCATCTCCTCACGCTGTGTGACGGGACAGGGGAGTGAAGGGGGCCTTCTCCGCCCCTCCCCAGCGTAGCGGGGAAGCGCCGCCACTGTGCCATGGGGAGGCTCCTCCCTGCCCATGCCCTGCCCCGGCACGGCGAGCATGCCTTCTCAGTGCCGCCCTGGGACTGTGCCAGGTGGCCGCAACAGCATGGGGCCGTCCCGGGACTGTGCCGGGCAGCAGCTGTGGTGCGGGGCGGCACTGGGCGGTTGTGGCAGTGTGGGACTACGTTGAGCAGCAGTGTGGGGCTGTGCCAGGCAACAGCAAAAACGCTGGGTCACCCTGGGACTCTGGCACAGCACTCCGCCAAGCCCTTGTCCCTCCATGGCCCTGGAGCGAGAAGCTGTAATAAACTGTTGACACTGTGTTATAAAGCTTCCCCACCATTTAACCTTTCCAACACTCACACGGGAGGGAACTCTGGGAGGTTTCCGAAAAAGCCAGAGGTGCCGCCCCCCTGCCCCTGGGTCCTGTCCTCTCAGCACGGCAAAGGCACTCACTGCACATGCGCAGCTGTCCCATGATCCAATGACACGGAAAATCCTCACAATCAACCAAGGTAAGACAAAGATGTCTTTGAGGGTGAAAAAAAAGCGTGGAGAATTGAAGCTGCGAGGAACGAGGGATTGCTGTATATACCATTTTTAAAGCATATACTTTAACATAGAGAATTAATTTATACTGTGATGAAGATATTCCCACAGATAAGATAAACAGAAGTAAAACACTACTACAGATTTGCAATGAGTATGTGTATGGGGAAAGAGTTCAAGTACAAGATCAGGCACCTATCTAAGAATACAGGGCAAGAAATGTTACCAGCTGCAGCTCTCTACTTCTATCCCACTTCTGGGCCAGCTTAAAGGTCTCAAGAGTTTTAATTTGTTCAAGTACCACAGCAATCATTTGTTAGTAAAAGTTTGCCCTAGAACAGTGATCCACAATTTGTGGATTTATAATGCATACAGGAGGAAAATGGAGCAACTGTGAATTAAAAATACCTCCTTTATTCAGTGTCACCACAACCAAGGCAACAGATGTTGCCTGACAGTAAATGCCAGTGTTTAATGTAGTAATTGAACAGACCTAGATGTGCTGAAGGTCACTAGAGTGCGGCCAGTCTACAAAAATAACCATTGACCTCCCTCTCTCCCCCATTAGACCCAAATGATCCCATTTGTGCAAACAAGCAACTTAAAGAAGCCTAAAGCAATCAGAAACGTATATGAACACGAGACCAGATACAGGGCCAAATAGTCGAATAGGAACCAAGTCTATCCAATATACAGTCAGCCTCTGGACTCGCAGGGAGCCGGGTCTGTGCAGGTCCACCGAATCATGGAATCTGGCAGGATAGCGAACTCATGAATATTCAATTAGGCCTTGCCCATAGCCACATTCCCTCCACTAACGAGCTCTAGAGGGTGTTTCCAGGACTGCCCACTGCTCTATGCCACCTCAGGAGACCTAAGGGAATGCCTTCCAGGCTGGGAAGCCATCTTTAAACTCAATTCAGATGTGGTCAGACATGGTGAACGTGCCAAGCTGCACTGAGAAAACAGTGGCTCATGTTGGTTGCCTGGGTGCTGCCCGACACGGCCGCGCTCTGGCGAGGAGAGCAGGTGGCTGCCGTGTGTGACAGCAGGGCACGGGCAGGGGCTGGGGCCAGCATTCCTCCTTGGCTCCGCCAGGCCCCGGCTGCGGGACCCACCTGACTGTGGCACAGAGGAGGAGGGACGTGGCAACTGCACTTCCGGAGCCTCCACCAGGACCGGCCTGGCAAACGGGCCCTTCGGCCTTTCCCAGGGCAGGAGGAAGCCCTCAGGGAATGCCCGTGTGTGCTGGGAGCTGTGAGAGGTTTCTCCCTGCCAGCTCTGGGAGAGAGTGGGAGGCGCAGTCCCAAAAACTGTTTCAGATCGGGGCTATGGCAGCACCCAGGAACAGGCAATGGGCAGTTCTGTAGCCANGTCCTCTGAGCTGGGCACACAACAACAGCTTGAGCACATGCTCCATTGTGTCCCCATGTCCCGCACCCTGTGCGGCACCAGGGCTGCTGCCACTTCCCTCTTNGGCACGGAGCTGGGAGCCAGTGGGAGAGTCAGGACGTTGGGTTACAGCAGATCTGTCGTCCCATCCTATCCTGGAGCAGCAGCTGCCAGAGCCAGTGACACGGCACAGCAGCGCCCGTGCGGCCAATGGTAGAGAGCGCGAGGCGGGACAGCAGCAGAGATGGAAGGGCTGTGGCAATGCTATCAAGAATTTCTGCTGGAAGGTTCCCTGTTCTTATAAGTTTTNGGGCGTTTTTTTGGGATTTTTTTTTATTTAAGATTTTTCAGTCTGTGAACCTGGCTACATCTTGTGGGCCAGTGCTGGAAACTGGGGACAGGGTAGTGCTGCCGGGGCGGCGCGGAAGGAGCTTGGGTGCTGCCCTGTGGGTGCAGGAGGCGGGAGATGTAGGGCCACCCTTCCCTTTGTCACTCCAGCCACAAAGGGCACCGCAGAGGGATCTGCAGGGGTCGCTGGGGTGGGGGGAAAGGTGCCTCCAGCTCCTGCACAGGCAAACATAATGCCAGCAACCTTCCTGCAGCCTGGCAGAGAACAATGCCAATCATGCAAACATCCCGAGGGCTGTTATTGCCTCCACGGCGTCTGCCCGTAACCGCTCCAGCGGCTTCCCTGGCTCTGGGGCGATGGTGGCAGTTTTCTTTCCTCTTAAACGGTGCAAATGGAGGTTGCGAGGGGACTGCAAGGGGCAGAGGTGGCGGGCTTGGCTCCCACTCCTCCCAGCTCGGAATGGTGCGGGCACCTGCCTGCCCAGGCTTGGCACAGCCGGGCACCAGCCCATCAGCCCCCGGGGGATGGGGGAATGTGCCTCCTGCTCTCACGAACAGACACACACAATGGCAGCCCTGTCTCCCCATCTTGCAGCCCAGCAGAGGACAATTCCAGCTGTGCAAAACCCACACATTTACACTAACGCATCCCGGTCGCGCCACAGTGGCTCCTAGGCGGGACCAATTTACATATTCATGAGTAGACTGGGTTCGGGGTAGGTTCTGCGCGTTCTGCGCACGCGCCAGGTCCCACAACTCGCTGAAAAATCACCGGCGACTATTGTTCAAACACAAATTATGGATCGAGAATATTCGGAGGATCACTGTATTTCATTGGAAATGACACCACCGTTTTAAGCCTGCATGAGGTGGCCTTTGGATAATTCTCAAAATGGTTGCGTAATTTTTAAAGAAGCTTAACAATAATGAACCAGACTCAACTAGACCCAAGCCAACTAACTGAAATCATATTTTCTTAAGCAAAGAAGAATCAGCATGTGGCTGGGTACCATACCTACATAACCAGCAGGATTTTTCTACTGTAATTTCTTGCTTCTGGCATGGTCTAAAAGTAACATAATTTATAGTGCCCTGTCTCCCCCCAAATCCACCCAACAATATACACACAAAAAGGTCTTTTAAGCAGTACAATGACATATATTACTCTCTCAAAAACACTGTTTTGCTGCATCCTGTGCAAAGTTCTGAACAGACAATATCCAGACCAGAAGAATGAAAGAACACTCCTATTCCTTCTATTTACAATAAGGAGTGATATCCTCTAGTCTTCAGGATAGGCATAGTTGAATTAACTGTGATGATTTTTTCACTATTCATTTACCACTTGCAAGAGCCTGTTGAAGTTGGATGAAAACCAGCAAATTACATGAACGGAATAGATCAAGAGATTTTAAAAAGCGACTACATTTTTGACTCACTCATTAAAATGCCACTAAAATTTATATTTTAATGTTATTTGACATAAAAGTGATTAAATTAAAAAAACACCAGAGTGAGAATGCAAGGAACATGAAGGTCTGATTAAATAGGACACTTACATAGGAAACTACCTTCACTCAACTCACACAAGCAAAGGATCATGCTGAAAAAAGCTTTTGAAAAAACTCATGCAGTTTCAAGAGTCCAGAATTTATTCAAGCTAGCAATTAATGAGAGAGAAAGTTAACTGTCGGTATAATAGAAATACTGAAGTGTGGGGATATTTTCCATTTTTTAAAAAGAACACATAATTTTGCTTGGAGGAGAGACCATTCAGTTGATCTTTCATGCCCTTTCTATTAAAAGAGTGTGACATTATCAAAAGCCAAATCTAGAGTCTTCAGTTCATTTCCAAATGCTTCAACACAAGTTTAGACCAGTAAATAGTTATTACCTCCTCTTAAACAACTATCAAATTAATTTTTTTGTAAAATACTCCAACACAAGACTATTTACTGAGTGGATCATCAAACCATCTCTGCCCTAAAACCTCAGAATTTCATGACAATAAAAAACGAGCTTGAAACTAATCGCAAGAAAATTTTACAAGTAATTGTTTATGAGAACAGACCTAAAATTGTGTCTGTTCCGTTTTTATAAGGGAACAAGATATAGCACGACATATTTTGTTCAAGTACTGAAATTAAAGATAAAAACTATCACATTGCATTAACTAAAGAAGCATTAATTCCTTCATTTGGGCAAATTAGAAAACCCAAAATATATATGGTCAGTTTTTTTAAAATCAATTTTCCCCACATAATATTCACCAATATTGTTTCTATAACTGAGTCATCCCACTTGCAAGGTAAATATCAAATGGTTCTTTAGCAACTGTATTAAAAAAGGCTTTCTGTATCCTGAAGTACTTTTTCAGAAGACAAGGCAACAGAAAAACTGGAACTACAAACCTCTTTCTTTTCTGGAATTCTTTCCTTTAGACGATACAAACTTCTTTTTCACTGACTGTGGCTGAGAAGAAGAATGCTCTCTCCACCTCCGAAGCTGGAAATTAATAAACTTCCACATCATGAATGCTTGAGTCATGCAGATAGAGGCCAGTACACTGATTCTAGAAACAAATCATAGATAAAAGTTTTATCACTAAGTTTGGCTTGTTAATCAAATAAGAAGTAGAACACTTCAGATAGTTTTTTTGTATGCCATAAACTGCCCTTTTACTCAGGTTCCTCAAACACATTAGAGTGATTCCCTCCAGATAACATGAATTTCTGCAAGTTCAATTTTGTTCAGGTTAATTTTTTTTGGCACCTTCTACCCTCTTCTCCTAGTAACATCCATTTTCTAAGCCATGCAAGAGTTTGCTCACACAGGGCAACTGGGCTTAAGCACACGCGATCAGAACTGGATATACAGTGTGACAGTGAAGTCTTCGCACATCAAAACTGAGAAGCTCTAGGTTTCCTTCTTGCTGTCTTTCTCAGAATTGCTCTAAAGGCACCAGGCAGTAACAGCTGAAAACGGTTTAAGAGTGTCTTCCCATTCCAAGTATTAATTCTGCAGGGTAATGCTTACATTGTCCATGTTTCAATAACTTTGTTTTCTGGATTGAATTAATAAGAAGGTCAGGTGATTGGCTGAACATTCTTCATCACACAGCAGCAATAAGAGCCATAATTAAAGCAGATAACGAGGCGGAAATCTTTAACCAGGACCAAAGATGCTCTGAACATAATGGCTTGACCTCTGCAGATAAACTGACTGCAATTGTATCTAGAATTCAATTTACTAACTCTAAACATTTAAAATTAGTGCTTCTAATTGGATATTCCATTTAATTCTGGGTTGGGGGTTTTTTGACCAAAAAGAGTAACCAATTACAAATTTCTCAGCTGTAGACTGTAAATAATCTCTTTCATATCACTGTGTCTTAAAAAGATTTGTTACATTAAGCTATTTCTATTGATCCCATCAGTTGCATGAAAACTCAGCCATTCAGTACTACTGGCATTAATACCATACCATTTATATCGTGTACTTAGGACATGTTTACAGCACCAGCTTAGAACTGTTACAATTTTACCATACCTAACAGCCAGGATATTAAAGTTTCCAGTACTGAAATTCAGCTGCTGATCTTCTGCTCTTGCCAGTCCAAAGCCAAAAGTAAGGACTGAGAGAATCAAGGTGAGAAGCCTTCCCAAAACAAAAAGGACTGCCCACAATGAAAAGCTAGAAATAAACACACCACAAACATTAAATTATTTTTTCTATCAAAACACATGTAGTAACAATGCAAATGTTTACCCTCCACAATGCAAATTCATTTGAAATGTAAGAACTTACCTAAATTCATTTGCACCTATCCTAAATGAGTCTTGTATTCTGTTCTGAAAACTAATTTCAACTCACTGGGAAGTGCTTTCCGGTACGATTAGAACATAACCATGTTATTAGTTCCTACAGAACTGCCTGTATTAGCAACCTATCCTACTCCTTTCACTCCAAAACTTTTAAAAAGAATTAGTACACATAGTGAGAATATTTCAGTCTATATTGACAGTAGCATTTACTTAAATAGGCTAAAACAAGGTAAAATGTTAGTGGTTTTAGAGATGTAAGTAACTAACATGAGTCTGGAGATCTGTGGTCTCTAAGAAAAAATGTTTGAAAGTCCTTGTAATTTTGGTTTCTGGTTGGTTAAATGCAAAAGTCTTTAGGCAGAAATGACAAGAATTGAAAAGATAAAGACTACTTACCCTTTCTGGTATTTTTCATCACTGAAGTAGAAAAGACGGGATATGTGGAAAAGAAATTCAACGAAGTAATGCAATACCAAAAGAACAAGTCCAAGATGGGTCAAACTATCAAAACAAACAAAACAAACATTCAAACATTTTGTTAGATGTTTAAGACAGAGAATGGAGCCAGTAAAAGTTTACAACGGACTTACTTCAGGAGATAGGCTCCAGCAATGTGAAAGAGGTAAAGTCCAATGTAGACAATCTGGCGGAAGATATCCTCCTATTAGGAAGAAAAAAGCAACCATGAACTATACACACTGTTACACAGCATTATACAATGTTATCTATTATTACTGTTGATAGTGTTGGAAATTCATCTTGGTTTATCAGTTACCTTAACGCGGCCTGGATCTTCTAATTCCACACATAACTTACCCATAACATTGAGTATCTTACACATACTACTGTGAGAAAATGCATCAAACATAAAAAAAAGCTTTTAAAAAGGGCACAGTTTTGTTATGACTTCTTTGAATTTGTACAAGCTATTATAATACTTATTTTGTATATACATATTACTGTATCATCAGGTCCTACACTTCTATGTGTTTGCTGCCCATCAGATTGCCAGACTGCTACAGAAATAAAATAATACAGTCTACAATCCAAAAAGAAAACATTTCCAAGTGTTGGAATCTATTTTAAGAATTCAAGACCAATCAAAATTATGGCACACTGTTGCTGGCAAATACTGTTATTAACCAGTCATGCAAACCACATTGTCACACTTCAAGTCAGGTTTTAGCCAGTCCCACTAAATTGAACACTTCATGGGGAAAAATAATAAAGAGGAAGACACACAGCACATGGAAAGCAAACTGTACTACCTGTGAACAGAAGAACCACTGAAGTATGCCAGATCACAATAAAAATTTATTTTGGAGTGGTATGCAGAGTACCTTCAATTGTGCTTAAGAAACTCAATACTTTTTGGAAAGATTCTCTACAGTTCAAGCAAAGATCTTCAGTTTTATCTTGTATACATGCAAACAAAAAAGGCTTAAAACTTTAATCTTGTAATATCTATAATGTTATCCAATACTCAATCCCATATCCAACAAACAAACAGAATTAAACCCTCGTGACAACAGCAAACACCACACACATACACAAAGAGCAAGAAAATAGATTGAGAAAGACCTACTATAAATTATCTGAAAGAAAAAAAAATTACTTCGGATAAATTAGAATAGTCAGCACAAATGGTCAGTTTCTCCAAGTACTGCCAGGAAGAGCTTTTTCACTTAAACTTCAGAACTGAGGTAACTTTTAGACTGCCCATGCCTCCTGCTTAGTTAGACAAACTGTCAGAGACTGAAAGCCCACTGGAATAATACCGTTGAAGATACACATGACTGTAGAGAGGAAGCAGAGTTAAGAAGTTCTTTCCTTGTCTAGGTCAGCAGTACAGAAAACAAAATCTGAGTAAAAGCAGCCAGTTCCTTCAAGGAAAGGAATAAGGCAAGGAAGGGAAGATGGAGGATGTTTAGCCATGGTGTAAGAAATACAACAATGAACTTGCTAAAACAAATGAACTATCACTCTTTAAACTTAATGTAGAAGTCAGAGGCCAAAATTTCAAGCAGTGACACAGTAAAACACTACTATTCAACATACAGCACTTAGGTCAGTTGTGACAGCTTTCCTGAAGTTATGTTAAAAAAAAAAATATCTCCACAGTTGGTTATAAAGTTAAATTTGAGAGGGACCATTAACGCAATATTGGAACATCAGTGAAGTGCACCTGCAAAAGTGTTTATACTGCATCCAATCAGCCTAAAAACAATGCCCCTCATTAGTATTTAACTAAGCCTCTTCTAGGCTCCAGAACAAAGACCTATGGTTACATAACACCTATGTTTCATTTTCTTTAATAATTTGTGTCAGTAGAGATGCAACCTAGTCAGAGAACAACAACAGTCACAGAATGGTTTGAGCTCAAAGAGACCTTTGCACATCATCTAGTTCAACCTCTCTACCATGGGCAGGGACTTCTATCACTTGATGAGGTCACTCAAAGCCGCATCCAAACTGACCTTGAACACTTCATATCAAGAGGAACCCAAAACTTCTTTGGGCAATCTGTTCCAGTATCTCACCATCGTCATTGTAAGCAATTTCTTATCTCTTCTAAACCTACCCTCTTTCAGAGTAAAACTATCACCCCATGTCTTGTCACTATAGGCCCTGATAAAGTGTCTCTATCTTTCTTGTAAGGCCACCTCAATTAGAAGCCACAACAAATTCTCCCTGGAGCCTCCTCTTCTCCATGCTGAAAAGTCCCAACTCTCTCATCCTGTTTTCATAGGAGGGGTGCTCCAGTCCTTTCTTCATCTTTGTGGCCTTCCTC
Organism: Pitta sordida; assembly: GCA_013390025.1. Classification (NCBI taxonomy): domain Eukaryota; kingdom Metazoa; phylum Chordata; class Aves; order Passeriformes; family Pittidae; genus Pitta; species Pitta sordida. Next base: position 331,592 of record WEKX01012599.1, read on the forward strand.
TGGACCTGTTCAAACAGTTTCATACCTTTCCTGTGCTGCCTCAACCAGCTGGTCGTGGCTTTTTATGCAGCCCAGGTTAGTGTTGCCTTTCTGGGGTGCTAGGGTATATTGCCAGCTCATGCACAAATTTTCATCCCCCAGTGCTGCCAAGTCTTCTGCTGGGCTGCTGGCAATCCATTCATGCCCAGCCTGTACTGCTGTTGCGGATTCCATTAACCTTGCACTTGACCTTGTAGAACTTCATGAGGTTGACATGGACCCAATCCTCAAAGCCTGTTAGGATCCCTCTGGATGGCATGCCTTTCTTCAAGCAAATCAACTGCAACACTCAAGCTTGGTGTCATTTCCAAACTTGATGAGGGTGTTCTCAATCCCTTTGACTATTCCATTGATGAAGATGTCAAACAGCAGTGGTTCCAGTACAGACCCTTGAAGACCACAGCTCATTACTGGTTTCCACTTGGACATTGACTCACTGCCTGCAACTCCCTGGAAGCAGCCATCCAGACAGTTCCTTATCCACCAAACAGTCCATCCCTCAAATCCATCTCTCCACTTAGAGGTAAAAATGCTTGGGAAGACCCTACCAAAAGCCTTAGCAGAAGTTCAGGTGGAGGATGCAGTCACTTCACCATAGAAAGCCTCTGAGTGAGTCAAATATCATTCGCCCTAAGTGAAGCCATGTTAAAGAATTTAAAAAAAGTTTAAGCAGCAAAATGTACATGCAAAATGATCTTGAGTAAAAACATGCAGAGAGACTAGTTGGTCCAGGAAGGCAAAAGTGTGCTAGAAAAAATCTACAGCAAACTAAGTGGCACTTGAGGCAGTGGTGCCGTTTAAGAGCTGGACTTGATGATCCTTGTGGGTCCCTTCCAACTCAGAATATTCTATGATTCTGTGAAGTGTTATGAGAACCCACAGAGAAAATCCTTAGGGGAAAAATGATGCTGTTAAAAATGGGCACTGAAAAGACTCTCAATACATAACTAAATAGAATTTCTGCTGAACATAGTGGTATTTAAATCAAATAACGTATTTTAATGCAGCTTTGATTTATAAAATTATTCAGTTCATATTCTACACCTGTATCATGATTCACGAAGTAACTGTGATTTCAGTGAGACTATTCAGAGTACCAATTATAAGAAACAAAAAAAAGAAAATCTCACATTCATTTGCTTAAGGGAGAGTTCTTTCAGAGGATGAGAAACACCAGTAATTTTTAGTTACATGACAGATATATAGCAATTTTACTGCAATTAGAAATACAGGACTTAACTGGAAAGAAAAAAAAGCCACCTTTCTTACAAAGACATTTGAGCACTCCAAATTCCATCGGAAAAAGTGGGTAACACAAAATAGAACAGGGTAGGAAATCTAGGGTTACACATTACTCAAGACGTTCAAAAGAAATTAAATTAGTCCACCATTTGAGTTCTTTGCTTTGGAGTTCCTTCCATTCACATTTTGAACTTACTTTTTTAGTTTTCTGGAAGTACAATTCTGGAAAAGCATGAAACCAATATGCCAACTGTAAGATGTAGAAAAACTTCATTTGAAACCTGTGCAATACAGCAAGAATTGAATGATATTACTTATTCTGAATGAACTTAAAACATTTCTGAAGCTTTCTAGTGAACACATTTTCTAACTGTCTCTTAAAGAAAGAAAAAAATACAGATCCTTCCTGCCAGCCAACACAAAACTAAGATTTTAAAAAACAAAATCATTAAGATGAACTTGCAAAGACGTAATTCTTTAAGTAATAGCCTATAGAAAGATAACTTCCCATGCTACAAATTGTCAAAGAATCAAAAGCCCACATAAATATGGCCAAAAATAAATTAGTGACTAATATAGTTTTACAAACTACTTATTCTACACAACTTGTACGTGACATGGGCTTAGCTTAAAACATCCCCCTCCTCTCGCCCAGCAATCTTCTAAGGAAGAAGCCTTACGGAATCAGAGTGTGCGGGTAGTCCCTCCACAGAGAGGTTGGATCTGATATATAGTTCTCCTAAAAAAGGAAAAAACAAAAAAAAAAGTCCAAATAAACTCTCAAAAATGTTACTCTGGAGTCAGAAATAATGACTGAACAGACATGTATACATTTATGCATGTGTACATACAAACACGCACACATATACAGGTAATATACAGTAATCCCTCGAATATTGAGGGGGGGCAGTTCCAGAAAGATGCTGCAATAAGTGAAATCTGCAAAGTAGCAGTGAAGATGTTAAAGTCGGGGGGGAAAACCCTGCAATGTATTGAACCCATGAATGGTGAACCTCGAAGTAACGAGAGATTACTGTATTTATAAAAGTCCCCAAGAAATGACAAATAAAGCCAAGCCCATCCTCAAAACAACCCCACCTCCCTCCCCCAAACAAAAGACAGCTGTACTGGCTTGGCAAAATAAAAAAGCAACCAATCAAATCAAGTGTTTGCTCAATAAAGAACATCTTTATAAGATGGAAGTCATTTCAGTATCATTACGCCCATAAGCCTCCTCTTGTAGACGGCTGACAGGCTTTGAGCTTAACTAAGAGAAGGAACATTCTTCCAGGACTTACTATGTTAAGGGAAAAAAAAAATTATATTCTTCTCCTTGTACGAAGTTAACCTCATACACATTCAGCCACTAGCTTTCACCTGAAAGCACATGCCAACCTACAGCAATCTGTCCCTATACCCCTTCCCTAGGCTCCAAAAAGATATGTATGATGCTTTAAAAATATTTATTTTATGCTAATAAGCCAATACAAAAAATCTACAGAGACTTAAGTACCATAACAGAATTAAATGGGTTTACGTTATTCAGCTTACAGTAAATCAACTTGAGAGTGAGCAACAGTAACACTACTGTACTTTATACTAGTGTAACTACAACCTACACAGAATCCTTCAACTTGTCCTCACTTTAGAATTAAAACCAACTAAACTCAGAAAAATATGCCAAAAACACATTTATCATCAGACTAAGTGATGTTTTTGAAATTTCTCTTTCAGAAGGGAAAGCATACTTACAGAGACGAGAATGCTCGTTCCCCAAACACAGGAGAAAAGGTAGAATGCACTAAGTTGCCCAGACTCATTGAACTTGCTATGCTTTGTTTTTGAAAAGTGCATTTTCCTGTTAATTTTCTGAAATGAAAGTCCATTGTTATTTATATGGTTCAGTACTTAACATTTACCTGGTAACTGCATTAGAACATCTAAAAGTTTTAATGCGTGTTTTTACAGTTAAAAACTTTAATGCAGAAGTTTACTTTTAAGTAAATAGTCTTGAAGTCTAATTAAAACCTGGCAATTACCTTGATGAAAGGAATTAATATTTGGTACTTACATCCAGTACGTACTCCTGAATTATGGCATGTACGATTATTGCTACAAGCATGTAAAAAAAAATCGTAGCCAAGTCTTTGATGCCATAGTGATAGAGAGAGATTGTTTCCGCAGATTGTTCTTCTAAAAGACAAACAGAATTAACTGTTAGGCACCAATACAGCTTAATGGCTAATAAGTTTGTTTCTCAGAGTGAAACCTTTCAGACAAGCAGCTTGTAGCCAGCTGAACAACCAGAAGTCAAATTTAACTGGCGCCATGAACAACTTCACTGGATTGTTTATAGCTACCCATCACACCACAAAACTCAATTTGACGCTGGAAAGAGGTATTATAAAACTAAACCCTTCAGTGCACTTAGGAAGCTTACCCCAATGCACTGAATGCAGACAATAAAAATATGTTAAAATATCATGCCACTTCAACTATTAAAGATTGTTACTGGGAAAGCCAGAGTAAGGATGAATTCACGTGAACTTCTCTACCAGTTTAGCACTGTGTAATGATGAATCCAGCAGAACAGAAACACCGTCTCTAACCTAATTAATTAAATGAAGTTTTAATAAAGCGAAATCCTTGAAAACAGTTTATAATCTATTCAAATTGACAAATTCACATACTGTCAGTCTGGAAAGCGAGGCATGCTAATAACGTCTGAATACACTGTGTCATAACTAATCTCCTGCAAGATACATACCTGTGGCAGGAATGGTAACATTATACTGAAGTGTAACAAAAATGACAGCTGCTTTTGCTGTAATCTGAAAAAGAATAAACCAAAAGTGTTATAAATGCTCATTGAAATAAACCACATTAAACTTAGAACATTTACCCATACTTTTAACATCCCTCTCCAAAAAGTGATCCACTCACATTATCACACCACTCCACCTGACTTGCCAAAGGCAACACGTATTGCCTGGTCTCTATAGGTTAGTACTTAGAAATAAGTCTTTCCCACAACACTAAAATGAAAATATGCTACAATTCTTTCCTCAGTCCACATACATATACATACATTCCATAACAGAACGTTAGTGGAATCTCTAGACCATGATGCATTCAGCAATGGATAAGAATAAACTTTATTTTAAACTACTCTTTTTATTGGACAAAATTTGAAAGTCAATTATACTCATAGACTTGCGAGCGATCTGAAAAATGTGGAAAACGAAGGGAAAAAAAGCATAAGAGAAAATCGTGTTATGTCAGTGGCATATCAACTCAATACAGCTGGCATTCTTTTGACGCCGGGGATCCTCCGGGAAGAAGGGTAAAACAAATGAAATTAAATTTAGCAGTAGTGGTACTACCCACTTATGATGGGCTGTAAGAAAAAGCAGAAAGAATAAAAGTGATTTGAAGGGAGGATGTTTGTCCTAATGGCTTTAAGGTGAGGTTGTTCTAAAAACATGAATAAATAAGCAGGAGTATAGTTTTTATTTGTCAATAAGCATAAACTTCTTTTTAACTATAACACATTTTTGGTGAAGCCCAACATGAATCAACATCTTAACTGAGAGAGAAAAATAACTGTGCTTTAAAACAACGTTGATGATCTGATGGTTTCTCACTGCTGTAAAAACCTCGTGTCTTTGGGGCATTTATAGGGCAAACAAAAAACCCCCCCAAGCTCCTTTATGGACCCTGGATGGATATGTTGAGTATCTGAAGGTAACAATTAGGTTACTACCAGTATTAATTACAAGTCAAGGGAAATGAGATTAATTTTTAAAACCAATGCTTTGTCAACAAGCTTTTCTATCAAACCCTGAATACGTGGCAGTCCACTAAATTCAGGGTATCCAACTAGTTTGCCAAAATTAGTGAAGTTGCCTCAGGGAGCTCTCAGAGGACAATTCAAAAGCCGAGTTAGTTCTGAACCGCCCTTGTCAGCTGCTCTTGATACCAATTCAATTGCCCAAGTGGGGCACTACAAACACCTTCCCACACCAACATTAACCACAGCAGGTGATTTCCTTTTAAAAAATTGCATTTAAAAAACTGCAACAACGACCCATAACGAAAAGCTCTACAACCCCAAATAAATGTCTAAAATAAATGCCTGAACACTCGTCTAACCAAACGCCTGAAACACCAGAAAGCTGGAAAAATGTAACCAACGAAGTGTTTCACCCTGACCATCAGTGGTCTCAGATCACCGGGAACACTTCGCCACTCACACACGTGAGGTGCCTTTTCAGTTCTCTCAGAGGGTAACCGAGAAGAAGCAAAAAAAAAAAAAAAAGCCACATTTTAAAACATCTGCATCCAACATGGGGGCCCAGAGTGACAGCTCCCCAAACCGCGGCCCATCCCCGGAGCGGGAGGAGGCGGCGGGGGCCGCAGGAAGGGGCAGCCGAGCGGCGGCTCTAAGGACACGTCACCGCTGGATTCCCTTCCCTTCCCTTCCCTTCCAGCCGCGCCGCCCGCCGGGAGCCGTAGTGCCGGCGGGGCCGCACACACACACACACAAAGAGCGGGGCATCGGCTGTCGCGACCGGGCCTCGCCCCCCGCCCCCTCCGCCCTCCCTCGCCCGCTCCATGCCCCGGCTGCCACGTCCCCCNCAGCGCAGCGGTGCCGCACGCCCGGCAGCGCCCGCCGGGTGGATACCCGCTGGCGGCAGACCCAACCCCGTCCTGGGCACCGGCTCGGCGTCAGGCTCCCACCGAGGCAGCGGCGGCCGAAAATGCCAGCGGGTTCCACGTGGGTCGTGGAGGAAGCGCGACATGACGGAGGGGGCTGGCCCCGCTTCGGGCTGTGCCGTGGAGCAGGGCCGGACTCCTGTGCCCCCCGGCACCCACTCCGCTCGGGTTAGACTTGACATTAGGCGGAACTTTTTCACAGAGAGGGTGATCTCTCAGTGGAATGGGCTGCCCAAGGAGGTGGTGGAGTCACCGTCCCTAGAGGTGTTTAAGAAAAGGTTGGATGAAGTTCTTGGTGGCATGACCTAGATATTAGGGTAGTGTGTTATAGGTAGGATGATGTGTTGGTAGTAGGATGGCAACAGGTTAGGTAACAGGTTTGACTAGATTAGATTAGGTAACAGGTGATAGGTTGGACTTGATGATCTCTATGGTCTTTTCCAACCTTACTGATTCTGTGATTCTGTGATTCTGTGGGTTGGCCTTTGATGCCTCCCTCCTTCCCCCACGGTTGTCACCAGACCCCCTCCAGCTGGAAGATGGTGCGAGGGGGAGGCTGCGCGCTCCGGGTGCGGCTCTTTCGCTTGTACCGGTGTCGCCGGGCCGGCAGCGGGCTCTGCTCACAGCGGACTGCAAGAAGTAACAAGAAATCCAACTGCAAGGAAGCAGAAGGGAACGAAAGTTGAACGGGATGTACAGAAGGAGGAGACATGAACAGGGAGGCTGGAAGAAGATGAAAGAAACGACCCAGTCAAGGAAAGCTCTTTCCAGGTTAAAAGGGCTGAATGAAGAGGTGTGAAACATCAATGCTGATGCGGAAAGCATCCAGGCTGAATTCAGCTGTTCTTCACCCCCTCCAAAAGTCAGGCTATGTTTATTATGATTTATTTTAGACTTGACATTAGAAGGAACTTTTTCACAGAGAGGGTGATCTCTCAGTGGAATGGGCTGCCCAGGGAGGTGGTGGAGTCACCGTCCCTAGAGGTCTTTAAGGTTGGATGAAGTTCTTGGTGGCATGACCTAGATATTAGGGTAGTGTGTTATAGGTAGGATGGTGTGTTGGTAGTAGGATGGCAACAGGTTAGGTAACAGGTTTGACTAGATTAGATTAGGTAATAGGTGATAGGTTGGACTTGATGATCTCTATGGTCTTTTCCAACCTTACTGATTCTGTGATTCTGTGATTAGAGCTTCTGACTAGCATATACTCCCAGTGGGTACAGAAAAGAAAGATCAAGAAAATGACTAATTTATGGCTGAAATTCCGTGTTGTCAGAACAGCTTTTGCTGCCAGCAGCTAATGAACTCAGAGTAAGAAATTAAGGTGCAATTACTTGGTACGGCTTTGCCTTGCCAGAATTGAGTGTTCACCAAGTACATCGCATGAGCTGTTTTTAATAGGTCTGTTTCTTTCTACTGTATCACAGAATCACAGAATATTATGAGTTGAAAGGGACCCACAAGGATCATCTAGTCCAACTCACCATCTAACACCCGTGCCGAGACTGAAAGCCCATCCCAGAGCGGTAACACAACCTAGTTCCCTCTCAGTCTAGCAGTGAGTGACTCATGGAGCAGACTGATGACCAGGATTCTCAACTACCAAACACCTTCATCAGCTGTGTAGGTATTCAGAGGTTTTCTATGAATTTATTAAATCATCAGAGAGATATATTTGGTGTCACATGATTTAAGATACTAAAAATGCAGAAAAGGCCACAGAAAGATTTCCCACTACATCTGGATTTTTTTTTTTAACAGAAACGACATTCGGATTTCAGTCTCAAGATGTTTTATATCCTAGAACTCCATTAATGCCCTGGCCATACCAGTATTTTGTTACTCCAAAGCAAGCAGAACACTATCTCTACAGTAACAATATGAAAATATGTCCCTGTTTGTGTACAGTGTACTCTTGGATGTAACACCACTGAAACACACACTGGGTTGGGATAAAAATTGGAATAGTTTTTGCAATATGTTTGCATCTATTTCCCACCTCAGACTTAAAAGAAATTAGGTCATCTCCTTTCCACAGGACGTAACAAACAGGACTTAACTTGGCCAAAAGGTGCTTTCCTCAAGCTATGATCAGCACAGTGACCGTGTGTCCTGTCACACAAACACTGAGACTCTTCCTTTCAGGGTGGCTTTGGGTTTTTTCTGATGATACAAGGTAAACTGCTGTACCAAAGTGGAAAACAAAGCAACCTGTTGCCTCACACAAAATTTCCACACCTTCCTTTGACCAGTTACCTTTTCTGCCACATGAAATTTCATCCGGTTCTTTAGGCAAAGCGGGATAACCTGAAACACTCAAGAAGGTCAGCCCTCACTCTTTTTGACAGCAGGTGGCTGGTCTATGTTTGTCAGGTTTCTTTCTAGATATCTTTATTTTGCAACACTAGGCTTCAAAATCATCATGATCACGTCATTTAGGAAGATGTTCCCTACAATCTGCAACAGGGGAAGTTTCTGCCATCTCACAGAAGCCACCAGCACACACGTGGGTTGTGTGTGTGTGCATGTCCCCAAAACCTCCCCAAGGATCCCAAATACAGTGTTTCAGGTGGCAAGAAAATTGCCCCTTCTCTTCCCCATAACTTTTAACGCGTTCTGCACAGATGAATAGATACAAGGGATGTGAATAGACTAATCCCCATTTTTATACATACATGGCATAGAGCTTACATTTCCACCCTTTGCATAAAAACATTCCCTTAGGCATAACAAACAAAGAGTCTCGAGACCTTTACGACATGTCATAGCAGATGTAAGCATCCTTTATTATATACACATCTTAGTGCAACCTCTGCTCTTAATATTCCAAAGACACAACACATGATCATTAACCACTTGTCTGGTTAATCTGCCATTTCCCTGTTGTGTGGTTTTGTTTTGTTTTTTTAAAGAGGGCAGGCGTTCATTGCAGCACAACATGGAGCATGGAGTTCCCTGATTTGTAGCCTCTTGCTTACTTTGCTGCCTGCAAGTTCCTTCAGTGGATTCTGAAGCCATTTCCATGTCGTTGAAAACTTATGTTAAAACAGAATAAAATGGTTAAGTAACATTAGATTTCTTCTTTAGCTCAGAAAGATAATGAGACATCCTCTCTTCATACTGGTTTTCTGCTGTCAGGTTCTCAGACCTCACGATAGAAAACTGTGTCATTTCATTGCTATTTCTGTTTTCCTGAAGCAAAACGACGTCATTCAGAACATGTGATTTTTTTTTAGGAAAGCAAGCAGTGATAGTTATGCTTTTATTCCTAACAACAGAATAGAAAAGTATAAATTCGTGAAATAGCTACAGGAGAACTAATTATTTATGGCAAGAAGCCCACCTGAAAACTTCTGAGTAATTACAAAGAGAGAAACAATCCCAAAGGAATTTTGGAAAAAAAAATAAAATGTTTGTGTGGGTAAGGGATAAAAAGTGTCTGAAATGGAAAAATGGAACTAAACAGAAAATACCAAAGGAAGGAAAACTAGGAGATCTGAAAAAGACCTCAAAATGGCACTGCACCAGAAGTTGAAAATGAGCATGTCATGATGTTGTCAAAAGTCAGATAAATGAAGTTTATCAAAAGCATAATAGTAGAAAGTAATTATTTCCCTTCTTCTGGGGTCTGGGTGCTACTTCAGAACACAAATTCAGTTTCAGATGCTGTTCTTGGGAAGATTTCTGGTTTGGCTTTGTCTCATGCCACCAACTTCATAAAATAATGCTAATTTTTAAGGCGTGCCTTAAATCCCCGAACATGTGCATGTTTCACAAACAAGGGTACAGGACTGAATGGTGAAAGGTCTTCAAGGACATGTATTTACCCTCGGTACTTTCAGAACATTTCATCTTTGGATTTGTTTAAGGTTGAGCCAACATTATAAGAGGTATATATATTATTAAATGTCACAGCATTTGAATACAAAAAGTAATCCAAATATTTATGCACTAGTCTAAGTGTAAGCTACACAGAGAACTGAACTTGCAGTTTAAGTTAGTTTTCAAACATTGTATTTTAATACACTATACAGTATCTTACAAGCAAATCCAACCCTTAGTTAACATATTTGTAGGTAATAATAAGTAAGAAGTGGATTTAACAGCAATACTTGAAGATTTTTAGTTCTGACATCACAGACAAGGTTAATTTCACGTGGTAATACGCATCTCAATTTATACAGCTCTTTAATCACATTCCTGCAGAATCTTAGAAAGAATTTAAGAGTCTGCTCCAACTCAGTGCACTGATTAGTTAAAATTAATGAATTCTCTGAATGAATTGTGTAGAAATGCTGTTTCCCCAAAGACCAGAGAAGCCTGAGATTTCTTTCAGTGTTTGTTAAAATCTACTGCAGTGAGCAACCAGCAAAGATGAGTACAGTCAGCAAAATCAGAAAAGGAACATAAACCCCACTTTTTACATCTGTTAACAAAAAGAACTTGGTTTTTTAGAATATACAGGTAACTTATTAGAAAATCACTTTTTGAGAAGCACAAGCAAACAAAAACGTGTTTAGAATAGTGTATTTTTCTGTACTTTTTACTAGAGTTTTTATTATATCTGATTTATTAAGTTTATACTATCGCTTTATGATATTGTGTAGTAAGATTATAAAAGCCTCCTATTTGTCCTCTGCCACTGATGACAAAACTGTGCATTTTATAACAAAGGTAAGATTTGGTTCTTCATGCTCATTCCATCTTGTTAACTCAGTACCTAACAGGATATTTAAAAAATTTCTGTGAATTAGGATATGTAAAACATAGTTAATAGACTGTAACATTGCTTTAAGATTGTTAGTGCTTTTTAAAAAAATAAGTAAAAATTACTTATTATTTTACGTATAGCCTGAGCTCATCATCATATATTTTCATACAGCAACTGTGCAGATTAAAGACCTTCTTGAACAATCTTGCATAACTTATAAATTGTTTTTCCATCTGAAGGTGGGAGTTTCGTCACGTACTGTTAAGAAAAAAAAGACCAAATTAGACACAAACCAACATTTTGTTTAATGTTGATAAAGAGAATCTCTCTCAAACTGCAACTTGTGCATGCACATGTATTTGTCTACACATATTTTTTAATTACAACTATTGAAATTATTTCCTTCAGACCGGTGTTCAATTTTAATGGAAGGTGATAAACATGAATAGTTTCACAATGTAATCTAGCAATATAAAGAGTGATTAATAAAAAGGGGTTAATAATCCTCTAGTTATTTAAAGTTTGGAATATTAAACCTTCTAGAGAGAAGTTTGAGGTAGCAGAGAACTTTTTGTATTTTCTGAAACTTACAAAATTCTGTACTGCTAAATTAAGAATGGCCAAGTTATTTTTATCTCTTCATCAGCTACGACGTGAAACAGTGACCAAATTATTTGTACCCAAACATGGGAGAAAGTTTTCATGCACTGTGCCATGCATTGTGCCACCCTCTGATTTACAAGACATTATTTTTCTGTTCCAAGGGAAGAAAAGCAGATCTGTAAAGGCAGTGTCACTCCCAACTGAAGTCGGGAAAGTTCTGTACCAAGAGCAACTGCAATCCCTGCTACAAAGTGGTAAATGAATGACTGCTGCAGACAGCATATGGCCATCGTTTGCATTGAGTAACCCTGGTAAAGTTGTAATATGCCTGTCACATTCACTATCAATCCTGACAAGATGTTTCTTTGGAAAAATATTCTGTGGAAATTAAGCAGACAGTGTTATGTCTACAACTCAAGTCTTCCACAATGAGAACGCAATTTGAAATGCTGCAGCTCTGAGTAGGTGGAAAGGACAAAGGATATCAAAACCAAATGAACAAGAACCAGGAGTACACAAGCATTTATATGCCACATGTCCAGAACCAACAGGATAAGTTTTCCCTAACAGATGTCCTTAATTTGAAGTGAAAAATGGGCAAAGGTCACATGATGTTAAGCATTTACCATAGATCTGGGCCTAAGCTTGTAGTTAAAAATTCAGCAACTTCAGCAATCAGCACAGAAAATCTTCAAGTGTTATGATCAGATTGCTTTCCTTCTTCTCTGTGAGCACAAATTGAAGTTTAAAAAACAAAACAAAAAACTTCAAAGGGCACTTCTTGTGCTTCCTGGAAAGTGAGGGCATACTTCTGAATCAAGGATCTCCAACTGGAGTAGAGGAGTCACAACAATTAGTCTGATTACTATCACCTCTAGGTATTTCAGCATTCCAACTTAAATGTAAAACCATAAAATCCTATGTACGTGGATATTTAGGTATAAATTCCAGAAAATACAGAAAGATACACATGTATTCTATGGTATGTTGTAAATAAAAATTGAAAGTCATATGCATCGCAGTAATTTGTGCTTTAAGTGAGTCACAAATACTTTGTAGAACATTTTCTAAAAGTTTGGAATTACTGTACAACCATGTTATGTATTACTCTACTTCAAACTGAAACACAACTACTGCAACAAATTCCACTTTTTGTTTCTAGGAAATGGTGCACTATAACAAAATGACTAACACTACATAGAATATCAAAATGAAAATGACCCTCCTTTAACCCTCCCTCCACAACTTACACACTCTTCCTTCTTTTTCCAGCTTCTTCAGGTGGACTAGGAGGTTATGCTCTGCTGCTAGAAGTAAATTATCAGGGATTTCCTAATGGAAACAAAAATTAGGCATGTTATATTTGTTTAAATACCTATCAATTATTTTTTCAGTACATATAGAACTCATGGTTTACTATCACGATGTTCATCTTCTGAATTGCCACGTTGAACATTCAGGTCATATAACAGCAGGAACTGGAGATGAGTAAGTCCATTTTACCCCAGTTAAACCAGTACTCTAACAACACATTTTTGTTTACTTTGCTCATTTTTTGCACTATCCATTTGAATGATGAAACTTTGGCCAGCACGAAGAAGACTGATCTTCTGAGATTGATCTGCACTGGGTTTTCAATGTGGCTGAGTATTTTGAAAGACAAAGGTGCATTTCTCCACAGATATCTATAATTTCTATCCCATGAAAACCTTTGCATGGGTTTAAATATCCTGTAGCAATTCGTTTCTGTAAATAGGTAAATAATTAAAAAATTTAACAGCTTGAGAAGGATAAAGCATCTCTTAGAATTTTTCAATGCTCATTAGGTAAAAATTGGTATCAGATAAGTTGTGGCTGCCCCATCCTTGGAAGTGTTCAAGGACAGCGTGGGTGGCACTTTAAGCAACCTGGTCTAGTGGAAGGTGTCCTCGTCTGGGGCACCCTGGAACTAGATACTCTTTAAAGTCCCTTCCAACCCAAGCGTTCTATGATTCTGTGATGATTGCTCAAGTTCCACTCTCCAGCTCTATCATCCTAAATGTAAAGCCTCTTTCTTTCCTTTTGGAAAACTGAAAAGTTCTTCTCTAAATAATAACATGAGTGTGGTGGGAAAATTCACTAGTAAAACTAGTTAAATAAACTGTGAATCTTTAAAATGCTTTGAAAGCATACACTTTTTGTAATTATAAAGCTTCAGCAGTACTGAAAAAAATTCTTCTACAGACAGGACAAGTGGTTTGTGACTTACAGAATCATGAGAATAGCTGTATACTTAGAAACCAGCTGATCTGAAAACTGCAGAAGCTGAACTGCCACAGGTTCATCAGAACTGCAAACTGTTCAATTTGATGTAGTCATTCTTTTGGAAATGGCATCAGCAGAACCATGAAAAATGAGTTGTGAAGCTGTTACACACCTGCTCACAAGCCAAAGCCACTGGCAATTTTGACACCACGCTCCAAGGTAAATGTTTTCTCTCTCACCTCTGCTTGCTGGGGAGGGGCAACCCCCACACAAAAGGGACAAGTTGCAGAGGTTACATGAAGAAAAATGAAGTGGCAAAAAAAGTACTCTTAGATGCATCTCATGACACACACAAGCTGTCCAACTTCTGAGCAGCAATATCCATCTCTGTGGAACTACAGTTCACCTGCAGTCTCCTGCAGGCTGATATCAGGAACTAGAAGTTTTAATCAGTCCTCAGGAGACACCGAACACACTTTGGCAAATCAATGACTAACAGCCATGACATACTTTTCACTTAGAACCGAGCACCACAACTTGATTTTGCCTTGTCCTCTCAATCTGTGCTTAGGGCCATGTAGACAATGAAGTAATGAGTTCGTAAGAATCATCTGGGCCCCATTCCAACTTAAACAACACAACGTAAATGCAGTTATAAGTGAATCCTGAACAAGCAAAAATCCTTTTTTAAAGAATTTCTTTGAAAAAGCCACCACAGTCTTCACTCATAGACTTCTACTGTTACATACAATTTTATGAGCATAACCTCAATTTTCTTCAGTTTGATCTAAAAACTTTCAATCAACAGTTACCTTGTATACTATCTTTACAAGCTCCGAGGACGTATACGATTTTCCAGCATTCTTCTGGAAAACATTTACAATTTGCTGTTCCCGTGCAACTCGGTGAGAAATGTAGTTTTGGATTCTAGTGTTTGCATCATGGACTACTGGGCCATGACCTAAAAATCAAAACACACGTACCACAGCAGTATTACCTAAATTTGGAATGAAGTACGCTACTGAATAATTGAAACATTCTTATGTAAACTCTGGGAGATTTAAGAGTCATAAGAAAGAAGCAGCACCTTTATGTATCACCCTGTCAGACACTCTTGGAATGATATTGTGTGTGTGTTTTTTTTCCATCCTATAAATAGGCCAAAATTAAGTTTGAATTTCTCTAATCACAGTCTGCAACTGAAAAGCATTAAAATGGAAAGGAAGAATAAGGATTTGAAAAGTCTGAGTGGGGAAAAGGAATACTTCAGATGGAATAAGGAAAGAAAGGGAAGGCTATGCTATTAGAAAAAATGGGAAGGAGCTCACTGCTGAACAGATTTAAAAATTGAGACACAGATTATTATATTATCTCTGTTTGCCTGTCTCTCCCTCCTCAAAGGATGTGGATACTGATGATTTCAACTGATACTGGCCTTTGAACAACAGCAGCTGATGCAAAGGATGTGGGTACTACTGTCCTGGTGGGGGACTACCTCCCAAACACCAAGCTGGTATCCTTAATTGTCACAGGTAACTTTCCAGGACAGATCTTCAAAACTGATTCACACTCCAGAGTTTATTCCTGTAGGAACACTTTCTTAAGTATGATCAAATAAAATTAACAGAGGACAAATCAATGAGCTGACTGGAATGTGTCAGGGCAGTAAGCAACAAACAAGGCACAGGGAAAGTTAGAGGTGGATCATTTTACGTCTGCCTGGTTAATAAACTCAGCACACATTTTTTCCTGGACTGATTGTGGCTGATCAGAAATGGCCAGCTTACTGACAGGTCTCTGAATCACATTGTGAAAAGGCTTAATTGGTAAAGCACTAACCTTTATGGAAAAATCAAATACTGCCTCATGATGCACTAAAATGACAGATGAAGACACTGTTCAGCCATGAGAGTTACATGCACAGAAATTAAACTTAATGTTTTACCTACAGAGAAATTTACTTGCATGAATATTTATCCCAGTTATTTGATATCATCCAAATCAGTTTCTTTTGAGATTCTCTGATTATTTAAAAAAATCACCTTATTCTTTACTTGTACTTTTGGGTTAACTGACTAAATGGGGTTTTAGTTTTAAGGCTTCTTAAATTAAACCTTATTTTGCCTGAGTACAGACAGCTCATAGAAAAGAAGCAACTATTTTTTGACTATCTGTGAACTAAAGTGTCAAAGGAATCTATCCTTATGCAAGTCAAAATATTGATACATATTTTATACACTGACTTTAGCACATTTGAAATTCCTAAACTGAAGCTTATCTTGTGTAAATATAGTATTATAAATAGAAGATATGTAACATGTAAATATAAAACTATACTGTCATGTCACATGAATTTATATTTAATATTCAAGCATATTTAATCTGAAGCTGATATTCCTTACAAAATTTAGCCATATATGTAACAGCACACCTTTACTCTTACCATTTATAAGAACAAAACTTTAAATTCAGAAAAGCCACATTAAGATAAACAAAGCAGAGACTGCAATGGTAATTGTCTTTTCTCTTACATCCTCTTATGACAGAAGTCTCATTAAAATAATCAGAAATAAGGCCTACACATGGAATTATAAGACAGTCTTAAAACCTGTCCCTACTCTTCCAAGTGATTTAACTGACTGAAGCCTACAAGACCAACAAGACTTGAAACAGAACCCACATTTTGCAAAGTTAGAGGCATTTCATGTCCATTACATCATCTGATCCATAGATGTTGTGTATGCATATACATACGTTGAAATGATGTCAGAAAGCTAGGAACTAAATCCAGATGTGGATCTTTCCCATCCATCATTTTTCAGGGACAGCAATACAGTTAACTTCACCAATAAATGGATTAATAGCTGAATAAAAGTAAAATGGTTCTGAGCATACAAAAAGCACTCTCAAAATACGACTGTCTGTCCATGAATCCAGACTTTGTATATCAGACAGATTCATATTATTTCCTCAAAACATACTGGGAAGTAATATAGACTCTCTTACCTTAATTTACAGCACAAAGGATAGAACTGAAGAAAAGAATTAGCTCATGAAAGCTTGCAGATTCATAACTCCAGTATCAATTTTTTCAAGTAACATAATTCATTATTACAGGATGGGGAGCCCTCTACTGACTAAAATGCCTTTTTCTTGTCCCAAGCATTCTCATCAAATATCAGCTGTAGGTACATCACGAATAGTCTGCCTGAGTCATTTCCACATTAAATTAAAAAAGCCACATGGAAGGGGAAGGACTGGCAGAATTCAGCTATTCACACCTAGTCAGCTTGTTACAAAAATTCATCTAATTGTGAGGCTGCCGTGTGAGTGCCAAAACATGGATGGGGAGCAGAGCAGCAGTTCAAGAATTATAAAGACCTAAAACTGCAGTACAGACAAAGTACTGAGGTTATACAGAATGAATGGTAAAGCAAACTGCCTTCTGCTGTAGTCAGCCAACAGTATAAACAATTTTCCTGATTAGGCAATAGCCATCTTCTGCACAACTGCCCATACAGCTTGTGGTGCATGGATGAAAAGAAAGTTAAAGCTACCCATCACTGAAAATTTGTATCAGACTGGCTTCCTAATGGCAAGTACAGAATAAACACAGCTACAACAGTAGCAAACAGTTACAAATAAAGGGCACAAATATTCAGCCTTAGTGAATGTGGAATCTAGATACGTAACCATTAAGAACAGAGTGAAATACAACAGTTAAAACGGATAAAGCAAATACAATTTGGCACATATGGGGTTTTGAAAGGCAGTAATTCAATGAGGGGAGCAGACTGTTTTGTAGGTATCTAAAAAGGAAGGTAGAACATTTGCTTGAGATTCTGGAGGCTAAAATTTTGTTAAACAGTAGTTAAGTCAATAACTGACCAATCACTATTCTGTCTACATCAGCCTCCACATCCGTTTAATATCTATAATGGTGTTTTTCTTAAACAGCATTTTTATGCTTAGATCTTAAAGCACTTAAAGGACACCCACTTCAAAAGAAGGCTATTCTAAGAACAAACACAGAGTAGGCTAAACATAGATGGTTAATGGTGCAAGACAGAAGTGAGAATGTAGAAAAAGTAGCTCAGAATGACAAGTTGAAGAAGATGAAACAAAAGAAGTCAGCAAAAATCCTGAAATGTAGCCCTGAAAAAGCAAATGAGCTGAAACCTTAGTTACATAATGAGTTCTTGAAAGGCAGTCTTGTCAAATATACACATGGTTTATGTGAAAAGTAAATGCATTCCCAGGGAAAAAAATTAAAGTCACAGACAGAGTGAATTGGCAACTTATTTTTAGAACATGTTGGGCCTCTTGGCTTTTGCCCAAACTTAACCTAAATCATTAACTCAGACAACCATTGGGCAGTTCTGCAGCTTTCTGGGATGATTTTGTGATTAATGTGTGCTGCAAAGGACAGACGTCTCTCTCAAAAAAACATTACTAGGTTACTCACACTGGCAATGCATGTGGGGGTTAAAAGGACCAAAAGAGCAGCTGTTATTTTTTTCTTCCAGGGTAACATTAAGGCACATGGAGAGAGCATTATAAGAAAACTAAATTTGTTGTTTGATTCCAAAAGTGAGAGATTCGGGCCTCTGGAGGCTTTAGGCACAGAAACACCACTTCATCCTCAAATGGAGAGATTTCAGGAAGGAGAGGTATCTATCGCTAAATATTTTCAAGTCTTGCAAAGCACCATGCCATAAAGTCATCTTAGCTTAGCACTGAAGTAATGAACTTGAATTGTTACATCAGGAATGGTGTTCGATTATACTAACAGTTCTTGACTTCTCAGAGGAGGTATTTACAAATTACACAGTAAAAAAGAGGAGTTAAAAATAGAACCACTTACCTGGATATATCACATCTGGTTTCATTTCTAGCAACCTTTTCAAAGTTTTCATGTAATCATACAGGTCCTCAATTACTGTTGTCCCTTCCCCTAAAATACAGTCACCGGAAAATACAGCATTTTCTTCTTCTAGATGTAAAATCATGTGATCATCAGTGTGCCCTGGTGTATACAAAACTCTGTTAAAAAACAACAACAAAAAAGAGTAAGTTTTTCATACAGCATATGCACTTCATTTCTGAAGCTAAAACAAATAATGATAAAATCATACCCTTGCAAAGCAACTGAGAACAAGAAACAGAAAATACTGAATAAACAAGCTGAAAAGCTGATGTCAACAGGGCATCACTTGGCCTAACCCCCATCCATTTCCTTATATGTACCACGCAGAGAACACAGATCATCACCTCTAACATTTACATGACACATCACCATACAAGTGCATTAAGGGAGCCAGCCCTGGAGAATTTCTGTTTTGGAGGGCTTTACTCTGAAGCTTTAAAAAAAAATTAACATGCTATCTCCAGATTGCAGAAGATGTTCTTGACATACACCTTATGACATGGCCTAGCTGGGGGGTGCAGGGCTGGATGATCCTGGGTCCCTTCTGGCCTGGAGTGGCCTGCTAGACTGTGAGGGAACTAGGTTTGTGTTACCGCTCTGGGATGTGCTTTCAGATCTGTACGGGTGTTAGATGGTGAGTTGGACTAGATGATCCTTGTGGGTCCCTTCCAACTCATAATATTCTGTGTGTAATAATTCTTATATTTAGCAACAAAGCTAAGGATGATGTCTATTCCTTTAGAAATTAACTCTAAACTTCTGAATCTGAGCCAGATAAAATTCAGTCTCCAAAATCTTTCCCAGAAAGCTCCTGACACAGTGGAGTGGAGCTACCCAATACAAACAATCATGGTCTGTGCAGACCTGATTGGGAATGATTAAGGACCCACAGCTTGAATGAGCACACCACCAGCATCCAGCAAAGGGACAGTGGACATGTCTATAGTGTGTTGGCAACCTGAGCTGCCAAAAAGATGCAACATGGTGTCCTGGCACTGTGACTTCTGAAAGGCAGAAGGCCTTAACCTGAGGCTGATGCAGATTGAAAGTAACACAACTCTGACCAGCACCACCGCTGAAATTCATCAGAATCTTCTTGTTCATGGTAGATGCATCAAAGCAGTGATGAGGAACTGACAGAGCTGGTGCCCTGGCATACAGGGCGAGGCTAAACAGCTCCCAGCCACATCAGTGCAGGGCTGGGAGACCACAGGTGCAGCACCATCCAATGCAATGGCTTCCAGCTACGTATTAAAGAACACTGAGCTCAGTGGGGAGGAGATGAACCATTGTTCTCCAGAGGCAATATGTCCCTTCCAACTCATAATATTCTGTGATTCTGTGATTCTGTGAAATTGATGGGTTGTATCTCGCCTTTGTGGAGAGTGGTGTGCTCTAGCTCTTGATGAAACTTTACCAGGAAACCATGAAGACAGAAAACCAGCAGAAAACGAATGAAACACTGCCTGGTACACCTTGAAAACTTGAAGATACCAAGCTTGAAGGCTGCTAACTAAAATATAACATGCAGATACTGCTAGTTTGGAACCAGTGGTGGATCTAAGAGTATCCTTAAAGTGCTTACTGAATTAACCAGGTCAGAATACCTGCTATTAACCAAAGTCTGACTGCAGCACTCCTGTCATGACCCCACAGGGGCCATGCTGTTTGTTACAAATTCTCATCAGGCTGAACAAGGACACCAGATCATGTGTCAGGGAACTCCACTGTGGTATAATCCTCTTAACTGGCAACTAGCCCACTATTTAGTCTCAGAAGTGTTGGTTAACAAAGCCCTTAACTTTGACAATGCACTTCAACAAGTTTCCAATCCTCACAACAAACTTCTTAATGGTGTTGACTAACAAGCCCTATATTTTTGCAACTCACTTCAACAAGCTCCCAACTTCCCACAACAGCACAGGAGACTGTTTGAGCCTTCCAGGAAGTGATTTGGGGTGGAGGACTGATGCAGCCACAAGTCTGAAGGCGGCAAAGGAAGTTGGCTCAGAACAGTGCTGCACCACCTCCGCGGGATCCTTTCTGCCAATCACAGCTCTCCTGTCTCTGACAGTCAGAATGTTTTGAGGCAACACATGATTATTTCTGGCCCTCCACAACCCCAGATTTCAAAATGTGCCACTCTTGTCTTGTATTGAAATTTTAAAAGTTGTTTTTGATCTTTAAATTTTTGTCCAAACATAGGCCACTTAGGGTACTAAAAGGTCATCAGTATGCAATGTAATACTCTTTTTTTTTAACACTTATAAAATAAAATGCTTTTGGACAAATACGTATATCCTAAAAATACTCTTTTTTTTTCAAATGTGGGTTTTTTCCTTCTAATGAACCAACCGACATTCTACAAGTTCGGATATAATTTGTCTAAACTGAGGAAAACAAGCAAACTTTGTCCTTAGCCTTGTTAATGAAAGAAGTCTGGAAACAGAACAATCAGACCTTTTTTGGTGTGTGTGTGTGTGTGCAGAGTGGTTTTCTGTTTCACACTCATTCAAACTAACATCACAGTCATTGAAGAAGCCTTCCCAAACTGGCACCCTACAAGAACCTGATAGGTTCAAGGTTTAAAATTTAACATTTTAAGTATTAAATGTTTTAGTATCTCCTCAGGAAATATTTTGAAAGTAAAGAGAAAGCTAAATAATCCACCCAAACTACCATCATCATCGTGGCTAAGCTTCGTGAACAAAGACACAGGAAGGGCTCTGCCCACACTTGCTACAAACACGCTGATGACTAAAAAGGCCAACGTGGGATAGACAAGTCCGGGTAAAAGGGCACAGCGGAAAGTCTCCTTAGGCAGTATTAACGAGGTGGGATTCTTTCTGCTTTGTCTTTTCGCCTCAAGACTAATGCTATGTGAGCTTTCAAAGGAGGCAGCAGCGTTATAGATTGTGCGTCTCCATGTCTCCTGATTTGAGGCTAGAGTAGACCACTGATGGTAGTCAATATGGCCCAGACTGAAGTGTTTCTTCAGGGAGTCCTTGTATCTCCTCTTTGGGGCTCCTCTGTTGCAGCAGCCAGTAGCGAGTTCCCCATAAAGCACAATCTTAGGGAGGCAATGATCCTTCATCCTGAAAACGTGCCCTGCCTAGCACAGTTGCATTCTTGATAGCATGGCCTCATTACTGGTGACCCCTGCCTGTTCAAGGACAGCAACATTAGTCATGTAATCAATCCAGTGGATGTTTAGGATTGTACAGTCGAAGCTGATGGAAGCGTTCCAGGAGTGAAGGTGATGGTGGTAGATGACCCATGATTCACAGAATCACAGAATACTATGAGTTGGAAGGGACCCACAAGGATCATCTAGCCCAACTCACCATCTAACGCCCGTACAGAGACCGAACGCACACCCCAGAGTGGTGAACATAAACCTAGATCCCTCACAGGTGCACAGGCCACTCCGAGCCAGGAGAGACCCACAGGACCATCCAGCCCTACACCCCCCAGCTAGACCATGTCACTGAGCTCCTCATCCAGTCTTCTCTTGAACACCTCCAGGGACGGCGACTCCACCACCTCCCTGGGCAGTCCATTCCAATGAGCGATCACTCTCTCTGTGAAAAACCTCTTCCTTACATTCAGTCTAAACCTCCCCTGGCGTAGCTTAAGGCCATGTCCTCTCGTTCTGGTGTCGTCAGCCTGAAAGAAGAGGTCCACACCCACCTGGCGGCACCCATATAAAAGAGTAGACAGCACAATGGCTCTATAAACACTAATCTTTGTACTTTTCTTCAGATGTTTGTTACACCAGACTCTTTTATGAAGTTTCCTGAAAGCTCTGTATGCCTTTGCTGACCTGTTGTCTCTCTCTTTCTCAATCTTACCATCTGAGGAAATGATGCTTTCTAGATAGTTGAACTGCTGGACTGACCCAAACTCTGAATTACCTACGGTAATATGAGCATGATGGTAAGATTCCTGAGGTGCAGGTTGGTGAGGAACTTTTGTCTTCTTCAACCTGACTTCCAGCCCAAAAAGCTCAGCAGCCTCTGCAAAGCAAGATGTTAGGCTCTGCAGAGCTGTTTCTGTGTGAGCAACGAGGGCAGCATGGCCAGCAGAAAGCAGCTCATGGACAAGCTAATTTAGAGTCTCAGTGTGGGCCTTTCATCGTCTTCAGTTAAATAAGTTACCATTGGTACGTTATAAGATGTAAATATACTGTTATCCTCATCAAGACCTACCATCATCACACTGCCAGACTTAAGACCAAACAGCCATACACTTCCACAAAAGTATCGATTTTAATAACTCCTTGGGTAAGAGTGATGAGAAAGCATGTAAAATTTTACACGATTTTCCCAAAGAAAGTATTTTTCTACGGAAATGTTCTTAACTTCTCTGCCAAGTTCAAAGACTAGAGGCTAATTCCTGATGATCCTTATTCATAAAACAAATCCCTTTGTATTAACATACCCTGCGGGATCATGATAGGAAGTCTACATGCCTATGTGTTGAAAAGACTAGATGTATGGATCTGCAATTATAGAAATTAGGATACATGTACACGTCAGAATTCTGAAGAAAAGAAGAACTTGCAGAAAATGGTGTTTACCTGAGCGTGGCTCCCTCTGTCTGTATCACATCTCCCTCTTTAAGATAAAAATATTTATGTCCTCCTTCTATTGTTTCTTCACAGTGAGGGACACGAGGGAGCTTAGAGATGCGATATTCTGAATCTAATATTTAAACAAAGTAAAGAGAATGTTTTGAAAGTTGTCACTAACAGAGCTAATTCCATGGAAAGGTTACCTTTTTAACAAGTTCTATTAGAATCACACAGTACTAATACAAAACTAGAAACCACAAATTTTGTATAGTAACTTTATGTTTGTAAAGCAACCATATTCCACAGCTAAAAACACTGAATACTGAAAGCCACTGATTCAAATACTGTACTCTGCACCAGCAACAAGTTTGAAGATGAAAAAATAAATCACAAGTGAAAAGAGAGGTCAGTAATTATTGCATTTTACAAATACTGCTTCTTGAGTAAAAACCCCCTCGTCTTTTAAAACACCACTAAGATTTCTGTGCTTCCATTCTGCTTTATGATTCAAAATTTGCCTAAAACTAGATGAAGACTTTTTGACCTGCAACTTCCCTGAGCTTTTATCACTCTGAACTCTGCAAGACCTATAAATGCCTTGGCTAGAACAGGTATGGAGAACAACCCTGAAAGGCATTTGTAGTATATCCCTTGCTAGTCTTTACAAACATTCATTGGTTGACAAGCCCAAAATCCTCACCAAGACACCAACTATTTTCAGTAGTGCCCGCACTTCTTTGCAGATAAGCACCTGGCAACTTTACAAATTAAAGCCTGTGATAAAGTCCAACAATGTTAAGAATTACTGCATTATCCATGCTGCTCATTCTCTTCCCAGATACCAAAGCTGAAACATCTCTTACTGTTTGTCGAGATGAAGTGCACATTTTTATATAAGAATTCACCTGCAGACCACCCTACCACTTTCCCCTCACAATGTGAGGCCTATGAATTTGCCAGCAATTACCGGTGAGCTCCTGTAAGCAATTTCAAAGTTATGCATGTTCCTTTTTCAAAATTCAAGGTATTTGCTTTTATACGAGTGAAAATAACAGTCAATTTGTCATTACTGTTAACATAAAAAGGAAGGAGTATCAAGTTTCTCACACCTCTTAATACCATGTAAACTGCTGATGGTAAACGAAGTTCTCACTATTCAAACATAAGAAAAATTCACACGTATGGACACGTATTGAAGAAAAAAGTGTAGCACCACAACTACAATATTCAGATTATTCATTGCTCTCATTCAACACACTGCAACAGCACCATGAAATTGCACATAGTGTATACGGACATTCCAGAAGAATAACCCAGCCGATTTGCAAGGAAACATTCCATTAATGTTTTGCCTTTCCATTTTCTGCAGTTCCCCAGATCTCCGCCCTACCTTTCGGGATGTTCCTGCAGATATCAGGTATTCCACCAGTATGATCACGATGCCAGTGCGTCACCAAGATTTCTTGAATTGAGACGCTGAACTCCGACAGCGCCTGCTTTAGGCAGCTGATATATTCAGGAACAGCTGGCTCGCCGGTGTCAATAAGGACTCTTCTACACACGGACAAAAGCAGAGCAGAGAATTAAGCGTTCATGCGACAAGCAAGTAACAACACAAGATACCAACGCTGCGGGGAAACGTGGCAGTAACAGATGTCCCCATATTCAGTTGCCATCTCTTCCTTCCTCATATTCCCCCCCCTCCGTGTCATGACAACTTAAAAAAGCGGGATAAAAATTAATACTATTTACTCCTCACATTTACAAGTGGGAGGCGTCCAGCGGCTTCCCTGCGGGAATTCCCCACCTCAGCCCAAGGGTCCCCCGGCACAGGATTCACCCCCCACCTGCCCAAACCGCCCCCAAAAATTTAATGCTGTAGGGTCTCCTTCCTCGCTTAACCCCAAATAAGGGACTTGGGAACAGGCCGGTAGGCGCCTCTCGCTCCGGAGGCAGCGCACAGCCCCAGGCGGGGCGGGGGGAGCAGACTGGGGTCGGTACCTGTGCCCGGTGCCCACCAGGTAGGTGTTGGTGCCCTGCAGAGTCATGGGCCCCGGGTTGCAGCCCAGCACCCGCACCACCCGCGACGAGAGCCGCTCGATGCGCGGCAGCAGCGACACCATCGCTGGAGCGAGGCCCCCCGAACTGCCGGCTCGGCTCGGCTCGGCTCGGCTCGGCTCGGCTCGGCTCGGCTCGGCTCGGCTCGGCTCGGCTCGGCTCGGCTCGGCTCGGCTCACCACAACACCACCGGGAAGGCGGAAGCCTTTTTTCCCAGCGCTCCGCCTCCCGGTGCCCGGTGGCGGCGCCTTCCGCTGTGGGGCGGCTCCTCCGGGCCAGGGCAAGGGCGGGGCGGCCGCCGGTGGTGGCTCAACGCTCGGCCCCCAGAGCGGGGAACTGTGGTGTGGCACCTAGAGGTGTTTAAGAAAAGGTTGGATGATGTACTTGGTGGCATGACCTAGATATTAGGGTAGTGTGTTATAGGTAGGATGGTGTGTTGGTAGCAGGATGGCAACAGGTTAAGTAACAGGTTTGGCTAGGTTAGGTAACAGGTGATAGGTTGGACTCGATGATCTCTAAGGTCTTTTCCAACCTTACTGATTCTGTGATTCTGTGATAAGAGCTGAAGTCGATGATCCCTGTGTGTCCCTTCCTACTCAGAATATTCTGTGAGTCTGTGATCCGCCAGGATAAAGTTCTGCTTCGTGGCGAAGAGTTCTCAGTGGAATTCAGTTGTTTGCCGGGTCGGTGCCTCGCTGCTGCTCAGTGAGAGGCGGACCTGGGCTCTCCTGGCTTCTTCCAGAGAAATTTGTTGTAGGGAAAGCTGCGCCTTCTCTATATGTATTCCAGAAACACGCCCACTTGCAGTACATGTGAGAAGTATATATCCTTCTGCACGACATAGAGGAGCTAGCTCAGATTCAATGGGGAAAAAAAAAAAATTAGGAGAGCTACTGGGAGTGTCCAGTAAGGGGCCACTAAGATGAGGAAGGGACTGGAGCATCTCTTCTGTGAGGAGAGACAGAGAGCTGGGATTGCCCAGCCTGGAGAAGAGCAGGCTCAGGACAATATCAGTGTGTATAAATGTCTAAAGGGAGCGTGCAGAGGAAGGAGCCAGGCTCTGTCCCAGGGCCATCACCACCGGCCGTGGCGCCCAGTGTCAGAACCAGAGGCAGTGGTCACAAACTGAAACAAAGGATGTTCCCTCTGAGCATCAGGAAACACTTTTTTTACTGTGAAAGGGACCAGGAGCTGGTATTGAATAGAAGATCTACTCAATTTTATNTGGACACTAATCTACATAAACCACTCCTATCCTCGGATACTTAATGTTTATGCATGTTTTCTTTAATGAATGTGTATAATTATGTAGCATATAATGAGTGCCTGGGATGTTAATTGTTAGGACGGGCAAAGGAATTTTCCCCCGACCTCGCAACGTTGCTATTAAAGACATGCCTACTCTAAAACTCTTCGGAGTCTTGGGGTTTGTTCCGTAAATCAGTATAGATTGCCCAAGGGGGTTGTGGAATCTCCATCCTTGGAGATACTCAAAAGTCATCTGGTCACGGTCCTGGGCAACTGGCTCTTGGAGGCTGTGCTTGAGCAAGAGGGCTGGACCAGATGACCTTCAGCGATCCCACCTCAGCCATTCTGGGATTTGGGGAAATTTTGTCACTGTCAAAGTAGTAATACTTTGTTTGCAAACAGCCTTCATTCTGGGGTCTGCAAGGTGTTGAAGTTGACCTGTTTGACTTGGCAGTGTCCCCTCTGAAACCCTAATTCATTGCCTTTTAGCTGGCATTGTTCAAGAAACAGGGCAGACTTGTTCTCTCCTTAAATCACCTCTAAGTGAAGAGTAAACGTAATTTAACCTGAAATAAAGCAGGTAAAATGACAGGAACTTTACTAATATTAGAATTTCAGTATTATCTGATTGTTTTATACATATGTTAGATCCCATACTTTAGCATAGTGGTGAGTGTCTCCCCCTCTCATGTGGGAGACCGGGGTTCGATTCCCCACCGGGGAAGCAGTGGTGCTGTTTAAGAGTTGGACTCAATGATCCCTGTGGGTCCCTTCCAACTCAGAATATTATGTGATATGTTACCTGTAATAAATTAATGCAAATTTATAAGGTGATCGTAGCAATACAAAGTACAAAAAAGTGTTTGCTTGTAGCATAGTTTTTGCTTAAATGCTTTCTTTTCATTATGTGAAAATAGAGGTGCTACTCTTATATATGATCTAGGGCCTTTTCTAATATTTGCATGGGCAAACAGAACAGATTCTCCTTGCCTTCTGAAGGAGAAGATACCAAATATGATCTTGGTAGGCAAACTTCCGAAAGACTTGTTAGAAACAAACAACTCAATGTACAGCATGGAACTGAAAAACAAATTTTTTTCGTTTTTCAAACAAAAAAATTTCAACAGAAATTTTGAAAGTTCATGAAATGTCAGTTTAACTTTTTAAAATGTAGATAAAGACTAATGTGGGCAATTAATACATGCAATACATGCCAGGAGATGTGCTGTTACAGGCTTCTGCATACTAATAAATGTCTGCAACTTGCCATGCATGACAAAGTGGTGTTCACAGGTTATTCCGAGTTGGAAGGGACCCACAAGGATCATCAAGTCCAACTCTGAAGCGAATGCGCCCCCAGGGATCAAACCCACAACCCTGGAGCCATGGGCACCACACTCCATCCAGCTGAGCCTCCCAGCGTCTAGACCATGTCACTGAGTACCAGTCTTTTCTTGAAAACCTCCAGGGATGGCAACTCCACCACCTCCCTGGGCAGACCATTCTACTAAGAGAGCACTCTCTCTGTGAAAAACCTCTTCCTAACATCCAGTCTAAACCTCCCCTGGCATAGTTTAAGGCCATGTCCTCTTGTTCTGGTGCTGGCAGCCTGAGAGAAGAGATTTACACCCACCTGACTGCCACCCCACTCTAGCACTGTCTCCTTCCTCCTTCCCCTGTTGCTGGTTTTGTCTGCCACAAATCCACCTGGCACCTTTGGCTTTGGGAGTGTGAGGCAGAGGACGGCATGAGGCAGGGAGACAGCTCTGAGGTAGGTCCTGCTGCCTGCCTAGCCATGCTGTACCTGCTAGTGCTGGCTCACAGCTCCAGATTTTCCACTGGCCTCCAAGGTCACAGAACAAGCGATGCCTTTCAGCTGCTTGGTCAGACTGCAGTGAGGCACTGGGACCAACAGCAAGTTTGCCTCTAGGCTGTTTCATCAGTGCTAATTCAGCTGCAGTTAGTACACCTGAAGTCCTAGTTAACCCTTCAGCTGCACAAACAGTGTGCATTAGCTTGCAGTCACCCATACAGCCAAGTAGTTTGCCTTGTGATGCACAAGTACCTTGTGCAGGCCTATATTATTCAGTAATCAAAAAAAATCTAGTCCTGGACATGGACTTCAACTGCAGCTTTTAATTGTTTGACATCAGGAAGGCCACAGAAACTGTGCCACTGATGCTGATAGTCCCTATATTTAGGCCTTTAAGACAGTTTTTTTGATTGATCTGATAAACCTTGATGCATTTGAGATTTGGTATATCTATTTGTTTCTTTGAGATACAAACCCATTACACTTATTTTTTATTTTCAAGCTCATTAAAGCATGAACTGCAGACAACAGGAAGGATGTTTCAGGTCAAAGGAAAGAAGCCTTTTTGTGTGCAGGTATGCTGCTGAAGTAAGCAAGAAAACCCTAGACACAATAGTCCAGTCTCTTTCTGTATCATTTGCCTGTATACTGTTTTATAAGCAACTGTGACTAGACTTGAATTTACCCCAACCCAAGGTGCCCTGTAGCACTTTTGTATAGCTGTTTGTTGGGACATTCAACCCATTTTCGGTTTTCAGGTAAAATTTAGTTGCTGTGTCTTTAGAAGAAGTTGCTGCGTAAGCCAAGGCGAGCTGTGCATTTAAGTGGGTTTTTTTTTTTTTATTTCTTAGAAAATTCAGAATATTTTGAAGTTTCTGAAATTATCTGAATTTTACACGTCACTGATTACTCAGAAGTGTAAGGTGCTAGTTATTTTTAACATCACAAGACTTTTTTTTTTTTTTTAATGAGGAATAGTTTGGGGAACTGTAGACTCATTCCTCAGGGAATGCTTACAACTAGATGATCCTGTGGGTCCCTTCCAACTCAGAATAACCTGTGAACCTGTGAACTGTTACTGTCCTGCGGTAAAGCATGTTCTCGTGTTATGCAGGAGCTGTTCTGTTTCATCTGTAGGTGGCAGCAATGGTGCCTTTGGAGAATGAAGTACAGGTTCTTCCTTCATTTCCGGCACAAGCCCCTCTTTTTAGAGTCTCCAGAAGGTAGTGAAACTGCTGCTATTATGCTGTAATGTGATACAAGAAAATGTGAGTGTATATCCTGAAGTTCTTTGGTTCTCTGACTGTTTTACATTGTCAGACAAAACGTTGAGCCTAAAAATGTTCTGAAGTAGATAATGTTAGACTACCAGTATGTAAAACAAAAAACCCAAACCAACCAAACCAAAAAAGCCAGCTCAGTTTCAATAAGCCTGAGATGAGTTGTTGGTGTTATACAATCTCATATTTAATGGAAGATTAATTTTTTAACAATTATGAGACATACAAGACACAGATTGGTATTTCAGAAAACTCCAGCCTTTCACTGTTTGAATTTTTAGCACTCAGGAAAACTTTTGAGTATGGGCACTTGGCTTTCTTCCACATTTTAATGTAAATGTTGAGGATAAATGTCTCTGCACCGTGACTCTGTAACAGCCTAATGGAACTAAGCACAAGTATGTACTTCTGTGATAATTAGAATCGAATAATAGATAGAAAATATCTTGAGAGACTTATCCTTCATAGACATTGGTACATGAAAGTCTAATTGAGAGGATTTTTAATTGATTGATTTTCAAGTTATTTTAATGCAATTATAGCCGCTATGTATAAAAGTAAGGTATGCATATATTTCTTGGTACTTGCAGAATTCTTCTTTCTATTTCATCTCATTTTTCTGTTTTTATCTGGTACAGAGATAAGTAAAGAGACCTTAAACCAGAAACAAGTGAAACTGATTTTGCAGAGAGCAAGGTCATAGGCTGCAAGGTTCCTACATTACGAGGCAATGTTACGTAGAAAATCAGAGGATCAGCAGGTTTGTGGGAGATGATTAAAGAAGATGGTGAAGGGACTGGGACATCTTTCTAATGAGGAAAGGCTGGGAGAGGTGGGACTGTCCTGCCTGGAGAGGAGAAGGCTGGGACGTTGTCATCAATGCCTATAAATGGCTGAAGGGTGAGTGCAAAGACAATGGAGTTACACTCTTTTCATGCCAGGACCAGAGGCAATGGACACAGACTGATCACTGAAGGCTCCTTCTGTACATCGGGAAACACTTATTCAGTGGGAGGGTGACCAAGGACTACACAGGTTACTCAGGGAGGTTGTATAGTCTCCATCCTTGGAGGTATTAAAAAAAACATCTGGGCAGAGTCATGGGCAGATTGCTTGAGAAGGGGGTTGGACCAGATGACCTCCAGGAGTCCCTTCCCATCTCAGCTGTTCTGTGACCTTGTGAGATTCTGCATAAATTTGTATGCAGATGCTGCTCAGAGTGTAAATGCTTAATGTGAGTTCAACTTTTGAATTCCCTGGACAGGTAACCAGGGGTTCTGCCCTAGCAGAGTACCAGGAAGCAGAGATGATAGAAAACTGCTGACAGCTTGTACAACTGTACAGGAGTAATTCATGAAGAAGCTGGGGACTCTGTTATGCTCAGATGATGTCATCAGCTAATACATTCTTTCAAGCCATCCATTTTCTCGTGCAACTTCTCTTAATACCAGTGGCGAAACCATTCATTGACTGCAAAGCTGAAGTATCAAAAGTAAAGACACACAATAAACCTTCAGAAATTTTTCAGGTCAGCCTTTCATCCTATGTATTTCTATGCTTATCCTAGTGACAACCTTGGTTTTCAGTGTCTGAAATAATTCTACTGTTGAAAAGATAAAATGTTCAATATCCTGTTAACACTAATCAAAGCAGAGAGAAAAGGTCCTTCCTACCCCATTTGGAAGCAAATGTGTACTGAATACCAGAGGAGATCTGTTACAGTTTGGAAATGTTCTTACTTTGATGCCAAGTCCAACCAGACAACAAATAAATCATCCTCCCAGTAATTTAGCTTGTGAGCTGCTTGATTTACACTCCAAGAATCAGATACATAAACCTTGCCTCTTGCTCTGTGCTACAAAGGGTTTGTCATTTTTTAACTTATAACAAAGGTCACAGTAGTGAGTTTGTGACTTGCTTATGTAGGAGCTTAGTTGTTATTCGGGCAAATAGCTTGCAAAGCCTATTGTGAAGTCAAAAAAGCTGAGATGGAGCTATAAGAATTTAAAATTACATACCAAGCTCACTATATAATGTATTTATTGAGCTGCTGCTAAATTATGTATATTTTTATAATTCAGGGAGAACATAGCTGAGATTACCAACATTTTTCATACAGAAAGGAATGATATTAACAATTGACTAAGACCAACAGAGATTTTGTAGGATTGAAAAGAAATCTATGTTGTACTGGGATGCTTTTAGAATTTGGCTCAGATGCACAGAGAGGGGCAGGCTTGATAAAAGCTCCTAAATGTAAATCATCTAGTCCACAGTTGATTTGCCAAAGTCTCATCTTGTCTGCAGCTACTCTTGCAGTTTCCTCCATCAAAGTCCCAGTGAAGTGAATGTTGTGTGGAACCAGTGGATTTTCTGCAAGTGGAACAATCAAGTCAGGAGTATGCAAGACAGGATGGGCATAATGAATTTGTTTAGTTTTCCTGGGGAAATATGATAGAGGTTTATGCTGGTATCATACATTCAATTTGTTGCAAAAGCACACAGTATCTTAGTCCAACTATAAAAGATATACCGTCCCCAAAATCTATATTCTGACAGAGTACCTGTATTCATTTGGTCATCTGTGGGACGGAACAGGCATCATTGCTGATCTGCTTCTTCTCTGAAGTCACTGGGATTTTATTGTGGAGCAATATACAACTATTTTTAATGAATGCATTCTTGTTGCTGACAGCCATTATGAAGAGCTTGTTGGGCATGAATTCAGTAGGCCAAAGATGCTTCTGCACAGGCAGAAAGGCCTCTGCTACATTTGTTCAGGAGGCAATTATGGCTCGTGCGTTGCCTCATTAGTGCCTTAAGGTGTTTTCCCAATGGGTTGCCTCACTAGAGTGAACCAAGTGCAATTGAACCAGGAATAATGCAGTACTGTTTTGGGTTCAGACGCTGAGTTTTTAGCTTTGCAAAAGTCACTTGGTCTTTGATTCTGTTCTTCAGGTGATGACATGAAAATAATGGAATTTCAAGCACTGCGAGGACTGCTTAGGATTAGGATGTTTCTGATCTATAAGGTGGAAGCAGGAAGGCACACAAGAAAAGGCAAGGACTGATATTACATGTATTGGCTATGAAGACACTGATAGAATTGTACCTCCAGTCGTAAGAGCTAGAAAAGCTATTGACTGCTCTGGCTGAGGGTGTGTATCAACCAGGGCAGCGTGGTCATTGAGGCAGAATCACAAAACCTGTAGCTTGTACCCTGCAGCTATTATAAACGTGGATAAAAATTTTATGTTGGGTGCCAATAGCTGAGCAAACACCTGTAGTTTTACCAGACCAAAACAATTTTAATCACTTTGGACGTGGGGAGTCTCTTCATCTATCATTGCACAGAAAAACTTTTTGTGCATTTTCCTAAAGTATGTGGTACTACAGTTTTCAAAGGTAGCAAAAAAATTATCTTTTTGCATAAATCTTTGAGATCTGTACATGGGTATACAGATAAATAAGTTAATATATACAATCAAAACATGTACATATAAACACAGATGCATATACGGGTATATATTTCCAGAAATATCTGTTGGCTTTTGCTCAACAGGTCTAATGAACTAAAGTCTAAGTTTGAACATGGATACACAGACATTGAAACATGCAGAGGGGAAAAAAAATATGGAGTAAATGGTTAGTTTTTTGAAGGGAATTTTATAATCTAATAAACTTAGTATTAACTATATACAGGGACATTTCAAACAAATTTTTAGAATAGAATTCTTATTCATAATCATTATTCATTCATAATAATGACAGTTCTTTCCAGGTAGCAAATCATTAACTGTGTCACATGGTTTCCATATGAATTCAGTTTCACTTTGCGTTATGTATATCAGTAAGCCCTTTAACTTTCCTTGGATTGCAAGTCTTGTAAAGGTATGGATGGGAAACCGGCAAATATGCAAATCTACAATTTTTTGAAGTGAAAAAACCTCTATCAATGGCCAGTATTAAGGTAACGCTGCATTTTTTAATAGAATTTTAAATGTCTAGTGAGAACAGAAGGATTTGATAATAATATTTTATTGTTTCTGCTTTATCACAAAATGATTCTGTAGAAGTATTTTAGCTTTTAGGACAGGCTTATATTTATGCTAACTGACAGGCACTTTATTCTTCCTGCTCCTGTCATGTTAGATCTTGTTTGTGGGGACAATATAATTCTGAGCGACACAAGACTCTGTCTCCTGTGGCACTTAACTGAACCCCACCTTGTACATGACACCATGGTGCTCTTTGGAGTGATATCATGCCGAAAATATAGGGTATATTAAAGACTGAGGTCTTTAAAGGTAATTTCNCTCTTTCTGTGAAATAAACCCTTAAGTTAGTTAGTACACAAGTTTTCAGATATAAAACATTTCAAAGAATCACAGAACACCTGGGGCTGGAAGGCATCTCTGGAGATCATCTAATCCAACCCCCATCCTAAATTAGGTTCACCTGGAGCAGGTTGCACAGAATCACATCCAGGNTGGTGGAATTTTATTTAGGTTGCCATGAGCCAGATAGAAAACCCTGTGTCTTACCTGCCTTTCCAAGGCTCTTTCAAGGCTAAATTCCTTATTCAAGATAATGATGAGACAGTGAGCTGGCTGGCATGCTTGGTGTGACTCTCAATTTGTCTCAGCTTACCTGATGACTTCAAATTCCAAGTTGTCCAGACAGAATTGCAGACTGCTAACATGACAGCAGTTTGGACAGTAGGCTTGTCAGAAGTAGAAATCATCTAGCTCACAGCTACTCTTCTTGCTGTTGCTTCAGAGGAGTCTGGACATAGCCTATAAAACTTCCTTCCTTATATTCCTATTTGTGAAGCGCTCAGATACAAAAGGAGAGGGAGTATGTAAAGAAGGAGGAATCCAATTACCTTTTTTATTCATTTCAGGTGCAAAATTACTCCTTGAGACTGGAATGCCTAGTACGCTATTACTCATTAAATGTGAACTTTGATATACTGCCTACTTCTTCGGAAGGTCATAAATCGCCTTCCGAAGAATTTTCTGTTTGAATCCAATTATTGACTAACTTTTTACTGTTGTTCTTCCTGCAACAGTCAAGTAGTGAACTTGCTCAGGTTTTTTTGTTTGGTTGGTTCCTTTACTTGGTTTTATATTTGTTTTTGTTTTTAATCTGTTTCAAAAAGAATGCATAATGTTCTTGTTACAAAAAAGGATGCAGCTTGAGAAAAGTGGAATGTCAAACTGCAGAATGACATGATGTTTGTAACAGGTTGTACCCTGGCTGGATGCCAGGGGCCTGAACGGTTGCTCAGTCCCAAAATAATAAGATGATATACAAAGGCTGGGTTGGAATAAAGCAGTTTAATATAAGCAAAGATAAAGCAAAGTGAAAGTGCACACAGAAGCAAAGCAAAAGAACTGCAAAAGAACTCTGCTTCCCATCAGCCAAGGTGTTGTGATTAGAAGGGAGTCATCAAGAACAATGAATGCCCACCTCCTCCTTGCTCCCTTCCTCAGCTGTTACGTATATCTGAGGTGACGTCATATGGTCTGGGATATCCCTTTGGTGACTCTGACCGTGTGCGNTGGGTTTTGAATATCCCTGGAGGAGACTGCACAACGTCTCTGGGCAGACTGTTTGAGTGATTTGTCACCCTTAAAATAAAGTTTTACCTCCTATTCAAATGGAATTTCCATTGTTTCAGTTTGTGCTTGTTGCTCCTTTTCCTGTCATTGGGCAGNTGTTATATACAGTAAATACAGTTTCCTTTGAATTTTTTTGTGAATGAACCCTAGTAATCACAGAATCACAGAATTAGTAGGGNCCATTGTCTTGACACTTGGCCTTGAAATATTTGTATGCATTTGTAAGATCCCCTCGCAGTTAGTTATCTCTTCTCCAGTTTTAATAAGCCTACCTCTCTCAGCCTTTCCTCATGAAAGAGTTGCTCCAGTCCTATATCTCCACAACCCTCCCCTGGACCCTTGCAAGTTGTTCTTTGTCTTTATTGATCTGGGGAACTCAGAACTGGGCACAGCACTCCAGATGCAGTCTCATCAGGGCAGAGAAGAAGGGTAGAATAACCTGCCTCAACCTGCTGGCCACACTCTTTGTAGTGCACCCCAGGATGCCATTGGCCACACAGAGACATTGCTGGCTCATGGTTAACTTGTCCATCTGTGTTTCTAAACACAAAGTTCAGTTTATGCTGGACTTTGTACACAAGTCCACCTCCTACAATCTAAATGTGAATTGGATAAAAATTGCATTAGTGATTTGAAAGTGGTATTTTATTGGAGAGGATAAAAAAGAACAGTGAAAGGATTCCCAATATCCCAGCTGTAAGATTGCCTGATCCTTCAAACCTCTTCTGGGGCAGGACATGAAATCTAAGTAGGAGACAGAACGAGAGGCTAGAAATAGCTAAGACCTAGATCCAGAAAAACAGTGTTGAGACACTCAGCACCTTTTCAGGCTGTTATGTTCCCACTTATCTTCACTAGGAAATTAAGACCCTAATTTATTTGTAGGAAGTTGTACCTGGGTCAGAGGATAAGCGAACCCAGCCAACACAAGCAAAGAATAGTTATTACCTTTGTTCATGGGTTATTAACCACTTCACTCAGTTCATTCCTCTGTGGCAGTGTGCCTGAATTCACAAAAATCCAAAGGGACCTGCCTCCACCTGCCTTTCCTCTGCTCCAAGATCCCTGGCGCAGCTGTTCCCCATATATTGACTGTTTGGCACTGGCATCAGCCCAAACCCAGTGATTTGGCATGTCCTGCATCACATCCTTTGTGTTTGCTGCCAGTGTCTTTTTCCTAAGTATGGAAATGAAATAAGGGATTTTGTCATTTTAATTAGAGCTTTTTACAGGGTGGACATGAATGAGACAAATAATGTACTGCCTTATAGCTTTTCTGTGTCACCTGGCAAATACCACAGATCTATATAGGAAAAATGTGCAAGACTACCCCACAAAAGTTACAAGAAACCTTGCAGTGTTTGGCGGTGTAGATGTAGGTAGTTCAAACTGAACTAATTCTATTTGTAGCGGACAATGTGGTTAGATCATCTGTGTGTGCCTTCCACTCACACAGCTTGGGAGACAGTTCTCGAAGAGGTGGAGACTGGTGCAAGTCTGGTTTCTTACAAGCCTCTTTAACAGGAAAACTGCAATCTTACTCAGCATTTTCTTGCTGTGTGTGAAAAACCAAGCAGAAGAGATAAAACTGCCAGTTGTACTTATGCATAAGTACACTTGTGCATGTACTTATGTACTTATGCACACAGAAGCAGTAACACAGTTGGAAATTGCAGAATGATGTGTGCTCTGATATGATGGTGTGCACTCAAGACAGAAGTTTTCTCAACATTTTGTGCTGTCCACAGTAAAAGAGAAGAGCTCAGAAGTTAAAAAAGTTCTGGGAAGAATCAATCTTTTCCCATAAACTCTTTTAAAAAACTTCCTCGTTTCGTAGTGTTTTGCATCTGCTAGGATTTATTTCAACAGCTGCTGGAGTGGAGAGTCACTGGTTGGGAGAGTGAATGACCTCAGCAGGTTCTGGGTGCAGCTCCCTTGGGTTGGTTGTTCGCCAATATCTCAGTGCATCTTGCATTTTCCATTTGCGTGTTTAAATGATTGTGAGAATTTAAAGAATTTACTGTATGGTACTTTAAATAATGATGGTATTGTTACAGCTAATCTTCCTTTTTTCTTCTTCTTTTCAGGAACCAATAATGAAGAATGACTCCACCAACTAAAAAGACAATTTACATCTATCTTTCCCAGAATAGATGTGTATCAATGAAGTTAATATTTACATCAAGAACACAGAAGTCCCTTTGCCATTATAAAAATGCTTAACCCAACCTTCCTTTGTCTAGTGCCTTGTGAGCAGGTGGTATCATCAGCAAAAAGACTCCAGTGTAGTAAAACATTTACCTGAAGTGAGGAGAGAATGACAGTGGTGGCAGTGTAACACATGATGAAATTTACTAAGCAGAATTTTGGTTTTTTAGTTGGTGGAATTATAATCTATGTAGTTGATATTGGAGTGGACTTTTATGTAGCTATTAAATATTTCTGTCAAGGACAGTATCCTTGGGGTATATTGATACTCTGTTTTAGAGGTCTTTCATCATTAATAACTCAGATATTTAGTTATGAATGGTTTAAAAACGACTGGGAAGGTACTGATACTAGGAAGCTGAAATGGATTTTTCTAGTTCATCTTTTTCAGTGTGGAATTTTTATAAGGTAAGCACATTTTAAAATTCATCTTAAAATAAGAAATCATGTTGCTTTAAGACAGTTATTAAGAAATGCTTAGTATGGCTCCACGATCAAGACCAACTCTGGCTCCATGAAAGCAAATGGATTTTTGTCTGCTTATGCCAGGGGTAAATTTTGTCAGATTTTTATGGACCTGTAGATCTTCTTTTATTTACCTGTGAAAAATAATTTTTATTATTCACAACCCAATTCTGTTTGATTAATCGGCCTTTTGTTGGGGCATATTTAATAAAATGCTTGTGTTATACTGTAATAGTGTTGTAAGGGAAAAATACAATTTTTCAAAAGGGTGTTATGCACACTAAGCAGCTGAATAGTTGAATAGCTACTAAGAATACTTGTGGTAGTACTTCCTTCAGAGACTGAGTTAATGTGATAGGGATCTTTCTTTGCTTAATGGATTGCCTTAAGTCTAAGGTAATCCACAAAACCCTTGAACTTCCCTGAGCTCATACCCCTTCCAATGAATACCTCTTACCATGAATTTCTATAGCTTTTGTGTCTTCTTTCCAGAATTAGCCCCACATTCTCTGTCTTATTATGTGGTAAACATTATTTTGCCCTTTGCACTGACTATGTTATCTACTTGGTCACCTGTTGCATAATTTGTTGCACAAATTATGAATTCTCCTATACTGACACTTGCTCTTGGAAAACTTCCGAGATGATACATATAAATTACAAAGTTCTTTCAGCCACTCCTCACAATTCAGCAGTCTGATAATGCATACTGTAAAGTGTAAACTGATAATAGCAAGCTGGCATCTGTGCTTGTACCTTTGTGATCAGCCACTGTATACTTCCTATTTTATGTGTTTTCTTAGGTGTATCAAGGTACAACTCCCTCATGTTCTCCCTCTTAGTCATCTGATTTATGCAGGTTATTTAGACAACGAGACTCCCAGGTTTGTCTCTACAGTCAAGGATAAAAGTAGATTCTGTCAGAAGTCAGGTCATACTTGGTAAGATGAGCCTCTCCAGAAGGTCATTTGGGGCAGGAACCTATATTCTTCACTCACTGCAGACAATCATTGGAGCCCAACCAATAAATATGTCTTGGCCAGTGCACTTAGGATGCTTGAAATAATAAGATTACCACATTATCTTCCTTAATTTCTTCCTTTCTTTCTTCACTTCTTCCATTTCTCATATGCTATTCACACTACTTGCTCCATCTTTGAACCAGGGAATTTAGGCTCATAGAATGGTTTGGTAGCAACTGTAAAGATGATCTCACTCCAACCCCTCTGCCATGGACAAGGATGCCTTCCACTAGACCAGGCTCCCCCATCCAAACTCCCCTTGAACACTTCCAGAGGTGAGGCAGCCTCAACTTCTCTGGGGACCTGTGCCAGTGTCTCACTATTCTCACAGGAAAGAGTTTCATCCTAATATCTCATCTTAACCCACCATCTTTCTGTTTGAAGACATTTCCCCTTGTTCTATCATTACATGCCCTTGTAGAGAGTCCCTCCCCAGCTTTCTT
Organism: Pitta sordida; assembly: GCA_013390025.1. NCBI lineage: Eukaryota > Metazoa > Chordata > Aves > Passeriformes > Pittidae > Pitta > Pitta sordida. The sequence continues at coordinate 370,808 of WEKX01012599.1, forward strand.
CTAGGCTCTTCTAGATACTGGAAATGGTGACTTATAAGCTGGTACCCTTTAGGTACAGGAACTTTGTCATGTTTGTACAGTGCACAGCACAATGGGAGTCTGTTTGGTTATGGTATCACACTACCAGTGCTAAGTAATGAAAATCATGTGTATATATATATATATAAATTGAGAAAAATTAAATTTATTTCTTAATTAAGGCTTTAGTTTATTTTAATGAAAAGAATGTACACTTGCAACTATATTTCATATGAAATATTATTCTCTGCAAGGAGACAAAATGAAGTTGCTAAACTATATGTCAACTTTGCTGACTAAAATGGTTTTCAGCCTGACCCATGTAAATGGCTCATGCATGTTGGTAGAATTGAGAACAGTCTGTAATATAACAGACAACAAGACAATAACACCGTCAGGAAATGTGGGAAAAGAGGACATTTCCTTGGGGCACCATATGAGTTTTGGAGCCATCTGATGTGTAGCAGTTTGCAGCATTAGTCAAGGACACACCTGTTGGAGATTAAGTTTTAGCAATTTATAACCTTTGCTGTCAGAACAGAACACAGAGATTATGCCATTATGGTAATGGCAGTTGCTATCGTGTCTCTTGATGATTAAAGGTAGGATCAGGGCTCCCTGCATCTTTTAACTGGAGCAGACGAACATTTTTTTCATATTTTTAAAGATTCATTCTAAATCCACGAGGTATGAGAGTAAACATGAGTGCTTTGCTGAACCTGGAATTATTTTATTACACACTTTCAAAAGGCATTAAGGAAAATTCAGAGCCAAGACAGGTGATATTCAGTTAGTACCTGTTGCTGGGCTGCACTGTGGGTCCTGCTCTGAAGCAATAGCAGCTAGCAAAAGTGAGCAAACCTGTGAGAGGTGCACCAGGTAAAGGAATTCCTCTGCTTCGTGACAGACTTCTAGGAGGAGGCAAGTAGGTTGAGGAGTATCAGGGAGAGGGAGAAGAAAGAGAAAGAGTACAGGAATCCCACCCTGCCCTCCTGAGACAGGCCTGACAGTCCCTGGATACAATACAGACAGTTCCCTATTCTCTCTCCACCTGCCTGAGCACAGTGATTTAAGGCCAGGGGCCAATGGCAACAAGTTCCTGCCCAGTGCAGCAGGTGTGTCTTGTCTGTGACAACCCTGCCTTCACAGGTGTGCTGGCATAATAGGAATGAGGCTCTGCAAGTGGAACCCAATAATAAGTGTCATTGAGGTTAAGTTACTCTACATTCTATGTCAAACTGTTGTTTTCTCTACAACTGAAAGCAAGTTGTAGTGAGGTGGGGGCCAGTCCCTTCTCTCAAGTAACAAGTGACAAGATGAGGGGAAATGGCCTCAATTTGCACCAGAAAGTTTTAGTCTGGTTATTAGGAAACATTGCTTCACTGAGAGGTTTGTACAAGCATTGAAACAGGCTGCCCAGCGAAGTGGTAGTGTCACCAACCCTGGAGATATTTAAAAGACATATAAATGTGACACTTAGGGACAGGGTTTGGTGGTAGACTTGGTAGTGCTAGAGCAATGGTTAGACTTGATGATCTTAAAGGTCTTTTGTAATCTAAATGATTCCATGATTCTTTGTGTTTGATCACATTTTCTGAGTATAAACTTACTGACCTAATTATTGACTTAATCTCATCAGTTTCATGGATTTAATCCAAGTATTTGGATACTTAGAAGGGGAAGTTTAGCATGCAATGGAGAGTATTTTTCCTTTGATTAAGGATTTATATGATGCTGAATACTGTGCCTGCATAACCAGAGGTTAGACAGAATAATCACGATTGCCAGGCCGCTCACAGCCTGCTGGTATGAATTTCTAAATGGCACCCAAATCTTCACCAGTGTAGTTTGATGAGATGGGATGTGTAGTGTAACACTGGGATTGTCTTGCAAAATCCTCAGTGGAAATCTGAGGGGAAGCATGTGATATGGAAACACTGGCAAGGCAGCTTGCCTGTCACATGTGGAGGCTGTGAAGCAACAAAAACAAATACCTGTCACCTCTGTGAATTCCCAGTGAGAGACAAAGCCTTCCTAATTTTACAGAAGATAAGGAGCAAATTTCATTCCTTATAAAAATGGTGAAAACGTAGGATCATCTCGAGACCAGAGAGATGATGGGGCTGTGTTTCCGTAAGAGTTTATAGCAAGCAGGAGCCTTGTCACAGAATCACAGAATCAGTAAGGTTGGAAAAGACCATAGAGGTCATCAAGTCCAACCTATCACCTATTACCTAACCTAGCCAAACCTGTTACCTGACCTGTTGCCATCCTGCTACCAACAGACCATCCTACCTATAACACACTACCCTAATATCTAGGTCATGCCACCAAGTACATCATCCAACCTTTTCTTAAACACCTCTAGGGACGGTGACTCCACCACCTCCTTGGGCAGCCCATTCCACTGAGAGATCACCCTCTCTGTGAAAACGTTCCTTCTAATGTCCAGTCTAAATCTCCCATCGGTGAGATGGGAGTCATCGGTGTTCTCCACAAGGCAACACTACAACAGCTGAACGCCTTTTTTTCCTCCTGTCAAAGGAAATATGATATTTAGAAGCACCAAAAATTCTTTACCATTCACATATGATGATTCTAGTTGTAAAGAAACTGGAGTTTTTTTACTCTGTTATACTTCCAGGTAGCTTATATACCTTGAATTAGTGAAAAACATATTCTCGTCAATGAATTCAGAGGGAGAAAAAGTAAATGGTAAACCAGCGTTTGTCTGTATTATTGACATACTCCTTTCACTTTTAGTTTAAGATGTACATACCCTTTAGTATGGACTGAACTTTGCCCTAGGCTGAGAGTGCAGTTGTCCAACACTAGGCCTAAAAGTTGGCTGTGAGCCCTTCCTAAAATGTCCTTACATATATTGCATAAAAACTCGATTTATTCTATACAGTATTCAAAGTCAGAAGTTGTCTAACTGAAACTGCTACAAGTAGTGAGAAATGCTATAGCATACCACCTTATAACAATATAAACCTAGTATACCACGCTTAGAAGGAATGTGCTTCGAAAACTGACAAGTGATCTCAGGTGTGCATCCAGCTGAAATATCCCTTTTACCATGTGCCTTGCACATCACCTGCCTTCTCAGCTGTGAGCTTTGAAGCTCAAAATTAGTGCAGCTGGTTTCCACTTCTTGCTGCTTGGACAAACACTCTGGTAAATGGGTCCATGGACAACTAACAGATCAGTCTATCCAACTATTTTTTCTTGAAAACATTGCAAACTTTCCAGATATATATACATGTTGGGTGCAAGAGCCAGATGTTTTGGAATATTGATTGGTTTATATCTGGAGAAAGCTGTAGATGCCTTGCCAAACAGTTAAATTCTTTGCTTATGAGTGATTATTAAGATAACAGCAAGATAAATACACAAAAATATAAAAGTGGTGAAGAGTTTCCTTTGGGACTAAATAATGGATTTAGAACCAGCTCATGGAATCAATGTATGACCTGAATGGCAGGGATGCAGTCTATGAATAGAATAGCTAGAATAGCTCTAACATACCAGGAAATAAGTTATGAATCCTCTAGCATGCATTTCACCCAGGACCTTTCCATCCCAGCTGTCTCACTCATACCTGTGGAAGAACCTCTGATACTGTCTACCCTCTGGTCAAAGGATTTGGTCTTTAAAGGTGGTGAAAGTGTTAAACCCACAACCCAGGAATTCTTCCTAGCTCCCTTTGTAAGCAGAATCCAGTGCTGTACTGGGACGAGGTGATCCTCTGAGATCTGGGTCTCTAATGATCTGCTGCCCTCTGTTCTCTACATACGGGAAATGCAACAGCAGAGGTTTCGTTGGATCCATAGTCGGTATGATCCTGTGGATGATCAGGGGAATTGGGAAGCTGCAGTTTAGTACGAATCTTGAAATCATGTCAGATGCAGCCTTAGGGAATGGAAGTAGGAGGCAAGCTAAGGCAAAGGACCTTACCTCTCTCAGACTGCGCATTAGCAGGCTTGTACAACTGTGTAAGATAACCAACTAATGACCTCTGGTGTTATGCTTTATTTCTCAAGAAAATAGATCCAAATAAATTCTGTAATCTTCAATATCTATTTACTAAACTAAACTATTCTTTTGAGGGGGAAAGCCCTTAGTAGTGTTTATTATGCTAGAAAAATTGGCTGAATAAGAGTGAGTTTTCTTAAACAAGAACTATTTCTACTGTCTTTGTCTGCTGATTATAGTCAGAATGGGTTCATGGAGAACAATATTGGAAGATCAAGACATCTGGGAATAAAATAGACAAAAGTAGGCTTGAAAATGAAGGCTGCTATGATCAAAATCCAGTTTATGGGCAAACACATGGATTTATAAACCTATTCAGCCAAGAACTTAATATAAACGAAATTCTAACAGTTTATTCCAAGAATCATCATTAGTCTAGATCTATTTATTACAGAAAAACAAAGAATACTTCTATGCGTAAAAATCTTCAGTTGTAATAATAATACAGTTAAAATTGTTATGCACATTTTTCTTCGTTCCTATTCCTTTCTTCCTGTGTTTAGCTCGCTTCTCCTCTGGGTCTTAAGGTTGTCAGCAGTTTCATTCTAGTGCATGGTAGGATTATGGGTGCTATGAGTTTTTGGAGTCTTACTGAGAGGAATCATGATGTTCTTTTTGATGGTTTCTTTTTCTTCACTCTTGGGATCCACTTTGGGTCTTTTTTGCATGTTAGCACAGTTTAGAGTTTTCCTCTTTTAGTCTTTCTATTGTCGTCACTTCTCTGTTACATCCAAGCTTAGTATGTATAGTACCTTTTATGCATGTTAGATACAGTTTTTAGTTCTCTTTGTTACCCCTACAATTAGTTTCCTCCAGGTCTATATTTCTTTAACTGACTATTGGTGAGTCCTAGGTAGCCATGCAGTCTCCAGTGTCCTGAAGCAAAGGTCCTGAAAAAGGAAATAAGAACTAAGTTCAGATACCAGACAGAATTGTACCTTAGTAGTAGATGTTATAGTCAAAGATAAATAGGAATGGAAAGTGAAATGGAAAAAGGTGTTGTCAAGCCATATAATTTTAATTGAATTGCTTTCCTATAAACTGCTATCTAATCAGTTTCCTTTTTTTTAATAGGTATTGGTTTGCTCTGAAATATGGCTACCAAGCTGCGTATAAACAAATAAGCAGTGGCGATGCTTCAGAAACAGACCCTTCCTACTTAATTCAAAAACAAGCTATTGATGCAGTGACTGATATTAACATGCTCAGAGTGTTCAAGACTTTTCTTGAGACCACACCACAACTTTTTGTACAGATTTACACCTTCATGGAACATGGCAAAACTAATTTCTATCAATGTGAGTATGTCTTTTTTTCTTAATCTACAAGTTGAGTATCTTATCTAAAACTATAACTCATGTGATTGTATAACATTTTAAACCTTCTTTGGAACTCATATATTGTATAATGTATAATCTATTACTCTACATTCAATTAGGATTTCAGTCTAGTAGATGGTTCATTCTGGTAAATCAATGCGAAGGAAGATTTCACTATAAATGCCATAATATTTAACAGAAATAATTATATATTGCTAGAAAATAAGCTATTGAATACAATTAGCATGTAATTTGCAGAGCAGTTTGGTTTGCATGGTTTTGCTTCCATTTTCATTTAAAGCTGCTACCTGAGCATCTTCAAATTAGTAATGTATTTGGGACTGGTGATGTACAAGACTGGAAAATGGCTAATGTGACACCCATCCACAAGAAAGGCGGGACAGATGATCCGAGCAATTACAGACCTGTCAGCCTGACCTCAGTCCCATGCAAAGTCATGGAATGGATGGTCTTGTGTGCTATTATGCAGCAACTACAAAATGACCATGACATTAGAACTAGTCAGCATGGATTTCGGAGAGGCAGGTCTTGCCTGACCAACATGATCTCCTTTTATGATCCGGTGACTCGACTGGTTGATGACAAAAAGGCTGTGGATGTTGTATATTTGGATCTTAGCAAAGCCTTTGACATGGTTTCCCACAATAAGCTTCAGGAGAAACTCGTAGAGCATGGACTGGATGGAAACACTTTATTCTGGGTTAGGAATTGGCTGGATGGACGAGCTCAGAGAGTGCTGGTGAATGGTGCGACATCCAGTTGGCAGCCAGTCACCAGTGGAGTCCCACAGGGATCAGTGTTAGGCCCGGCACTGTTCAACATCTTTATTGATGATATGGACGAGGGAATTGAGTCCATCATCAGCAAGTTTGCAGATGATACC
>WEKX01012599.1:379977-398910 GCA_013390025.1 Pitta sordida
TTGGAATGGTCTGCCCAGGGAGGTGGTGGAGTCGCCGTCCCTGGAGGTGTTTAAGAGAAGACTCGATGAGGAGCTCAGTGACATGACACTAGCACCCACCGAGAGGTGCTAGGACTTGCTGGGAGGCACCGTGTTTATTCCCATACCAGGGTTCTTAGGGTCCCTTGCCCTGGGGCTCACTTTGCTCATCTGCCATGTGCGCTGGGTGCGGGTTGTCCCCTTGAGCCCTGAGAGCAGAGGAGGCGCAGTCATCATGACTCTATTGGACATAATGAGTGCAGTGCCTCAGCACACGTCCCTCACCCCTCCCCGGGCAGCTGGTGTTCTAAACAGCCATGTGGGGACAGGGGTTTGTTTGTGGTGGTGGTGTTAGTACGTCCCACACCTTCCCCCTGCGGGGCTCATGGGGTGCACCTGGTGTTCTCCAGCACCTGTCACTGGGTGCACCTTGCTGGAGATGGGGGTGCATGTGTCCCTGTTCCGTCCGCTGTTCAGCCTGGCGCTGGCGTGTGTTTTGGCATAGCCAAGAGCTCACAGCACAGCCAGGGAGGTGTCTTTATTTCCTGCAGTGTGCTGTGGACTGGCTCTGCATGTGCTGCTGTCCCTGAGCGGCTCTCAGCAGCACTGGAAGAAGCGTCAAATGTGGCAGTATGTAATCTCTCCAAAATTCATAAGGCACTGAACTCTGGGCAGTCCCCAAGCAAGTGAGAGGCCCGCCCCCCACAGCACGCAGGGTGTGGCCATCCTGCCCTACAGGGGAGTGCCAGCGCCCCCCCTTGGCAAAGCAGAGATACTGCGCATGCATAGACCGGGAAGCTCCACGAATAATCAAAGAGTTTTCACTGAAAAAAAATCCACGAGGATTCAAAAAACTGAAACTGGAAGCACGAATATGCAAGGTATGACTGTATATGAAACAGTACTTTCACTTCTCTCTACTTTGGAAAAGAGGTTTCCAGATTTGTCTGCCATGGAATATTCTTTCTCAGGTAAGAGGAAAAAGCCCAAGGCTCCACCCTGCTTCATGTACCATGAATGCCCCAAGTTCTGTCTCCTTTATTGCAGAATATTTGTTATGGTGATGGTGTCCTTGGCAGCAAAATGCAAGCCTGGTTTTAGACTGAATATATTCTTATTTTGCTATGAAAAAAAATAGGATTATAAATTGTGAAGATAACCCCTCTATTGCATCCCACACTTATTTTTTGTCCCTCTAAAATCCTGAGAAGGACCTAGGATAAAGTGTAGTGGAAAATGGAGAATATTATCTCTACCTTGCAGAAAATGTCAAATTTTTTTTCTAACCATTATTTGGAAAACCACTTCAAACTTTATACATTATCTGAGAAGCAGATCTCTGGGGAAATACGAGATCCCGAGAAGTCCCAGTGTGGGTGTTTCAGCACTGGGGCCCCCAGGTTGTCTGCCTGCCACCAGAAATTTGAAGCCTGATTTGCTCTGGAGTAAGATTAGTTTCTGGTGAAACAAAATAATTTGTCTGGGTCATTTCTTTTTTCTTCCTTTCAATGAACTGACAAATAAAAAAAAAATTATTTCATTGCCATCTCTCTAGTCAACTTGTAACACTGATTTTCCTTCATGAGTAAAACGCTGAATATTATGCTGCCTTCTCTTGTTCTCCTTATGTCTCCTCTCTCTGTCTTCTGTGCCACTAAGAAGAATGTTATACTGAAGCTGAGTTGGTAAGAAAGACATCTAGGTGGCTATTTCTATTACTCTAATTCAGATACATACCTAACCCAATGACTTCAGTTTCAATCCCTATTTGATGCTTGTAAGTCCCAGTGGATATAGCAATATCCTAAACTGGGGAAAGGATACTTTGGAAAATCATGCAGAATATTTTCATAAAACGTAGAGACCTTCAGTGTCCTGCCACCAGTATGTCTCCATTTTGCTGTCATCAGCCAGAGGGCCTCAGGAGATTGGAATTCCTGGTGGCTTGTACCCTGTAGATTTTTATCTACAGGGGGATCGTATGAGAATAAAAAATTTTCAGCTGTAAACCCCTCCCTCTCTTCTTGACTTTGAGTTCAAGATTTTCACTCGATTCCCTTCATTTTCATGGTTATGAAAATTACTTCTCATTAATTTTGTCTTTCTAACTCAAAATCAGTGTCGCGGCCAACAAGGAAGCGCACGAATTGACTCCAGACACATTTCATATTACCAGTGACCACTTCAGACAAAACAAAAAAAGCCCCACTTCACCTGGGTGTAAAGTTCAAACAATAGATTTCCTACATATCCTTTCTGTTCTCTGACTACTCTTAAAATTCAGCTGCCACTCAGTTCATGCATTGTGCTTGACCTTGTCATTTTAATCTAACTGCAAATTGAAAACAAATGTGTTTTTTTTCCTTTTTTGTGTTAAGTGTGCCCATTACATCTTACAAGAAGTATTTTAATAAGTTAAATAAAATTAATAAACAATTTCTTCCTGTTTTGACTACTGTCAGCCCTGGGTAAGAAGAACAACATTCAACAGAACTGTTTTAATTATCCTACTAATATTCAACGTGCCATTTGATGGCATGGGTGAGCTCACCTGATGTACCACAGATAACAATGATTTATGAAGCCATAATTGGGTTTCCAATAAACATTTGTCAAAATAATGTATTCATTCAAACCAAAGCCTTCTTTATTTATTCATATAAAAGAGCACTTAACTTTCAACAAAGAATTGCCTACCATCAAAAACACTCCATAAACAGGGGAAATTTATGAAGATACAGTACCAGAGGGTGATCAGTGGAAGACTAAAGTTCACTTTAACCCTTCAGAGTGCTGAGTTCCACCTCTTACTTGGTGCTGGTACTATACATATTTCTTACTGAAAGCCCCAAGCCCAAACATTAACCTGTGTATATTTACACATTAAGGTACTATCTCTTTTTTATACCATAAAGTCTTACATCTCGAAGACTTATTTCAAAACTAAAGTCTCTCATTTTTATTATGCAGTATAGAACCATGCACACAGCTCAAAGGTTTTTAGCCTTACCTACATTCTGCCCACAGGTTTCACGATGTGTACATTCTTCCAAAAAAAAAGATAAGCTTTGAGAGGTTAAATGTATCTTGTCTGACCATTTCTTGTCTTTCATTCCAGCTGAAGAATTTTCCTATCCTACTGCTTTGCACTCTTCTCTGTCTTAATTTTACAGAATTTTAGTGGAAGAATAGCAAACTAGGTGGCCTGTACAACTGATATTTGAATGGAGTGCAGCTAACCCCTTAGAGTCCATCTTCAACAAAAAACGTTCATCTGTTACCTCCAATTAGCTAACATATAACAAATACAAGTCACAACAAAGATTCCTGCAAGTCTTACATTAATTAGCTCAGTAAAATGTAGACCTTGGTGGGATAGGGAGTAGTGATATTTCAAAAAATGTAGCCTGCCAGCACTTGCTGAAAATAAAAATTGCACTGGCCTTCCTATGGCTGTATTCTGGTTTTCATATATGTTTCTATTTTTAGCATATTACAGTTGGGTCTCCTATATCACGGTCACGAGGGCTTATATGGGTCCCATGAAGCCCGCCTTATGCGTTGATTGGCAGCTCATTAATATGCAAATTTGCCCTGCACCCTTGCATGCCCTCTGGACGCTCCGGCGCTGTTTTGGCACTGCCCTGCTGTGTGTCAGTGTTTGTGTCAGTGTTTCCCAGCACCCGTGGCCACCCCATGCCGGGAAAAACCCGTTTTCCACTTGTCTGGGAACACTGGTGTGGGGGAGCCACCCACTCTGCTGTCCCGGTGTCTTTCTGCGTGGGTAGACCTGATCTTTCCATACTCAGGGTAGTTGTATCTACAAACAATGGAGAAAAATTCACACAGAAGGAACTGCCATCCTGTCTACTCTGCCACCTATTTAGGATGTGATAAATTTCCCTTTAGAGGTGCCCTTTCCCCTTGACTACAGCAAGAATGTCAACAAGATGACTTTAGGTAGGTAAAACTAGGTTGTGTAACTGACCCTTTGCAAAGTAAATCCATCGTGGGTAGCAGAACCCCAGTAAATTATCAGTAAGAATCTTTCTGCAGGTTGTCTATTTAGGGAGCAAAGGGATGTTAGTTGGCTATTTCAACCACTGAACACTAAAAACTGAATGGTGAGAATGCTTCCTCTCTCTCCTATAGATACGGACTTCTCCCAGTTGTTGAGAGCCTTTGAACCTTGTTTCCTTCTTCTACATATTAAAGCCTTTGGACCATTTCTGAACAGCAGGTTGAAATAAGTAACCTTTCTCTGAAAGTTAGTATTAGTATCCTCTGTGCCAAAATTAACCATATCAAGTTCTTGAAAGATAAAAGCATAATTTACTTGTATTGCTTAGGTGCAAATTGCTGTTATGGGCCTATTTTCTCACTTGAGGAGAAAAATGGAAGGAACTTACCCCTGTTGAATTCTCCCTAGGTTCTCTACCATGGCCTTGACTACATGATCCTAACTGAGTGTGACCTTATCGTCTGCAGAGCTGAATGGCAGAGTTATAAACACAAGGGAAAACAGGCTAGATGACATAATATGAAAAAAGCTCCTTAGAAACAACTTCTTAAATGATGCTATCAGAATTTGCATAAGCTAATGAGCTTGTGCTTTGGCAAACTGTTACCATAATAAACAGTATTTGAAAAAAGCATAATAGTATAAACAAAGTCATATTTCAAGTTGCATGTCCATTTCTACTGTGTTCTGTTAAAAGGTAATTTTATAAAAAGACAGAAGCATGGTGTTTTCAAACAAGAACAACTGTTTTGTGACGAAAAGTATAATTAGTGATTTGACATCTGTAATTATAATCAGACTTGAAGAAAAATTGTCCCTATCAGTGACTAATTTATGCCTTTCCTTGAAGAAAGAAATGAAACCCTGACAATCCTTTTCTCACTTATGTTCTCCAAGCAAAAGAAATAATGTTTACATGTATGCATTTAGAAGTATAATTAAAACAACTGGGTGTGGCCTTCCTCCATCCGAAAAAACCCAACCCCAAACCACAAACCCACAAGGGTTATATTGTATTTGGTTTTTTGCTAATGAGGGATTGTGGATGGGAGAATAGAAACAAATAACTTGCAGGCCTTGTCATAAGTGTTGTTCTTGCCCCACCAAAGTGGGATTGACCTCTGAGGCTTGGCAATTACCAAACTCCACAAGCAAGGTAGGCGGCTCCTTGTTTGCTGTTTAGTGGCTACTTACTCTTGTGGGTTTTGAGAAAGGTGCTCAGTTCAACCACTTGAGAAGAAACTGAATCCCACTGAAATACTAAGTCTTCCACTTCCAGCTTCCATTTATCAACAAAATGTTCAAATAGGTGACTTTCAAGAAATTATTTATTTGCTGCTTACAAAAGTACGAACATTATTGCGTCAGTGCTATCTTATGTATATGTCAGACACCCATACAACAAACCAAGAGTTTTACATGATTTAAGACCTCCATCTGATCTTTTGTTTTAAAAATGAGCTTTCTTAGCAGTAGATTAGAAAGAATCCATGGTTACTGATACAGCTTGTTGTAACTCATATTGGAAAGTTGATGGGTGTTGCTTGAAGGAATAAATTGATCAATTCATTATAGTACCATGCTAAAAAATAAAAAAGATCAGATTCTCCTACTGCCTACTGAGCTCCATAAGCAAGTTCTCAACAAGTGCAATTCACCATCACTTTGTCTTGTGGCAGTCAGAGGACAGTTTGAGAAAACAGCACATACAACATCACAAGCCATTAAAAAATAATTTCAGAAGATACTTGCCCATACCTTGTCCCTCTCACATTTTCTGCGAAAGCCCACCTGGTCCTTCTTCAGGAGCTAGCTCTGCTGCTGCTGTTCGCCAAGAAACATCCTCGTGTATCATCCAGCAGTCTGTGCATGGGTAGATCAAAACAGGACTTTGGATACCATCTCAGTGGGACTGAGGTGCAGGAGTGAGAGGAAGAAGAGGCAGGTTAGTTTCTGCCTTGTTCCAGCATGAAGCCCCTGTTCCAGCTCAGTCTCCACTTGTCCCCCACTTGTGCCTGTAGAAGGGACGGGAGCCCATCTCATGCACAGAAGGAAATGGGCACAGCCTGGCTGTGCAGCCAGAGAGGTGCCCCTAAGTGAGGCTCTTCTGCTGCTTATCTAAAGATAATTTGGATGTTGCATGGTTCCCTGGCTTCTGCAGGCCCAATTATTGCGCATACATGGACTACTTTTCCACAGCTTTTTTCTTTCTGTGTCAGTGTCCCAGCCACCCTTTATAATATCATGTGGCCTCCCCTCTTCTTTCAGACGAGGAGCACTGGCTACTCCTGCTCCCTCTGTACTGGAGGTTCTGTCATACTTTTTTCAGGCACTTTTTCCCAGTGTCTTTTCTATCCATCCTTCCTATCAATGTCAGTCTGCCAATCTCTCATTTCAGCTATTTTACTATTTCTGTGCACTCATCCTCATTTCCCCAGGTCTTCTCCTGCTCCTTCATGCTTTCCTGTGATTTCTCCATCCTCCAATGCCTACAGCAATGCCATTACTGTACTTCTGGCCCTGACATAACATTGTTACTCACTTATTACTTCTCTTCCTGTCCAGCTGTGTCACAATTATAGAACAGCTGAGGTTGGAAGGGACCTCTGGAGATCATATGGTCCAACACTCCTGCTCAGGCAGGGACACCTAGAGGCACCTGGATTGTTGGTCACAGAAATTTTCCAAATGCAGTCATGTTACAGTTGCAATATGCAGTAAATGTTCCTGGCTTGGAAATTTTGGCCTGTGAGAACTTGAAAAAAGGAACACACATGAGTAGGCCACGGTATTTAGCATTTCTAGGTCAAATTGGGAAAATTAATATGGGCCCAATTGCTAGAAAGAGCTGTAGCTTTTATAAGGCTTTCAAACACCTAAATACTAATAGAAAAACCTGAGGTAATCTTCCTCATTTATACGATTCATGAGAAATCTCAGCCTACATGTTGTTTTTGTGAATAAGACCGTGACTCCACAGTTGCTGACCTCTCTTCTTTTTAACTTAACTCTATGTTCCCATAGCCAGGCTTATATATGTCTGCACAATCTCATCCTACATGTTTTACCTCTGTTACTCTAGACAATATAGCTGACTGGAAAAAACACACCTCTGCCAGTGATGTCGTCTGGTGTACAAACAGAGCAAACACAATACCAACAAAAATAGCAAAAAGCACCACAAAATATCCATAGATAGATAGATAAAACAGATGGTTGTTGCTGTGTTGGGAGGGGCAGTATTGTTTACTGTATAAGCAACCATAAACGTGGTGACTGATTTTCATTTTCCTAATCCTTCCTTGACATCCTTGGTCTGTTGCCTAACAACTAATCTCCTTCATGCATAAACTGTTAACCAGCAGTTCTAGTATTCATCATGCAGCTGATTGTCTTTATCTAGGCATTATTTTAATCTGAAAACCAGTTTACATTAGAAACACATTAATATAGAATTACTAAAAAAACCCTTTGTAATCTTTCAAGTAGGCATCAGGGCACGGTATGGTGATTTCCTTCAATGGTAATTATGTCAGAAGTTTGGTTTATGAAGAAAGCATTCTCCATTTCTGAGATTTAATTCCCTAAGTGATTATTAAAGAAAGGAATGTAATACAGAGAGATAAAAATAACTTCACAGACTAAATTTTTTAGCAACATTTTGTATTACTCCCTTCTACTCTCTACTCCTCCAACTTGTCAGGGTTTTCTTTTTCCCTTGGCTTACAAAGACAGGAGGTTGTCAGTGCCAGTGAAATAATTCTTTTTTATCCACAAAAGTTTGCAACACAGATTATGGCATGTTTTCAACTCATCCTGTCCTATCAAGTCAGACTCTTCATTTAAGCAGTGTCTGCCTGAAAAAGGTCAGGTATCAGGAACTTGAACATTAATTTTTTATTAGAAAAGTTGCCATGTGGAAAAAGTAGCATCAGTGTCACTTATGTCTGAGTGTGGGATAAGGAATTGTTGGTGCTTTTTTGTTTCTTTTGATTTTGTATTTAAATTGCCTCAGTTCCCCTATACAAAAACCTTAGCTTGCAAACAGCCAGAGAAGTTCATGGGCTTAAACACATCTGTAGCTAAGTGGTAAAGGTTACTTACCTAAACACAGGCTGAGAATTTCGATTTACCTGAATAATTATAATTATTTTAGGAATATGTAACAATTTCTGGATTATTAAAGAAGTCTATTTCAATTCCCTATTATCCAAGACAGTCAACAGGTCAAGGATTGGTGAGTTGCTTTATTGAATGGGAAAATAGTTTGAGTGACGGTAGTTTAAATTGTTTAAAATAATTTTTTTTTACTGAGTAAATCACTTGCCTTTGTAGATGGACTGCAGGTCTGGCTTCTCTTTGAGCGTCAGACCTGAAGTCAAACTCCAAACTGAGATAACATGTTGTTTCTCAACACTTAATGAAGGGACTGTTTTTGCAGCAATAGTGCATCATTCTACAACTTCACAATGTGCTCACCTCAAATACTGTATGCAGTTCTTATTTCCCCATCTCAGAAAGAGAATATACAGTGATACTTCGCTGTATTGCACTTCCACTCTCACTGCTTTGGATCTTTGTGGGGTTTTTTTCCATGAAGAAGCCTCAATTCTTCTTGGCATTTCCCGGTCTGCGCATGCCTAGAGTGTCTCTGCTGCTTGGCAGGGTGGCACTGAGCCGCGCTGGGGGCCAGGACTGCCATGCCCCACAGGCTGGGGCAGCTCACATGGGGACCATGCAGAATCCCTCCCTTATGAGTGTTGTAAAGGTGACACGGTGTCAATGCTTTATGACGGTTGTTCAACAAGGGCCCGAGGTGGGTCTCCCTCCCCTGGGCACAGGTGCGTGAGAGTCACTTGTGCCACCCATCCCAGGTCCAGCTCCCGCTGGCCATGGCACAGGGCAGCAAGCAGAGATCTCTGGGGCTGATAACACAGGGGCGGAACCTGGCCCCCCGGTCCCCTGCTGGTGGTGGCCTGTGGCAGCCCCCCACCACCCCATCTTGTGGCAGTGAGGGGGCCTGGGGCCACAACTTGCAGCAGGAGGTGGGGGGGGGAAGGGTGGCAGGGCTGCGATTGGCAGCTGTATCCGCCCTCCACCTCCCCCTTCCATGAGGGGTTCCCACTTCTGCTGCCAATGGGAGATCTGGGGGGGCCATGGGCTGCAGCAAGGGGGCCGGGACTGTCTAGTCTTCCTCCTTAGAAAATAGGCCACAATTTTCTCACTCCCAACAGTAGCTGGACAGGGTCCTGCTGCTGTTTCTGGTTTCGACTGATAGTGTCTGGCAAGACAAAGTGATGATTTAGATCCAAAGCCTGTGGACTGGATGAGGGATCAGGTCCACAGACACCAGTCAGGAGCAAAACCAAGGCTACTGCCCTGATCTGATGTCCATGCAGGAGCTACAGAAATAGAGAGAAAGCTTCCTACCTTACAGAGACAGTATGGGTAGATATCCACAACAACCGTTCAACAGCCCAGAGACAAACTTAAATGGGGCTCCTGAGACAATGGGCAGAAGGTGTGTGTGTGGGTCCCAGGTGAGCCTGATCAGGGCAATGGAAAGCAGTTTGTGCAGCCGGGGCCCTGGCACACTCTGGGGAAACGTATCCAGTGGAACCAAGCTAAGCCAACGTGTTTCGTTTGAAAACTTTTGGTTTCCACAGGAGAGACAGTTCTCAGTCTCACTGAAATCACTGCACATCTCACAATATTTACATGCTCTAAACAAGTAGGCACTCTTTTAAACTTAGAAAAAAGGCCAAGTTTGGTCTGACTGAGGTCAGTAATAAAATCCTCATTAATTTCAGAGGGGTCAAGACTTTACCTCACTGTTTCTTTTCCTGAGCTGCTGTTTTGAAGTCCAACATGGTAATAAAAATAATTAGGGGAAGTGCCACAGACCCTTCTTTTTCCAAGCCTGTTCTGGAAACTGTGGACACCCTTCTTATATCAGCACATTTTATACTCCCTACTTTGACCCTCGTGTCAGGCTAATGACTTTCTGATTAAGAGTCAGATAAACCTGCTCCAGAGCACATCAATATCACTCCCTTTCGGCCCCAGACCTGGGTCAGTGATGTGAGCATGAAATATGCCTTTCCTCCTGACCCGCTCATGGAAAAATGTTGTGCTACTGTAGGACTTGCTGTTCTGAGTTAAAGACAACCTAGGAAATGAATCAGGAGTGGAGTCCTTCCCATGGTAATTTTCTATGCCCAAATTGTTTGACCATAAACCTCACAAGGTTTTACAGCCAAACTTACCCCATTTGTTTCTGGAAATGGATGAATACTGTGAGTGTCTTCTTGTCATATATCTGGGTATTTGGGTTTATTTATTTTTGCTTGAGAAGAATAAATAAACTGGGTCAGTGTGACTAGTAACATGCCAAGAGTTTAAACATATGAAATGCCTAAGTAGGTGCTTTTAGTATTTTTCTTGAGGGTCATCACTGTTTGGTGTTGGGCAAATAACTGTTCCTGAGATTATACTCTTTCCTGCTCTCAGTGAGTTTAACAAGGCAGTCAGAAGTATGTGGCCACCTACCTCTTAGGTAGGAACTATGGAACTGACACAATGCATGAGATTGGGTGTCCACCTAAATTTAGCAGTGAATGCATATCTGCACTAGCTCTCTAGTCCACAAACTTAGAGATCCTTGGGGAGTTCTTTAACTCACTGTCCAGTACAGATGGGATTCAGTTGCCTAACCATGTATAGATTGCGACATTTTTGATACTCCAGGATATTTAACCTGGCCACCATTTGCTGCTCTTGAAGGGCAAAGATTTTATGTAGGTCTTGTGCTCAGCCTCCCTTGGTTTTATCCCAAGTATCTTAGAGCATCTCAAACAGTTCTCAGCATCTGTCTTCAGGAAAGTGAATGCCTCTTTTGTTTATCTTTGGATAAGGTGAAATTCTCTCCTGGTTTCATTGGCTGTACTGACTAGTTCTTCATTGATTACTCTGGAAGTTTAAGATGACCTTGGCTCACAGCAGACACTTAAATTCTGGTGACTATCTGTCTGAAACTTACTCCTTGTGTCCCTATCTAAGAGCGCTCGATTACAGTTAACGTTTCACAATATGCCTGGTTTTAATGAATTATTACTTATTTGGATCAGTTTTTCCTTCTAATCACAGTTTTTCCTCTAAACACAGGGGCTGGTGTTTTCACATGGGGTCTTAAAAGGAATTTAAGGTGTGGAGGAACTTGCACTGATTAAAGACAACAGACATTGATTTAATATTTTGTGAGTTTTCCTTTAAAACAGACCTACTGACTCAGGAGGTTTGCTCATGCATTTGGCAACTTGCTCAATAGCAGCCTTTTGAAGAAGTGCTGTACCAATGTCAGAATTATTAATTTTTTCTGTTTGTGATTATTTATTAGTTCAATAATTACCTTTGCTCATAAATGCCAAAACCTCATAAAACCTTAATTTTGCTAAAAGACCTTATGATATATTATGATAATATGATGTATATTAATAACTTATACAGTATTTTATTGTGTCTTCACAGTAGCAGCCTCATTATTAGGCATTATTACTCCTTTGAAATTTTATAATTCTGTTAGTGTGTTGCTCTGTATAGTTTATTTGTGCTAATTTGTGAAATGCTGAGGAATTAATAATAATTACAGTTAGACCCCCTCCATCGCGAGGAAAAGGACAGGCGACAGCCCTCGCAAAACCCTAACCTCGCAAAGAAGTGCAGGTCGTTAATATGCATGAAGGCCACGCCCATTGCCCCACCCCCCGGAACTCCGCAGGGCTCCGGGCACTTTTTTGCTTCTCCCCTCGGACTCTCTGAGGACGGGGAAGCCAAGGGAACCATTTTGGAGCCCCCTCTGACTCAGGAGACCCCCGCCACCCCGAGAACCTCTCGGCCTCTCCAGGCCGCCGCGACTGTGTGTTCACAGGGCAAACCCCGGCGCCGCTTCCCCTCCTCCGTGCCCATGCCAGGGCAGCCCCGCACCAGCCTGTCCCCGGCCGTCCCAGCGTGAGCTGCCAGCGCGGGACTGCGCCAGACGGTTCAGCTGTGGTCCCGTGGCCCCGCGCCCCGCCGGCAGCGCGGGGTTCAGCTGCGGTCCTGCGCACGCCGGCAGGGCCACTTGGGATGGGAGGGGCTCAGCTGTGGCAGCGGAGTGAGCATGTCCCGCTGGCCGCTGCAGCCAGCCCAGCCCCACTTTCCTGGAGCACTGCCCTTCCCCGCCTGTAGCCATGGAAACAGTAACACGCACCCGCAGGGGGGTCAGTTCCCCAGCTGCGCTCAGAGTAACAGGGGACAGTGTGACTCCTGGCCCAAGCCGTGGGGCCGGGCCAATGCCGCCTCACGGGGAGCTCCGGCACCGCCCCTTGGTGGAGCAGAGGCACTACACATGCGCGAGCCACAAAATTTCGCAAATGGTGGAATCAAAACTGCAATAAATTCACATCGCAAATGCCCGAGGTTGTAATGGAGAGGTTGCGATGCAGCGGGGATTCACTGTAATTATAGAATTAATAGAGAACAATCTCTGTAGGTATCAAATGGTGTTCAGCCCTGAAACTCTTGAGTAGTTAGTGATTTGGGGTACAACAAAGGAAAAATGCCTCTCCTGTTTCCCACTGACAAGACATGAATTGCCTCCTGATCATAAAAGGGACACAGAGGGACATTAATAATCTCCTCCTCAGACTAGCTATAGTTCTGTTAATGAATAGCAAGCTTGATTTATATTTATATACTATTTTTACCCTACAGGTCAACAGAGCTTTGCAGTCATGCAAAGGAGACCTCAGCTTTTAGGTTCTATCTTTATTTTGTTTCCCCCCGCAAAGAAGAGTTGACACACAGGCAGCAAGACCCCATTGTATGTGTATTTGTATATGAGAATTATACTTTTTAAATGTACGCTACTGCACTTTATTGTTTAGAAAACTACATGATATCAATATCAAAGATCTCACAGCAATGCGTGTACCCAGGGGACAGTCTATGTTACGGTGTATAAACTTAATTTGATCATTTCCTGACTTGTGCTTGGCTGATACTAACCCATTCTCTTTCTCATGAAGTTAGTATTTACAGAGACCATGAGCAAACACAGACTATATTTAATTTAATTTTTGTTTTGGTTATTTTGTATTCTAGTGCATCTGTTTCTGCTGAAATCCTTCAATCATAATTGATTGATGTTAAAAAAATTAAATATTTTTTTTAAGAAAAATTTTGCATTATACGCTGCAGACTTAGTAAACTAGAGCAAATAAAGGCATTCCAATGGTTGTACAAAAGCTGGGGGCAAATGCCGGAGGGTAGGAGGGCCCTTCAGAGGGACCTTGACAGACTAGAGAAATGGGCAGANCTGCCCAGGGAGGTGGTGGAGTCACCATTCCTGGAGGTGTTTAAGAGAAGACTCGATGAGGAACTCAGTGTCATGGCCTAGACAATGAAAGGCTTGGATGGATGGAGTGTGGTGCCCATGCTTCGACGCTTGTGGGTTCGATCCCTGGGTAGGCGTTCACTTCGGAGTTGGACTAGATGATCCTTGTGGGTCCCTTCCAACTCAGAATAATCTGTGAACCTGTGAACCTGTGAAAGCTGTTTACATGCATTTGAGGGAGGCACCAGTGAAACCATTTGCAGATATCAGCACCTGTGGCAGCCTTCTGGTAACAGTCTTTTAAAACTTAAATCAATTTGACTTCCAAGAAAAGACAGACACTGTTAGTTGCTGTTGGTTCTGGATAACACTTGGAATGTTTTGTATACTTTTTACCAATTTTACATCCCATTTCTGCCTGTCCAGCAGTGAGCCAGTAAGAACTGCTCCTACCATTTTAATGCTGCACTAGCTATTGGAAAGGGTGTTGCATGCTCTCTGCTCCATACTCCAGCTCCTGTGTGGAATTCCCAGAAGAAGTGAAAGATTAGGTTTCATTTTCTACCCTTTTTTCTGCTTTCTGCTCTCTTTTTCATACAGGACTGATTCTCCTTGAACTTTATGCCTGCTGTCTGATAGAAGATACTGGACTTTCCTACAGTTTTATACGTTTTCTAGTTGTTTTCCTATGTAATTCATGGACCAGCTGGAGTAGGAGATACACACCTAACATCCAAACAAGGCTTTTATTACGCTTCTACAAGAACTGGAATAGCCCTCTGATGTCACTGGAGTTCAGCCTCTTGAGCAAAATGTTGTCTTTTTGTGGCCAAATTCTCTCAGTTTAACTTCTAAGAGAATGAATTTTCAAGCTCATGACACCTAATTCTAATCCTAATATTTTTCATTAGAATTTTAGACAGAAACTCTGAAGGAATATTATCAAAAGCTGTGATTCAGACAGCAAGGGTTAGTTCCTTTGTGTTGTTGAGTGAGAAGAGCAAGGCATAAGAGAATGTATCTCTTCCGGTTAGGAGCACACACAAGTCCCTCCCTAGCATTCAGCCTCTCCTACCTTTTAAACTGATGCTCTTTCTTAACTCCATACATAAACATGTGCTTTGCGAAGTTGAGCAATGGATTTAAATGCTTAGTGGCACTGCAGCCCAAAAGATCAACACAGCTTCTACATGCATTTAAAAATATAATTATCTGATTTGTTTCAAAGTAGAAATGGTTAAGTGGAAAAACACAGCCCAGCACCACAGGTTGTCTGTGTGCAAGGGCTTTAATGACCCCCAACTTTTAAAAATTTGTCAGACATAAAAGCAGTACTAATCCAATTAGTAACTGTGATTGAGTAAATCTACTGTAAAAATGGACCGTGCCCTGTTTTGAACATGATACCATGCTGGTCATTTGAGAACTGCCACTGTGAAACATGAAAGTCTCTTTGATGGAATATTTATTTCATGAGTTGAAAAAAAAAAAAGATAATATAATATTGTTTATTTTCAAAATCACTTGTGAAATTTTATTAGCCGAGGAGCCAATATTCAAAACAGTCAAGGGAAGGCGTGCTGTTCAGGAAGAGAGATCAAAATTCATCAGAGAGGAAATCAAGTACTTAAGTTTGAGAATTGCTCGTACTAATTCTTTGTGCTGCAGCACCCCATAGGAACAAAAACAAAAGACAAGTATTTTGGAAAACTGTATTTGCTAAGTTGAAAAATCCAGTACATTGTTGTGGGGCCTTGGAAACCCTCACTGAGCTTTCTGTCTGCCCTCCAGAATATTTCTGCATGTCACTTTGGCAGACACAGCTACTAATTTTAAAGCAGAGAAGCGCCTTCATTCTTTGAGGCTCACATGCACTGCAATTAGTCTTATTACAAAATGCCAAAAAATCTCTGGCACCTAAAATAAAGTCCAGATAAATGTCCACACCACTGATGAATGAGTTCCTTGAAAAGAAGTAGGGATGGGCATGAGCCATGACATTTGGATCTTGATCCAGGTCTGGAAAACCTGAGAATTGTGTTTTGGCTCAGCCTAGCATATGTATATAGAAGATCATCAGCCGTGTTTGTATCCAGATTTCATCAACTGTTTATTTTAAGGACATGCATATGTACACACATACATGGTTTACAATTGTTATCCAAACTTCAAATAGAACAATAAATAATATTACATATAAAAGATCTCATTTTATGTTCACCCACATGTAGAGGTATTTCCTTTCTGGTTAGAGTGTCTTAAGAGGTCGTCTTAAGTCAGGAATGCTTGACCAGCCTCTCTTGCTCCAACATTAATGTTCTATTTAACTCATTAAATATTAGCTCAAGCTGTTTGCATGGCAGAACATCTCAGCTATTGAGAGAGAAGAATAACACTTTCATAAGTCAAAAAGTGCATTTTTTAGACATGAGATGCAACTTACCATCCAAGCATAAAAGCTTTTAATTCTTTAAAAGAAAAATGAATTCACCTTCTAATGAAGGGCCTTTATTTTGCCCACCAAAGTGGGGAAAAAAAATTTAGGATATGTGGAAATTTTCATTTGTCCCGCAACAAGTCTCTTACTTCACCCTGAGTTTGTCTACAAACAGAAGGAAAACATTTTACATGTTTACATTTTACATGTACAGAAGGAAACATTTTAGATCGTATGTGGAAGAAACTACCAGAACATTGCTCCTGTTTTTCCCTCTGCTCCAGAGCATTTTCAGTCGCGGGGGACTGGAGCTCAGACCTCCCTCTGCTCCTCAGTCCTGCACATGTGCTTTGTGGTGCCCAGGGAAGTTTCCAAATCACCCCAATGTGATAGAGTAGCTCCCACCGGGAAGTGAGGATGTGACCTGTTCCTTGCTATGATGGAGATGTGGTGATACCAAGGGACTTGTGCCAGCAGGGCAGGCTGGGGGTCCCACACACGGCGGATGATTGAGGGGCACTTGGCAGGGGAATCACAGAGCCCATTGCCCAAAGCTGTGCTGCTGCACTCTCATTGGAAAACCAGCTTCAAATTATGTCCATGCCTGCAAGGTCTTGCCATAAACCAATTTGCTCCTGCATCCAGACAACTATTGAGCACTGGTGGGAGAAATGCCAAGTGCAAAGTCCTGATGCTTTGGTTGGGGCAGCAGGAGAAGTCCTGAGGTCTGCCAGTGTTCACAAGTGAGGCGCTAAACTCTGGCTGTGGGACAACCCTCTGCAATGAGTTTAGCCGAACACTTGCTGTTAAATCTGTATTTCTTTGAACAAAGGTCTTGAACGTACAACTTAAAACTGGTTGAAAGAACGTTTTTTGATGATTCACTTGTAATAAATACAGATGAGTTAAAATTTTCCCTCCATAGCCTGTATTCATTGAGGAGAAAGAAAACCAGACTTTTTCAACATCTTAACCTATGATTTAAGCTCTTAAAACTTGTACATACATATACATACATGTATATACATGTATAGCTATGTATAAGTGTTTTAAAGATCTTTCTATAGACCATGCCTTTGATAAAGACACATCTGTGAAAAGTAAATAGGAGACTAAAGGGTATTTTATCTAGGCTGGAGTAAATTTTCTGGAATGTCAAGATCAGTTTTCTTTGTTCCAAGCCCAACAACCTGCAGCTGTGACGTAATTTTTTTTTTTCTATTTCGAATCTTAAATGAATTTTTGCCAACAGTTCAACAGGTGCAAACTCTAAAAACAAGTGACCAGAATGGCTAATTTTCTTCACTAGGTCCTCCTGTAATAGAGGCACTGTAGAGATGTTCAGCTTATGAATATGAAGGAAGGTAAAAAGCAATTCCCTAGGCTAGAAAGAATGGGTCATAAAAAGGAAGATGAGTGCCTGGTATGGTTTGCTCACTGCTCCTCAAGACCACAAATAAAGATCCGGTACAATTGCTTTCTTTCAAATATCGTTAGATCCACTCTGTATAAAAACCATAAGTAATGGTGACCATAACACATACCTATTGTGATTCTAAAATGAACCTTTGCTCTTCAGAGAGTTAATTTATAACATAAATCCTCTACTGAGTTATTATATACATGCACAAGGACAAGGAGTAATAAATACACAATATTTTAGTGCATGGTAACTACAGTGGAGTCAAGTCCGGAAATCTGAAGGAGGCTGCAAAATAGTTCCAGTAATTTCTGATATCCATGAAACATTATGTCCTAAAAAAAGGGGGCTCCAATCAGAACTGTTAAAACACAATATGGATTTTCATGCCAACATCCTGACAAAAACTGAAATTGATCTGCTATTCTTTTATACTTTCAGCATGTTCTATTTCAGTATATTTCAAAATCAGACTACGTATTTGCTAGGAAAAACTGTTTGTATTGAAACATGCCAATCACATATTTTCATCCTTCTGAACTAGGAAATCCCAAATTTATGGTGTCCCAGGCTGGTTGTCAAGAATGATGGTCTTTGTAGAACAAGCAATTTGTTTCATCTCCAAACAGTTTTATAAATAGAGCTCACTTAGAATCTCATAAACTTCATTCTGTCCTGAGGCCTTTCTGCGGAGCTTCATTTACACACGCACAAATTGAGCATTTAAGAGGTTTACTCAAGTTTGATAATGATCTATTGGGACTGACTATATACATATAAAAACTGGGTATCTAGTACAAATATCCTTTCACATAAACAATGCATCACCTCATTTCAGTGCACTCTCATTTCTGCAAAGGATATCAAGTTCATAACATTATTCTAGGGCAAAGTGACTTGCTCTTGTAACATGGTTCTTTGGAGCTTGTACTCTTTCAAAAATACAGAGCACCAGATCTTCATCACTTTTTGGGAAGATCCTTCTTAACAGAGGCCATAGTTGTAAACCAGGTGAGATTTTATATGTACGTATGTGATTTTGTGTGAGGTATGTGTGTGTGCATTGTGGAGAGTGGGGAACAGAGGTGGAAGGATGGTATTAGTAGTGGGAATGTACATCATCCCGGTCAATTAGAAAGACCATTCAGTATATCACTGGTTATTATCTAGGCTTCTTTGTTTTCCAGTTGTAAATATCTCAAAAAGCAACTCTTGATCCCTCGGCTACATACTTTTCTTTCAAATTCCTTCATAGGCTTCTGTCTTTCAAAATATTACGCATCTTCCTAAATTTCCATGAGAAGCAAGTGGCATTCCCTCTGGCATGACCCTGGTTTCGTGACTGTGTTTTGGAGGATGTCCTGTGCAGAGCAGTGAAGAGAGTGGTTGTGACCACTGCCATGGCATTGCTGTTCCACAATGGGATGAATTGGGCTGTGGAGAGAAACTGGGAATAAATAGAATGATGACAATTCTGGTTGCTGCCTTACAGCAGCATCTGAGGTTGTCCATCAGAGACAGTGAGGAGGAGGAGGTAAGAGGAACATGCCAATTAGGAGTAAGTACATCCTAGATACTCCGTCTTCTGTCAGTGCAAGTGCTGAGGCCTAGAAAAGGGNTAAATTTCCATGAGAAGGAAGTGGCATTCCCTCTGGCATGACCCT
>WEKX01012602.1:14543-40015 GCA_013390025.1 Pitta sordida
TTAGAGAGTGGTCAGGCGGAAAGAGACTTGGGGGTATTGGTGAATAGCAAACTCAACATGAGCCAGCAGTGTGCACAGGCAGCTAAGAGGGCCAATGGCATCCTGGCCTGCATCAAGAATGGTGTGGCCAGCAGGGCAATGGAAGTTATCCTTCCCCTGTACTTGGCAGTGGTTAGACCCCACCTCGAGTTTTGTATCTGGTTCTGGGCCCCCTCAGTTTAAGAAAGATGTCGAGGTGCTGGAACAAGTTCAGAGAAGGGCAGCAAGGATGATTAAGGGGCTGGAGGATAAGCCCTATGAGGAGCGGCTTAAGGGAGCTGGGTCTGTTTAGGTTGGAAAGAGGAGGCTCAGCGGTGATCTTATTGCTGTCTACACCTAAAAGGGGATTGTAGTCAGGCAGGGATCGGTCTTTTCTTCCTGGCCACTGAAGATAGAACGAGAGGTCATGGTCTTAAGCTCCAGCAAGAGAGGTTTAGACTTGACATTAGGAAAAGGTTTTTCACCAGAAGAGTGATCTGGCATTGGAATGGGTTGCCCATGGAGGTGGTGGAGTTGCTGTCCCTGGAGGTGTTCAAGGGTAGACTGGATGAGGTGCTGAGTGTCATGATTTAGATGTTAGGTTTTAGTTGGATTATAGGTTGGACTAGATGATCTTTGAGGTCTTTTCCTGCCTTATCAATGCTATGATACTATGAAATCCCTGGGTTTGCAGTTTGGACATAAAGTACCACCGGACATTCTAGTGGAATTAGATTTAAGAATTAAGAACATTGTGTAGCTGCAGTGTATATTGAAGTATTTTCTTCCTTCTGACAAATGACTTCCTCCTTAAGCTGTTCATACAAGAACTGCAGCTGCACCAGAGTTTTGTGGTTAATGGCCTTTATTTTAGCAATTTTATTGTTTATGACATGTCTGGTTTCAGATTTCTCTAGGATGAGACATGAAAACTTCCCTTCAAAAAGGAAAAAAAGAAAATCAATGCATTGACTGATATTGCTTTTACTGTGTGGATTTTGTATATCCTTTTTCCTCCTATAAACACTTTACAGCCTTTTGTGTTTAACTCCCTTTTGAAAACAACCTTGCTTTGTTCCAGTTTTGTGCGATGTCTGTTTTTATCCTCTGTTCTGTTGCAGACCAAGATTGTTCAGGGAAAAGGAGCGTCAAGACTTAAACTTGTATAAGTTCTGATGGGTTTTGATGTGCTTTTTTTTTTCTTTTTTTCAGGTCCCAAAAGGTAATTCTGCAAGGTTTTCCAGCTTAGCAGGATCCTTGTTTCTAGTGATTTGTAAAGCATTAAAACCTATTTGTTGTCTTATGTGTTAAAGTCCAGTTTGTTGATTCCACCTGCAAACTTGTAACCAGCCAGCTCTGATAGTTTTTGTTGTATGGATTGTATCCTGTAAATTCTAATAATTAACAAAACCAACAACCAGCCAGACAAAAAACCCCCACCATAGACTTTATCCGGAGTTTCATAGAAATCAGATTTGAAATACAGATCTAGAATAAATCGATGAAACCCAAGCCATATTCTAATAGGTTGTATTACGTATTACGTTTCTAAGTCTCTTTTTTTTTTTTCCCACACCCCAGATGATTGCAAATGGAAAAAATGCTTCTGAGTTGTTTCCTGCTGTGGTGAAGAATGTTGCAAGTAAAAATATTGAGGTATTCCTATAACTCATTAAGCATATGCCTATGGAAGATCTGATTATGAAAATTGTATCTAATTGAATCAGATTTCTATATAAACTGTAAAATCTCTAGTATTTTTAATAAAACTTCTTAGGGGTTATTTCAGTAACAGCATTATTTTATAAGCAAATAGAGGAAGCCTACTGGGTGATTTTGAGGGAGCAATATTAGCTATTTACAATGTAAAAAGATTTTCTTGATTTCAGAAAGTTTGTGAAATGCATTGATAATTGAGAAAAGTTACTGTGATTTAGTTGAGAGGTGGTGCTTCTTGCAAAGTTTGGGGTTGGGCTACATTGTATATGAAAAAGTCGGTTCCAAAATGAACATAAGAGGCAAGGATTGGGTAAAAAAAGTGTGTTCTTGCCTCTGTTATCAGGTGTTGGACAGACAAAGTAGCTTGCTTCCGTAGCTGCTCCAGTGCAGAGGTATCAGAGTTATTTATATTTGACTTGACAAACAGAGTTTGGATAAAAATAGTCTGTAAGTTTGTAGTTTGAGACTTCATAGTGACTAAAAAGCATCTTGATGAAAGCAGAGTGAATATGCAGTGATTTTAGTTACTTGCTGCTGCTCAGAATCATATTTTTTTAAAAAATGATGTCACATTCCAGTTGCTGGAGTCACACTTAAGTCACTGCACTTTGGTATCTCTAGTTGCTGCTGCTCATGAACGTATCATCCCTTCAGACTCTGCCTGACTATAGTTGCTGGCACAAACGTGCACCTTCAGACTGAATAAAGAGTACCTCACCAAAGAAGATAGTTAAAAATTGAATTTAATGAGTAAATGTAACAGAATGTGCTAATCACATACAGGGGATAGAAGGGTAGATGTGCTAGCCAGCAAACAGTTTAGATGAGTCCTGCCATCTTATACCTCTGTTTTCCCAAACTTGTTCTTCTCTAGATCACATAGCTTCCCCTGCTTCTCCTTCTTCACTTTGGTTCTTAATCAGAACATACCATAATAAGTCTTGTCTAAAATACTCTTCATCTGTACGTGTAAAAGACATTCAGTCGGAAAGGTGCTTTGTATATGGTTGTTGAGGCTTTCCTGAGGTTTTCCTGGGAAAAGTGTGACAGGATGTCCTGTCTACAAGTCCTAAATTTGGTTTCGCTGCTGTTGCTGTGTCTCTCTCTGTGCCTCTGAGGTGATGATTCCTGTCACGGGCTTGTCGAAGCTAGAGCTTCATTGCATGATAACATTCCTCCATCCTCCTTGTCTCTCTGTACTGCTTTTTCCTGGTCCATTTTTTAGGGTGCTTTTGAAATTATGAGCAATTACTGGGTTAAGTCAGATTCTTAGTACGTTGATCTTGATACTTTTTTCTGGAAAGGTTTTATCAAATGTGTCCCTTTTCCAGAGAGTTCTTAAACAAATCTGTCTTACATGTTGGTACAATGCAGTAGCAGACAAGATATTGATTTATCTGAGTGACTTTGTTTCTGACTGACTTTCCTGCCCTGAAATGGCTGCTAGGTTTTTTTTTTTTAAATCAAGGCTGAATGCTCTGATGCAGGAAAATAAAGATGAAGAAGGGGTAAAACATGTTAATTTATTTTAAGAGGCACAAAGGACATCCTACTTTTTACAGAAGTGCCTTATGATTTTTTTTTCCAAGTACACACTGACCTCAGCTTGATTAAGTGCATCATGTCATAGTTGGTAAGGATACAAAAAGTGACCTAATGAACAATTGGTGGTACAGAACAAAAATAAGTCTTCATCAATAATTCATGGAGTTTGATGTGCTTATATTGATAAATTAATTAAACAACTCTGTGTGTGTTCCTCAAGCCTAATATGCCCCTGTTATGGTTAGTTTTATAGAACACAGCATTTTAACATTGAATGAAAGTAAATGGTAAAAAAATAGTGTAGTCACGAAGCTCCTGAGTGCTTCCATTTCTAGTCACAGAGTGGTTTCAAGGAAAGGAGGCTTTCTCTGCACACCTGCAGTCATTCAGTGCACAGGCCTCTTGTGGTCAATGTTGATTGCTACTTCTCTATAGCTGAACAACAAATAATTTACTATGGTGTAACCTTCTGTGATTTAATATTAATTTTTTTTGCCGGAATTGGCACAAAGATACATCTTCCGATAGTGACAGTAATTATTGGCGCAGCTGTAGTTGAGAGTCTTTCAGAATTTTCCATTATAAACCCCAGTAGACAGCTTACAACTCAAATGTAAAAATATGTTTTCACTGCTTCCTGGGCATACAGTGGCCATGAGGGGTAAAGTGAACTAAATTGAATACACTCCACCCCAAAATCATACTGAGGTTCTCTTAATCTTTGAACATTGCATCCTTTGTAGTATGCTTATCTTGGCTGCATCTTTTGAATGCTTGTAGTCATGCAAAGGTGAATGTAATATCGTTTGGTTTTATCCAAATGCATCCAAAGCACTCTCTTAATCACGTCAATTACCACACTTCGGCTGGAAATTATGTTCACACTTTCACATGTGTGAAAGTAATCCTGAGTTTCTGGGTGAAATAAAATTAACTTCTTGAAATTCTTGGTTATTGCAGCTTAATGTATTTCCTATAAGGAGAAAACGTGAGGAGTGGGCAAGTGGTCAGCTAGCACATCACCATCTTAGGTTTTTCATATCTTCATTTGCTGGTTGATGGTACATATCAGGCAGTATTTTATGTTATTAGCCTTCATCTGACCATGTCATTAATTAAGTAGCATTGCAGCACCTCAGTAGTTTCTGTTGCAAGGATTCAAGTAAATTGTAAGACATTGGAGAAGTATATTAGCTCTTTCTTCAAAGAAGAAAATATTGATGAAAATATGGAATCTGAGACTTAGTTTTATAGAGTTTTAAAACTTTCCATTAATGATGTACACTGTTTTTTCTTTTCAGATAAAAAAGCTTGTGTATGTTTATCTAATGCGCTACGCAGAGGAGCAGCAAGATCTAGCATTATTGTCCATCAGTACTTTCCAGCGTGCTTTAAAAGTGAGTGACTACTAAATAACATTTCATAGGGAATTCTGAGCTGGCAGCACAAAAATAGGAGTATCTGTGTAAGTGTAGCATGGTAAACTAAAGAATGAAAAGCATCTTATAAAGAAGTTTCAAGTTACATGATTGCCAAAGTTGTCTGTGCTTCTCCAAACCTTGTCAAGCAACTAAGCATGCAAGATGTAAAATTACTTCACTGAAGAGAAGCAGCAGAATGGTGCTTTCAAATTCTTATGCTGAACGTTGAATTTCTGAAGTGCCTTCTCTCGTTGCAACATGACTTACATATGTAGAAAGAGGACCCTCTTTGTTACCATGAACCACCTATATATGTTTATATGAAGGAGTTCCATGTATGATGGAGGACTGGAAAAAAGATAAGGAAGATAGTAGTACCTAAATGAAAATGTTCAGTGTATTGCACGTGGTACATTTTCAATAAAAGTACTGAAAAAATACAGTTTTGTACTCTTTTGTTTCAAGTCCCATCACAATGATAAGTGGGATTCAAACAAAGATTAGGATTGCCTTTGAAGTGTGACTGTGGGAAAAAAAAAGGGTAATTAAGTCTCTGTTCTTAAATTTGGCCAGTTTTTGCAGTAAGAAGATTAAGTAATACTAGTCTGAAAAACCATGTTGTCAACTCTCAGTCCTTGGAAAAATGTTCTTTGGGAAATTCCCTTCTTGCAGGACAGTACACTGAATTAATGATGCTTCAATTTCCGTGTGCTAGATTTTGTGGAGTTCAGTACTTTATTAAGCCACACTTTTGCTTAGTGTCCCAACCCTGTGATTAACGGATGACATTTACATGGCAGTTCCTCCAAATAAAGATTTGTTGGATCTCCACACTAACCCTAATATTGCAGAAGAGGACTAAGAATGGGGGCAAAAGAAGGGAGGATAAGAAATAGAAAAAAATCTCAAAACATTTAGCCTAATATTTTGACATGTTCTTTAAAAATTCATTTTGCTACTGCCTTCAATTTATATCTTACAGTAAAATGTGAAATGGATTTGTTCTCAAGAACTTGTGTGTGAGTCCTGCAACTGAGAACAACATTTTCATTTCACCTTTTTTAAATAGAAGTAATAAAACTGAGCACTGTGTCTTTGAGAATGTCTGAATTCCACTTGGATTGCAGCAAATGTATCAGATTATTTAATAAAATATTAGTATCTTTTATCCATTATTCCCAGTTTTGTGAAAGTGCATTATCTTAATGTTTTCCTTCGTAAAATTTTCAGATTTTCATGCTGTTTTAATGTTTTCATTCTTTATTTTTTCTACCCTTTTTGGTTGTTGGTGTGAAGTATGGCACGTTTTCTTATTAGCATGGCCTTAGTCAGATAGATTCATGTTTTAATGTGTCATCACTAAATAGTGTGAAGACAGAAGAATTGAATACTTGTTTCTGCATTATCTCATTTTATTTCTTCCGTATCCTCCTGCTCTTTAGGATCCTAATCAGTTAATCCGCGCAAGTGCTTTAAGAGTTTTATCCAGTATCCGTGTCCCAATTATTGTTCCTATTATGATGCTTGCCATTAAGGAAGCCTCTTCTGATTTATCTCCTTATGTGAGAAAGAATGCAGCCCACGCAATCCAAAAACTGTACAGGTAAGTGCTTCTGGCAAATACTGAATAGCAATTTTAAGTTAGTTGTGGGCTATGTTATGAAGACTGCTGGGGTTTTGGTGTGTCCCAGATATGAGATAATTTTCTTAGAAAGTATAGAGTGTCGACATTCCATCACTCGACTGATTTGGTTGGAATTTAAGCAATTCTGTTGCTTGCTAGAATAACAGAATAACTATAAAGAGATACAAAGAGAAATGGATACACCGTCTTTTGGTTTTTAATATACCAGTTATTGTCATCTATTTAACAACTGTTTTGATGGATATTCTCAGAATCTTAGGATTTCTTTGTTTAAAGTTTGCATCTTTCATCCTGAAGGCATTTGCTGTAGTTTGCAGTACACCTGACAAAAGAGTGCTAACTTGTGGAAATTTTATCTGTGCAATGCAGATATTCCAGATCTTCCTCTTCTCTCCTCAGAAATTCTTGTTGTAGAAGAGTTGTTATGAAGACACAGGCAGTGGTTTGCAGAGGTAGGGGCAGCAGAACCTGTACCAAATGATGCAAAACATCATTAGGCATTTATTCTACTACTTACTTCACTTTTATTTCACCTATGCCAAAAAGTGAAGATTGAGAGGTGTTAGAGGTTCTGTATCAGGTAATCTGAGGCTGCCGCAGTTCCAAGCCCCCTCAAACTACTCAGCTGCAAGGCTGAGCATGTATTCCTAATAAGCACATACAACACCCATTCACACGGACATCTATACAGATGGGCAGAGACAGAAATCAGCAGTCATGCAGACCATACCAGCATCAGCAGCCTTGTCTTGCTGCACTCTCTGGCTGATCAGTATACATGCAAAGAGTGTGCCTAGATGTGTACACTGTGGATCCCCCAGGAGTAATCCTAGGTGCTCAGTGTTGTTGGGAGCTGTCTTGGGATTCACCCAAGGGAGTCTCCCAGTCACTGGCACACACAAGCACACAATGCTTGCAAACCCACTACACTTCCTGCTACAGGCTCCCTCAATCAGATGCACACATGCCCTACACTTTCACAGAACACTTGAATCCCACAGTATCTGGATTTAGAGAGCCAGACTATGCTAGAAGTGCCTTACGTACCTCCTCATCTCCACTTGTCTTGTGGTAGGTGGAGAGGAAGTGAGAAGAGAAACACAGAGATTAAGACACAAATTATTATCTCCGTCAACCTCCAGACCTTTCAGTCTTTCCAGTACTTGGCCTGGATACCCTGGTCCCTCGGGTGGAAAGGGACCTGGGAGTGCTAGTTGATAGAAAACTTAACATGAGGCAGCAGTGTGCCCAGGTGGCCAGAAAAGCTAATGGTATCCTGGCCTGCATCAGGAATAGTGTTGTCAGTAGGACTCGGGAAGTTATTCTCCCCCTGTACTCGGCACTGGTTAGGCCACACCTTGAGTACTGTGTCCAGTTCTGGGCTCCTCANCACACACTGGAGTCCAGCATAGATCTGCCACTTCAATACTTGGCTTCCCAAACCACCCAGTTTGATTTGATATTCTCAGCCAGTGACACACTGACATACATGCCTGCTCTGGTTGCTGGTGCTGCAGTTACACAGGCTCTTGTAACCCATGGTTTAACTCCAGCTGCTGGAGCTTAGACCCCCATGTCACACATGCAGACAAGATAGAGACTGCCTCTCTAGTCATCAGGTGCACAGCCTTGATAGAAAAGTGTGCTGAGCAGCAAAGCATTTAGATGAAACTGGCTTCTTCTGTGCACCTGTCCTTCTGTTTTCCTGTTCTTGTTCCAAAGTCATTGAGATCCCTGCATTTCTCCCATAAACATCCTTTCGTGTATGATCCCAAAATGCTCTGTCTGACATTGCATAGTAAGTCCCAGAGTCCTGTAACTAGTAGCACCCCTAAGTCTGAAAGGTGCTCTGGAGATCCTATTTCATTTAGGTGTGTTCATTTCAGGCGTATGAGACTGATGGCGTTTTCACAGCAGCTCTCTGAAGAGAGCTGGGTAGGGGCTACTTCCTTTTGGTGATCCTATTAGTGAGCCAAGATCTCTGATGTATGGCCTTGAAACTTGCTGGGTCAGGATGCTATTGGAGTTCCCCTACCTCTGTACTCTTTTATGTGCAGACAAGCCTTTTATCATGTAACTTAACAAATGGGGTTCGGTTTATAGTCTCTTCCTGATACTCGAGTAGTTTATTTTTTCATAGCTTCTGATTCTAGCAGTCAAAAGAATTTTTGGCCTGAATTATTCTGCATACATAGAAAAACCTTTATTTTTTTTTTCCTGATAGTATCAAGACTCTTTGGAGAATTTTGACAGGAGGAAATGGTCTCTTAGTGTCAGCAAGGCACAGTAGTATCTGGACAGCATCCTAGTGCATGGAATTTTAGCTGAAATTAATGCTTTCATTACTTCTCTTCATGATAGCAAAGTTCATTTTGCTAGTAGATTAAAGATGGGTGCAAAACTGGAAGATGCTGAAATCTAATGATTAAAAAAGACCTTTTATCTGTCTTTCATCTCTATGAAATTGATGCTATCAGATATGGTAGCGTCTTGAAACATGTTTGTGTTTTTCTTACCTCTGGTTCATATGTAATTCAATGCTTGTATGATGTCAGTGGCAATGTTTGGAAATCACCCTTGCAAATAAAACAAGAAGGTACATATTTTTTTATGGTAATAGATACAGCACATGGTAAAAATCACAGCAACATGATCTGGTGAAAATGGATTAATTCTCTTTCACTTTCTATGTATTCCTAGTGGTAGTAAAATGGGCATCTAACACACATAACAAAGGAAAACTAATGAAACCAATGTTCTGTAAAGGGTTCCTTAATGTTTCAGAGAGCCTGTGCATTCTTCACAAGTTTTCATTTCATACAAACATCCATTATAATGCAAGTTTTCAAATTGCTGTGGCTGCAAACTGCTCCTTACCTGGACTAGAACAAGCTTTATGGTTAGTTGTGAGTGGAGTTGGAACTAAAAATTGTTGATAGTAAAAATCCTTGATAGTAGGATTTAGGAGCTACTAATAAAAAGCCTGTGAACTTTTATTCCCACATTTTCAAAACTTGTACAGATGACATATCTGATACTGCTGGTTTACCATGGGACAAAGGAGAGAGTTTTCTTAGTCACTTGAAGAAGCAGTAGTACTAGTCGCTGGAGACAAGACTTTCAAATTAACCTGTCCACAGGCTGGCCCAGTTGGCTTGCTTGCAGTCTTAGCAGATGTTTCAACAAGGTTCGTGACTGGTAACTACACAATTCAGCGACACTGATCCTGTCCTGGTTGCGAGACTGACTATTGACCTGCAGCAGCAAGTGAATAAAGAAAACTTCCTTTGCATGCTGTGTAGATCATGATGAGGAAGCAGCTGGGATGAAAAGTTAGTCCTTACCTACCTAAGGAGCAGGTTTGGCAATAGTGGATGGCAAATTTTTCTCAACTCATTTAATATGAAAAGAATACTACGGAAGTTGTTTGCAACTTTCATTTCTCCTCAGCTTTTGCTATTTATGTAGGACTTACAGCAGTCTGTTTTTCATCAGCTTGCACATGAGCTTTGTATATGTACACTTGAATACAATGTCCAAATTTTTGAGTCCTGATAGTTCTAGCTAAAACTTGTGGTTAACAGTGTCTTACTTGAAGCTTTATATTGATAATTAGATAATAGAGATATGATTCTACTGTACCCTGATGTTCATTCACTGCTGAATTAATCCATGCTGAATTAATCCATGCTGAAATTCACTTTGGCAGAAACAGTGAGACCTGTGTGACTTAACATCTGAAATGATGTGGGCTGGCCTGTCTTAATGTTTCTTAAATCCTAAATATTTTATGAGTTTAACTATTAAGTTTCTTGTAGAACACATGTAAGTGATGTAACATAAGATAATATTTATAATTTAATTTTATACTCCCGCAATTCAGTCAATTATTAACTTATTTTCAGTTAGGTTTTTTTTTTTAACAATGAGTTCTTTGGAGTACTTGATTTTTCTGGAAGTGGTTTCTTCAGTGCTCTTTGTTCCTGGTGTGTGTCTGAAAGTTAAGAAACCAAACTTCTTTTAGTTTTGCATATATCTAACTGAATGAGTAAAAATAATTTAATTTTTCCTTCTAGTCTTGATCCAGAGCAAAAGGAAATGTTAATTGAAGTGATAGAAAAGCTTTTGAAGGATAGGAGTACGGTAAGAAACTGTTTTCTATTACACGTGCTTTTTTTTTTTTAAAGTTTACTCCTAGGACTATAATTCAGCAGTATGTGATACACTTTCCTAACCCTTGTCTGATATGTTTTATGCATTTTTAGATAGATCTATCACTGTGTATTTATGCATGATAATGACCATTTCCTTGAGTAACAATTAATTTTATTTGTATCATGAGTCTGTTAATTAATCTGGTTTTGTTAGCATGTTTTATGTGTGCTTCTTCAAACTTTATTTTGAAAATTAAAGTTATATAATAGCATGAAATCAGTGTATAAGTGTTTCTGTGTAAATCTTCAAACTCATTTTTTCATTAGGAAATTAGCTTGATAATTTCAGGTAGTTTGTAATACTGTAAAAGTAAACCACTTTTGTATGATGCCCTTTGTGCCTATTGGTATATATCTATCTTGTAGTGTGTTCAATTATGAAAAATTATATTTACTGTGCACTTCTTTATTTTTGCAAATATTTTCCCTTCCTGTTTGGTTATAAGGGGAGTTTGGGCACAATTTCTGTAAATTTAACTCTCCTGTTACGTTTCACCCGCCTAATACACAGGTTTTCTGTATGAGCTCCTGTATGTCACAATGGTTGTACACTTTATTTTTTTTTATTCTGCAAATAAGTTACCCACACATAAACTAGAAAGGTAACTGAGCAAGGAAGCAATGTTAGATCTCAAATAGAAGCCAGTTGTAAATTAAAACATTCTCTTGTTCATCTTGTTCACGTTGCTAATTTAATGAATGTAATCCTTTTTGGCTAAATGGAAGTACAGTGAATCCTTTCTGTATCACGTCTTCTCCTTCACGACCTCGTGCATTTGCGATGTGAATTTATCGCAGTTTTGATTCCACCGTTTGTGAAATTTTGTGGTTCGCACACGCGCAGTGCCTCTGCTCCACCAAGGGGCAGTGCCGGAGCTCCCCGTGGGGTGGTGCTGCCCTGGCCCCACGGGGAGGGCCAGGAGTCACGCTGTCCCCTGTTACTCTAAGCGCAGCTGGGGAACTGACCCCGTCAAGGGCGTATGTTACTGTTTCCATGGCTACAGGGGGGGAAGGGCAGTGCCGCAGGAAAGTGGCTGGCAGCTCGCGCCGGGACAGGGCGAGGGAGCAATGGAGCGGAGCATCCGTATTGGCCAGTGTGGGCTGTGCTGCAGGGGCCGCCCAGCACCGTGTGGCCGCGCNGGTCTCCCGAGTCAGAGGGGGCTCAGAAATGGTTCCCTTTGCTGCCCCGTCCTCAGAGAGTCCGAAGGGAGACGCAAAAAAGTGCCCGGAGCCCTCCGGAGTTCCGGGGGGGTGGGGTGGGGCAATGGGCGTGGCCTGCATGCATATTAACGACCTGCAGTTCTTTGCAAGAATAGGGTTTCGCGAGGGCATTGCCTGTCCCTTTCCTTGCGATGGAGGAGGTATAACTGTATTTCTAGGTGCCAGATAGCATGATGCTTCATCTCCTATTTGCCAAGTGTTTTTGTAACCTGTATGACTGCATCCTCCGTTGTTCTAGCACAGCAAAGGTGCTCAGAACATAAATGGTGCTGTTCTTTAGCAGACATCCTGCAACGTCCAATGAAGGGTTGCTAACGGAGTGTGTTAGAGTTTAATGGCTCAGCAGACAGTAAATCAGTTCGTTAGGTCTTCTGACATCTATGCTTGACCTGTACTTATTTGTCAGAGGCCTTTGTGCTTCTTTGAAGTTGCCCCTGCAGTGGTTCTTCATGTATTTCCTTTTCTTGGTTCATGTTCTTGGTGTGCATGCAATAGGTGAATGTGAGATTAGATTGTTTATACATGTAGAGGTGTAAAGGGATAAAAAATCATCAAGAAAATAAAATCTCCAAGTTTTCATTGTTTCCTAGTGCGTATTGCATATGATAAGCCAACAACTAGCCATTTACACATTTACTTCAACACAATGTTAGAGGATATTTTTACCACAGATTTCAATTTTTTTCTTTGGGTTTGGAGTTACTTGTAAGGAGATACTTGTAAGTGCATTGCTTAGTATGTGCCACAATTCTCGTGCCTCTGTGACACTGAATAGTGTGCATCATATTTATGAAGATACCACCTGAAGCAATAGTCAAAGTTATGGTATTTTGTTGGCACATTCCAGACGCTAAGAATAGTATTCTAGAATCAGGTCCTCTCAACCTGTTTAGAGATACAACATGGTTAACAGCTACAAATTTTTCCTCCCTTTGATCCCTCTTCGTCTGTTCCCTATCAAGACCTGATTCCAGTCTGGGCTGAGACATCTCTTCAGAAGTCTTGCTTTTTTGAGAAGAAAGGGTACCACTTGTAGCTAGTTTTAGCTTTTAAAATTGGAGGAGATGCAGCTGCTTGTGGATAGTTGTACTTAAATACAGGTATGTACATACATATTCTATGTAGCCTTAAGATGGTAACTGTCTTGGTCTTAATGAGGCTGCTCCTGGGAAATCTGTGTGTTAATTTTACCTACCTTTTTGTGTTCTGTACAAGAAGCTGAAATTCATACACTTAGCCTATAAGAAAAAGATCCTTCTACACAGATAAAAACGAGAGCTTTTTTTATTTTGCAGTCTTGCTTAAAAAAGTTAAGTCTGGTTTATTGCCATAGGAATGGCAATAACAGAAATAGCAGTTACAGAAATGGGATTGAGCTGTAGAACAGCAGCTTTTGACTACAGCCTCATGAAGTGCCTGTATTTGGCTAATGGTATTTCTCAATTTTTTGCAGCTTCTTTTGCCTGTTTGATAGTCAAAATACCTGAAATTCATAGGATGATACTGTGAAACTAGAACTGCAAATGTTTAATTGACACTAGTCTTTTGATTCCTACTATTTAAGTGCACAGAAGCTGTTCCCTTACATGAACATTAGTTGTCATCTCTAGATAGGTCTAACGTTCCATCAGGAAATCAGTTTGTTCATTAAATGATACCTTTACCAGAGTGGGAGAATCTTAGTCCCTTCTGGAATGGTTGAATAACCGTTTTTTCAGTGGATGGAAATGCCAGGTTACTTTTGGCATTTCTGTGTAGGTAAAGTCTCACAATTGTCAGAGAAGCCATAACATATTGTGTAGTAACAACTGGATCTGAGAAAATTCATCATGTTATTTTTAGGGTTTTTCTTGTTCTTAATTCACTTGTTTTAGATATGTTTGGGAGAGCATGTAATTACTAACAATAACGATGTATATACAGTAATCCCTTGAATATCATGGGGGCGTTTGTTCCAAAAAGATGCTGCAATAAGTGAAATCCACAAAGTAGCGGTAAATATGGTAAAGACGAAGGAAAAAACCCTGCAATGTATTGAAGCCCCGAATTGTGAACCGTGAAGTTGCAAGGGTTTACTGTTAACAGTTGAATATTATTCAAGTGATACAGTCGGGTCTCCTATATCACGGACCCACGGTCTTATTTGGGTTCCCTACTTCCACCTTGAATGGCAGCTCATTAATATCCAAATTTGCCCCAGACCCTCATGCGGCCCCAGTGCTGTTTCGGCACTGTGCTGCTGTGTATCAGCATTTCTGTTGGCCCTTCCCGGCGCCCGCGGCCACCCCGCACTGGGAAAAAACCCTTTTTGGCTTCGCCAGGGACACAGTTTCATAACTGCACAGCAGCGGCTCTGGGGAAGCAGCCCTGCTGCCACGGGCGCGGGCACCACTGCGGCGGCAGGTCGCGCATGCACAGTTGCGAAGAGGGGCCTCCTTCATCACTCAAAAATCATGCCGCTAAGATGTGAAGCCTCAATATGGGGGACGCAAAGTGCAAGACGGCCGACTGTATTTGAGACTGTGCATTTACTCAAAATTTGTTTATTTTCTGTAACTGTTTGACCTCAGGCAGGATTTTTGAAATTTACTGGCATAATGCCTACATCAATGTAGAGATAGAGTAGCTGATAAGTATGCATATCTCTGAATTTCTGTAAACCAGGAAGCTTTTTCAGAGGGAGCATGTTATTATGTATTATTAATGCAGGTTTTGTTGCACAGAAAAGACAGGAGGTATTTAAATTAGAGTAATTTTACATTTGAAATAGCAAGAAACTATCAGGATGAAAATTTTACTACAGTAAAACTAAGTAAACCTTTTTTATGAGATGGTATGAGTTCATTTTTTTAAGTGTCAATCAGTAGTAAATTTTAATATAAGCTGGGGTAAGCAAAACTTAAAATGAGATGAAATCTAACCTTAACCCAGCACTTCGTTAAAATTTCTGGTGAGATAAATGAAAGATCACTCTACTCCTTGAGTCTCTTAACACAAAGATTCAATTAAAAGCCAAGCTCTCAGTTAATCTAAAATGCAAAATTACCAGGTGCAAGCCATTGTTAATGTACCCTCAAGTGTAGCCTACTGGAATTAGAATTTATCAATAGATCTGTAATTTTGTGTAAGTGTATTTAAATTTTAAACAGGTAAGATGTTTACAGTTGTTTTTATTATTGAGGTTCATAAGCTCCTAATCAGTTTTACCTTTACTTTGCAGAAATAAGTACCTCATATTTTGATAAGTGGATAAAAGAGCATAAATATATACTTTTCTTAGTTTTTTTTTTTTTTTTGAGCAGCTGACATGCTTTTATATAGAAAGAAAGAAAGAGAACATGTGCGTGTATTGCATGCAAAAATGATCTTCTCTGAATGTAATTTGGCTAGTCATGTAGTCATGTGTGAAAGTACGTATAATTGAATATTTTAGAGGAAACTAGTTCCCTTTTCTTTTAATCAATTCTGTATTGCTTTACTCGAATTCTGTTTTTTTCCATTCACTTACCAAGCCTGATAATCTAGGCAGCATTTTGTTTTAAGGGTTACTGACAGCAAGATTTAGGGCAAGATTTGTTGCTTCGGGCTCTTGGCATACTGTGAAGGACTGCAGTTAAATAATGATTACGTAAATCAAGTTCATTAATTTTATCTGAATTACAGCTGTTAGAAGAAAAATAAAATCTGTGTTTGTGTTGAAAAGGAATCCTGTCGGTTTTCCAAACCTGTAAAGCAGAAAGAACTGGATGCTTGCATTCTGCAGTCCAAATTGGAGTATCCCGAAGTGTATCAAAAACTACACCTAAAAATAAAAAGCAGAAGGTACAACTGTAGTTGGAATGCAGTATGGATGATGGGTATATTAAAAATGCCCGGATTTGTTGCAATTTTCCATCTGTAGCTTTGATTGATTTTTTTTTTTGTTTGGGTGCATACCTCTGTTATAATGACGTCATTGTTCTGGTGTGATAATTTACTCTTAATAATAACAAATGCAACTTATTATTAATTCTGTTTGGGGAGTGAAAAGACCTCACGCAAATGTGTGAGTATTGTGATTTCTTTTGCAGACTGCATGTTTACTAGATGAAGTGCAGATTCCTTCCAAGTGAGATTCCTTTGATTGAAGAAATTATCCTAGGAATTGGCGATGGCTTTGTGGTGAAGGGCCTGATCTTTTAAACTATAGCAGTGTATATTCCCCAGAATAATGGGGAAAGAAAGCTAGGCTCTCTTATTTTCAACAGTAGGAATCAATTAATAATGTAATACAGTGAATCCCCGCTGCATTGCGACCTCTCCTTTATGACCCCGCCCATTTGTGAAGCAATTTTTTTGCAGTCCGGCTTCCGGGATCTGCGACTTTCCCCAGCCCACACATGCGCTGTGCTTCTGCTTTGCTGAGGGGCAGTGCTTGCTCTCCGTGTGAGGCGGGACAGGCCCGCCCTCCGGGGAGGACACGCAGGGAGGGCGCGCAGTTTCTCCGGCTAAGCCGGGCATTTAGGACCCTGCAGCATCCCCGGTGGGCCAGCAGCCTGGCCCTGCAACAGCCCCGGCTCTGTGGCAGGCCCGGTGGGCCAGCAGCCCTGGTGAGCCAGCTGCCCCAGCCCTACAGCAGCCCCCGGCCGGCGGCAGCTCTGGGCAGGCCAAGATGCCACGCCGGGACGCCGTGGGCATGCGCGTCGGGGTCGGGGTGGGGGAGCCGCGGCACNCTGTTCCTCGTGAACAATGGGGTATAACTGTATTTCAGATCAGAACCCAAATGTGTACTATCAGACAATGCTTCTTACTGATTTAACGTTGGTAAACACTTTCGTGGAAAAAAATTACTGAGTTTGTGCAGATGTTCTATTGTTTTATTGTGATAGATCTATTATCCAGCTATTAGAAGATAAATGACTAATCTTTTCCAGTTTCCTTGCCTACGGAGAATTGAAATAAGAAGGGGAATATAATTTGGGCTGTATGATTAGGGCAGGTGGGATGGCCATTAATTTGAGAGAGAAGAATCTTGGCAGCATAGGCCAACTTGCACTGCATTATCAATCAAACCTTGATGCACTTCCTGTGATGACCCAGCACTCTCAGGTTTTCACAATGTTAATTAGAATTCATGACAAAATAGATGCAAGGAAACATTTTGTACCCTTCATAATTTTATAGAAAATTTATTGTTATTAGAGGAACCATTTGCTTAGTGTGATTTTTTTCATTACCAGCTTGTCAACTAGCATAGATAATCTGGAGAAAATATGAACTCCATAGATTGGGTGTCACTTTTGTTGATGGTTCATATAGTTTACCTTGGAGCACAGCTAATGGCTGATGTTTATAGCAACAGCACAGAAAAATATGGCATCCAGTGGAAGACAAATGAACCATGTTTATTGCTGTAATATAAAAAATACATAAATGGAAAGCAGCATTTGAATTTGATGAGCTCATTGCTAGTTTTGTGGGAGTGATTTATATTTTCTCCTTATACAAAAAGCTACTATTGACACAGTGAGATGGAAATTAACTGACTGATTTTTAGAAACCAATATTTTTTGGTTTTATATTCTGATTGA
The DNA here is from genome assembly GCA_013390025.1 of Pitta sordida. Taxonomy (NCBI): domain Eukaryota; kingdom Metazoa; phylum Chordata; class Aves; order Passeriformes; family Pittidae; genus Pitta; species Pitta sordida. Next base: position 31,897 of record WEKX01012602.1, read on the forward strand.
ATCATTTTGTTTTAATTCTAAATATTTTATGGAATGTTGAGCACTTAATAAACAAGATTATTAGCTGTTCCACTGATGTTTAGATGTATATAGAAGGAACTATAGGGGAAACAGTGTTGACTATAAAATAATCTTCTATTAAGAAAGCAGTAGGAAATTTTCTCAGAGAAATCCTCGTCACCAGTGCATTTTCAATCTATCATATTCTTAATTTCCCCTCCCCTCTTTCAAATGAAAAGCCTGATTTTAGAAAATGCAATAATGGGGAGACAGGCATGATTTTAAATAGTGTCATGAATGGATAGTAATTCTTGTATTAACTTGTAAATCTGGAGACTTGCCACAGGAATAAAATGCTTGTTCATCCAGTGCACCTCTTTAATTTCATAGCATATGTTCAAGCTTTTATTAGTATCTTTTAAGCACTCACAAGTGACAGCATTCTCACTGCAAACTTGAGTAGGTGACTGATGTGACTTGAAATAAGTAATTATTTAGAATTCCAATATTTGTGTGACTCTTTTTGCATTAAATTGTTCTGTTTTACTCACAGTAACGGAGCTTTTAAAAAGCAAGGAATGTTCATAGGTTATATTTTCAGTTTTAAATGATATAAGCTAGTGTGATATGTATTTTTATGTCAGCTTTCAGACTAAATTGTGTCCAAATGGAAGGGAAATACAGCAAAATGTATATTCTGGCTTACTAATAGTAAAAGGCAAGGGTATCCACTCCACAATTACAGTTGAACATCTGTGTTGTCCTTTACCTATGAACCTAAACCGGTATTTTTAAGTCTTAGACTGTGACTGTTCCTATAGTCATAAACTGATCTGTGTGTCAGTCTCTCTTTCCCTTGAGACGAGACAGTAACCTACAAAAAGTGTCTCTGTCTGGTCAGAAAATATCCCTTTCTTCTACAGCATGAGTTCTCTCACACTGTCCTCTACAAATTGGCCTTAATTGCAGTTCAGAGTTCTACATCCTGATAAAGAGGTTTCCCATGTTTCTAGTCTTCCATCCCCAGGTTCTTTGGCCTAATTGAATACCTACACAGGACTGATAGTGATTTGGCTGTGATTAACCACTGCCTTCTGCTGAGTTTTGAACCCCCATCTAATCATAAAGTTGCAGCAGTTTTTGATTACAGAATAGCTTACTGCAGCATGATATTGAGAGGAAAGTTTAGTACAACAACATACAAAAAAGAGCTTTTGTTTTTGTGATACGGCAAAAACTAGCAAATTATTTTAGATGTAAAGTGTATTTAGCTCTATCAAATAATCAAATTTTGCTCCCTGGAATGAGTTGCATACTTGCTGGGACCAGCAGGTACCAGTATGTGGATGAGGCTGGAGGCAATAAATGCAACTTCACGTTTATACTTATTGGTAATTCATAAAATCCCCACAGAGCCTGAGACTTGTTTAGCATAATAGCAAGACTATATTCTGAGCTGTTTTCTTTCAGTTGTAATGTTGGCCACATACTAATAAAACACGTCAGCCAAATGCAGAGAGAAAAATGTAACACATGAATATCATTGTATTTAATATTTCTCAAAAAGTGCCATTTCAATAAACTACACTTCTATTTAATTGCTTACTTTAAGTCATTGGGGAAATTTTAGAGGTTGAAATGCGGATCCCTAGTGCTCAGATAGAATATGACATTAATTTGCTGCCAGAAGGCTATACTGCATGCATGCTAACTGCATACATATGAGCTGCTTCTTATAAAGTCGCATCATTTTACTTATTTGACTTAACATGTACTCTGACAAAACCCAAATCGTAGTCAAAGCAATTAGAAGAGAAAGAACAGTAATTCCAGGCACACATTGATATGTCCTTATGAGGACATACGAGCTTTTCTCACAGTTTAAGTAACCATGCTGACAGACTTTTCACTGGAACTCCAGTTTGTTTCCTTCTTGTATTTTAAAAGAAGACGCCTTGGCAGAATGTTTTGGCAATCCCTAGGGTGGTAGAACGTTCATAATCTATTTACCTTTCTCATAAAAACAAAGCCATTTTAAAATCATAGTCAGGATGAGGATCTGTTTGTGTAAATAAAGATTTATTTCTTAGGGAAAAAATTTTGAGAGAACATGGAAGGGCGTGAACGATTCATTCTTGCAATTTGGTAACTGATAGGGAAGTGCTGAAGAACATGCAGAAAATCTGTTTATGTTCTTTGAGGGAAAGGATTAATATATCTCTTTGTAATGTATTGCTGAATTTTTTTTAGAGTAGACTCATTGAACTCTAAATATGAAATTTCCTAGACTGGTCATTTTCCCTTATGGAGAGAAAAGTTTGGATTTCAGAAATGCCAGAGAATTTGCCCCAGCTCTTCTTTAGTTTGGCCAGACCAGTGTTGACAGGCGAATCCCATTTGATCTTGTTGGGCATATTGCTGTGTTTTACTTCTTGTTGTTTCCTGTTACTTCTGAGTTAATTGCAAGTTCTCTGATAATTTATTTGGAAGCTAAAACTGTAAGGAAAAAGAATTATGCTTACGTTGCACTGTGTCTTCAGGACTGGGAACTGAGATTTATGGGTGTAATAGAAACAGCAAGTGTTTTCTCTGTTCTGACAATCTTTCCCCAATTCTTTTTTAAGTAAGATACCATTTCTGTGAGCTTATTTGTTGTTGTTGTTATTTTATTTGTTTTTACTGAATAGAAATAGTTTGAAATTGCTGAAAATTGCTAGTATTAATTCCGATTCTCATTTGTGAATGAGCTGTGGAGGGAATACTGACCTTCTGGTTTACATTTTGTTTTCTAGCTGGTAGCTGGGAGTGTTGTGATGGCATTTGAGGAAGTGTGTCCAGATAGAATAGATCTGATTCACAAGAACTACCGAAAGCTCTGTAACTTGTTGGTGGATGTGGAAGAGTGGGGTCAAGTTGTTATAATCCACATGTTAACCCGATATGCACGTACACAGTTTGTAAACCCGTGGAAGGTAAGTTTGTGACTTCTTAAATTATTATTTTAAGTCTACATACTGAATTATTTCCATTGTTGAATGTACTAGTCTTTTAAGATGCATTTCTACCTATGGAGATAATATAGAAATCTAAAATTAGATTCTAAAATTAAATTCTAAAATTAGAAATCAAATACATAAGTTTTAGCTCACCAAGAATTCACTAACGTGGGTTGTTCACCCTTCTTCAGAGCATGGGAATTCTCCCAGGCCATAACCTTTTCTGATTTGCCCACGGCACATCCCATTGGCAGTAGAGAGACTCCTTGTTTTGTCGTTCTTTGAGCCATGTGTCTCTCTGCTCTAAGTGGTTTTACATGAGTCAGAGCAAGAGAGGTTTACCATTTGTTTCTGAAACTTGAGTAGAATCTACTTTTATTGTAGATATGAATACTCAGAATCACAGCATGACAAACATCATGTTACTTGTCTAAGCTTTGCTAATGTGCTGAGGCACTGTGTGGAGACTTGAATATATGTGTTTGGAACATGCAATATAAAAGCAGTTTTGTATTTTCATTTTAATTATGTAAATACGAGTATACTCTTTAACATTTGTAAAAAGATATTAAAATTACAAACCTGCTCAAGAAATTGATGCTATTGTTTCAATAGGAATTTAACTTTGAATAACAATTTAAATTAAAAGAATAATTCTGGAAAGAACTATAAAGTTGCTCCACAGCTCTGGTTGTGTTTATTACAGGCTTGGGGATATTACTACTGTTAAGTTTTACCATTTAATTTGAAATCCATTTGTGTTTAAAGATGTACATTTCAGTGCAGATGCTTGTGATTTTTAATTAGCATATTAACAATTTTTTAAAGGTTTCTTTTTTCAGCATTGGAATAGGGAATGACACCAACTATTACTGAATTTTTTCAAACTGTCTTTTAGTACTCTTTGCCTGGGAATCAAGACTGAAATGCAGTGACATTCTGTGTTAATACAGTTGGGTCTCCTATACCACAGAACCGCAGTCTTAGTCATCTCCCGCAAAGCCTGCCTTCCGTGTTGATTGGCAGTTCAGTAATATGCAAATTTGTGCTGCACCATCACGCCGCCCCCTGGTGCTCCGGTGCTGTTTTGGCACTGCCCTGCTGTGTGTCAGTGTTTCCCAGTGCCCACGGCCATCCCATGCAGGGAAAAACCCCTTTTCCACTCGGCCGGGGGCAATGGTACGGGGGAGCCACCCATGCTGCTATCCCGGTATCTCTCCAGGTGGGTAGACATGGTCTCTCCATATTAGGGGTAGACGAGTACGTCCCGGAGAGTCATTCGAGACAGTCTCCGACACCACATCTAACCTGGGAGACTGTAAATCTTTCATAACTGCATGAAACTCTGTGATTCTGTGAAACCTCCTCTCTTGGAGCAGAGCTGCTGCTGTGCCCACCTCACCCTGCCCAGAGTGCAGCCGCCGCCGCTGCCCCGGCTGTGCTGGTGGCCTGCCATGCCAGGAGCGGGGTGGGAGGCTGCCGCCACCACACTGGGAGTAGAGCAGCCACTGCGCCCGCTGTGCCGGGAGTGGGGGGGCTGCTGTCCACTGTGCTGGGAGTGGGGGGAGGCCACCGCAGTGGCTGTGCAGGTTGATTTGCATATTCATGACCGCCTAATTGAATATTCACACGTGTCAGGTCGTGCATGCGCTGTTGCGAAAAGAGAACTCCCTAAACGCAAAAAAATCATTCAGCTAAGATGTGAAGCTGCAATATGGGGCAGCGAAGTGCAAGAGGGCCAACTGTATATGTATAATTTATTATGTGAAAATAATTAAAAGGGGATTTATTTGAATAAACAGGTAATTTCAGCCTGATTTAGTTTACAATTACATTCACTTCTTACATAAGCAGAGATTATAATGAACATAGGAAAAATGTCTTAAGTGAAATCATACTTCTGCACTACCAGTTAGGTTCTGAAACACACTTTTTCATTTCTGATGAAAGTTAAGCTTTTTGTAACAACATATTTTTCCGGAGAATTGCTTAAAATAAGGGAAGTATTTTTAGATGAGACATTTAAATTTCCTATGTGTTTTCCTAATGTCCTTGAGTCAGAGTATTTATAACACTTCAGTTATTGTAAGAAAGCAACTTGCATTTTTCCTTCTGACTTTTAGAAAGAATCCAAATTAATAATCTGCTTTACCCAAAGCTATAGTTCCACAGTTTGTTTCAGCCAGTTTTAGTCTTTGACTGGACAAAGGAAGATTAGAAGTGGAGGAAGACTTCCTTTACTGAACTGAGAGATTGGAGGTCTTGATGGATTTGGTTTCTTTAAGACTCTGATACTGTACTCTTTTCACTGAAACTGAATGGATGATAGTTGTTACAGTGACTTCTGCTCTCAGAATGTAAAAGGTTTCTGTGACAATACTGCCTATGTCAATCTAAAATTAGTCATCAGTAGTGTAGTATTAATAACCCTTTGTTTCCACTTTCAAGAGCTTCTGTGTAAAATTTAGTTTGTCTACCTTCTCAACAATTAAATTAACACATTTTTTTGTGGGGCTAGTTGAAATGCATGGCTTTGTCAATAGGTTCTTAAATGAACTCATCATACAACAGACCATCTTGTGCTGTAGAAGAGATTTTTAATTTAGTTTATTTGCATCATTATGGATCAGTATTTAGGCTGTTTATATGTAAATGTATGATTTGAGGAACAATTAAGTGTTGACAATGTAGATTGCAGTCATATCAATTGCAGTGCATTTTCCATAATTTTTCTAACTGACATGTTTGATAAATAGTGGATGACAAGTCAAAGCCGATTATACAGTGCACTAGGAATTCATGGTGCTGTCAGGGAGAAGACCGATTGACTTTAAATTTACATATTAATGAGAAGATTTGTTAAGAGGGTGCTTGACTATAGAAAATAACAGCATATTTATAGGGCACGACACTTTATAAATAAAGCTGATGCAGGAAAATGGAAATTAAACCTATCAGATTAATAAATTCAAGGCTGCTAAAATGCATATTTGCATTTTTATTCAGTAAAATTTACCTAGCTTTGGGAGAAACGTAGGCTGTTTTTGTACAAGTTGAGCTAATTCCTTGCAAGTAATGGTGTAATGTTCTGAATTGATTTCTTGTGCATTTTAAATCTAAAGAAAAATTTTGAATAGTACCCAGTTATGGAGAAAGATCGTTTTATAGCAGTATGCTCACAATTGTTACGAAACTTTAATTGTTTCGTAATTGACCCATTGACCAAGAATACTTTGTTTTATATTCCTATTTTTAGCTTCTTTTTCAATTGTAAATACTGTGTGGGAGAATGTCCTTGGTTTATCCTATTTGTCTTAAAATACTTGGAGGGTGTTTTTTGAGTGGTTACATGTGAATACAGTTTCAGAATAATCTTTTTTTCTCTATGAACTGTATTCAGCCTTAACATATGTTAAATGATATGACAGCAAGATGCTCATATTCCAAATACCTGCTTGGGACTAGAACTGGCAAAAATATTTTCAAGTTTTCTAGGAAACAACATACTTAATAGCAGATAAAACTGTGATGTATTCCAGTTTGAATGTTTTGCCCTGCTCTCTATTGCATAAGTTGTTGGGGCTGCCAAGTTGTTTGCAAATACTCCTGAACGATAACAGATTGTACCTTATTTTAAAATAAAATTGTTGTTTGTTTCAGTGAATGCATTGACTTGCAATCCAGCACCTCAGAATCTCTTCTTCAGGCTGTTCAGCCATCCCTGCAGGAGATGGGGATTGCAGGAGGTGGTGACCACTTCAGCTGTCCTGGTACAGAGTTTTACCACCAGGCATGTGTGCCATCTGGGAGGGATATCTTCTAAAAACAGCTGACTTGGTCAGGAGTTTCAACAGTCTTTGTACAGAGCAAAATGGAGCTGAGAGGTATAGGGGGTCTTAGGGCTGCTCAGCTTCATTTCAGACAATTGAAGGTTACGTAAATAAACTCCTTGTTCAGTTAAGATGGGGAAAAAATGCGGAATTCTGATTGATCATGGGCTTCAGTTGTAACAAAGTTACTGATAAGTAATATAAGAATCATGTCTGAAGCTGACATTTTTAGGACCAATTGTTGATCAATTTAAAGTGCTCAGAATTTGGGATTACCAGTGAGGTAGGAGGAAGGGAAGGTGGAATTAAGCCGGAAAAAAGTTATCTAAAAGAATAAGGACACTGACAAGAAAAATGTATAATATTTGAGTGTGTAGATAGCAGCCCAGCTTGCAGTGATTTGAAGGAAGAAACAGATTGCAAGTATTTATTTTGGTGGAGAGCAGTGACAAAATATTAAGGTCCCTTGTGACCTCAAGTATTCTGTGATCTCGTGTCTTTTGTTAAATGTTTTAAAAAATGTTTCTGACTCTTCCAATGTTTTCTAAGTATCATTTAGTTATGAATTCTTAGTGTATTCCTTGAACGTCATGGCTATGTGTGATAAAATTCAGAGGTTATTCCAAGTTGGAAGGGACTCACAAGGATCATCTAGTCCAACTCACAAGCGAGCGCACACCCAGTGCTCGAACCCACAACCCTGGATCCATGGGCACCATGCTCCACCCATTGAAGCCTCCTGTTATCTAGACCATGTCACCGAGCTCCTCATCCAGTCTTTTCTTAAACACCTCCAGGGATGGTGACTCCACCACCTCCCTGGGCAGACCATTCCACTGAGGGATCACTCTCTCTGTGAAAAAGCTCTTCCTAATATCGAGCCTAAACCTCCCCTGCCACAGGTTGAGGCCATGTCCTCTTGTTCTGGTGCTGTCAGCCTGAGAGAAGAGATTTACACCCACCGGACTGCAACCTCCCTTCAGGTAGTTGTAAACAGCAATGAGGTCACCTCTGAGCCTCCTCTTCTCTTCTTAGCCACCTGGGCACACTGCTGGCTCAACTTGAGTTTCTTGTCAATCAGAACTCCTAAATCCCTCTCCAGAAGTGTGATTCCTTGGATTTATGTCTGTTGTTCTTAGTCTGAGAGAGGCAGTGCATAAGCTGTTAAAAACTGCTATAGAGAGGAGAAATATTTTAGAAGCATTTGCTGAGATGGAAATGGTTGAGCACCCTGAAGTTAATATAAACTGTTTTCTTTTTCTGATTACTTCAAGAACGGGGAAGGTGAATTAA
>WEKX01012605.1:13020-25262 GCA_013390025.1 Pitta sordida
AAGTGTGCATTGAGTATTTCTGCTTTCTCCTCATCTTTGGTTACTATATTGCCCTCTGCATCCAATAGGGAGTGGAGACTGTTACTGCCTCTCTTTTTGCTGTTAATGTACTTATAGAAACTTTTCTTATTGTCCTTGACAGAGACAGCTAGTTTGAGCTCTATCTGGGCTTTCGCCTCTCTGGTTTTCCTCCTGCACCGCTTAACAGCTTCCTTAAACAGACTCTGACTCACCTCCCCTTTTTTCCAAAGGTTGTACATCCTCTTTTTCTCCCCCAGCTCCTTCAGGAGCTCTTTGCTCATCCAGACTGGCCATCTGCCCCTCCGACTCACTTTTCGGCACATTGGGATCCTCTGCTCCTGTGCCTTCATGAGCTCATTCTTAAAGTATGCCCTCCTGATGTGTTTTTTCATAAATACACTCTTAGTAAACCCATTCTTCCTGTCATTCTTTCAAATACTGTATTTATTTCTCCTGATCAGTGCTTTCAAACACTGCACATTCTTGGTCTCTTCCTTCCTAAGACAAACTGACCTTCTGTCTATATCTCATCTGTGCATGAAAACCAGCTGCTTCCGGTGGTACCAGGTTGTGTGAGCCAAAACCTTCTTCCTAAACTAAAGAAAGAGTAGTTTTCTCAGTGCTAAAAAGCTGCATTGATAATTTGTAGATATTAAACCTCCAGGAACCAACAATATGCCTTATTCCTAATTTCATTGACTTGCAAGCTGAAGAGGTTTTTAATGGCTCAAAGTATATACAAATGCATGGAGCCTGCAGTTCAGATAAGACCCTGATTTAAGAAGTAGTCCAATCCATATGTTCATGCCTTTCTTTCACACCGAACAAAATAAAGCATAGCATGGCAATCCTGAGAAAAGCATCTTTCCCCGGGGCAATTAAATAGGCTTTAATGTTCAAAATTACGATGATGCTGAAAACTAAAGTGGCTTTGATAGGCAGGATTCACTTTGTGGCATATCAGTTTCCTCTAGTTCAAATCCAATAAAACATTAAATCTAAGTTTATTGTTCCCTAGCAGTGCTTCAAAAACAATTCTAAATTTAATTTTGTAATAATCTTATATTCCTAAACTAAATAATTTACAAAGAAAGCCCAGGAAGATTTATAGAAGCAGCAATATTGTATTAGCCTAAATGCTACTCTTGGGAGAAGAATATAGACAAGTGTTAAACAAAAATAATTTTTCAGGTCTGAAAGAGAAGCAGTAATATGTAAAGATAAATACAGGGAAAGAACCATTGTCCAGTTTCAGCTTAATGATAATCGATTAGAAAGCTGTATTAATTCAAAAGAAGAGCATAAGCCCAGGAGGAAGTCTGGTTTCTAAATGATGTAACACCAAATGACTGCAAAGTCAATAGGCTTATGAAAGACTGCTGGAGGGGTTTCGTTAGTAGAAAGTGTATTTTTATTTCCTTAAAGATATCAATAAAAGTACTAGCACTAGCTGCATATTTCGTATTCTTTAGGTTTTTTGCTATTCAGCCCCAGTAACTCCTCAAACTATGATTTATTTGACTTTAGACTAAAACGAAGTCACTCAAGAGAGTGTTTTCTTTGACATGTTTTTGAAAGAACCTTTAATAAGACTGAGCTCATAGAAAGTCTGTATCTTATCAAAGTATTTTATACTGCCACACTGATTTTTTTCAGGCCTGGCTTTCCCCTATTAAAGCTCAAGGAAACACTGTCAGCCTGCTTTGCAAGATCATAAACCAATTGCACTGAAATTGCTTTACAAAGTGATGAAAGATTAAGATGTTGCAATACACAACTCTTTCAGCTTCAGTAGGCAAGTAATTGCTCAGATGGCCTAGATGAGAGCAAGGTTTGTAAGTTGTATGCCAAACAGTAACTTTGTACAGTCGGCCCCCACTGAAAGCGCGGTTTGTAAACTGTATACCGAACAGTAACTTTTGTTTGTACTATTGGAATGTATGGAAAAAGGTATGTGTATGAATCACACTGACACTGGCAAACAACAGGAAAACACCCCAGCCACTCCCCAACCACCCACACAAACAGAATACTAAGTCCACACTAAGTGACCACAGTCAGGGAGTGGCTTCTGTCCCTTCTCGGGGACAGGTGCTTTCTCGGGGACAGGAAAACAAAGCTGGCAGAGATGAACCCACAGAGAACATGGTAGAAAGCTGGATCCAGGTCCAAAAGTCCTTTCCTCCTCAGCAGCCAGGCAGGAGGACACAGGGAAACAGTAGCCGAGGCAGGGAAAGCAGGAGTCCAAGGGAAGCCAGGAACCCTGAACTTCCAGCAGCAACAGCTCTCACAGCAGCACCGAGGAAAAAAGGCAGGAGCTGTTGTTGTAGAACAGTATTTAAGAGTCTCTTATCCATCATTCCGAAAGGCAAAAGCCCAGGAAACAGAGCCTTTAAGGGAATTGAGGTCCCACTCTCTTCAATGGCTTACATGTCCCCTTTTTCGGGGGCAGTGAGGTCCTCTACAACTCCCAGCATTCTCATAGGCAGTCCCCAGTGGGAAAACTCTTTGGTTTTTGGCAGTGAAGATGTCAGCCTCCATTACTCAGCCTCGTGGTTTTCCAGACTTGCCTCTGAAAAGGTTCTCCTTTCTCTCTCCCGGGGAATTCCTAGAGCCAAGCTCTGTTTAGACTCAACCCAGGAGGCTCTCAAACCTCGGCATGAGTCCTCCCATTTCCCCTGGTCCCTTTACCTCTCCTGCAACCCTCCCCGAACTTGGGAAGAAAGGGGGGGCTGCAAGAGGGAAAGAAAGAGGGAATGAACAAAAAAATGGTTAAAACTTTCCCTCTGTGAACACTTAAAAAGAAACCTTGACACCACCCCATGACAAAGTTGCAATGCACCAAGGCATGACTTTATAACTGAAACTGAATTTGAGTTATTGTTGCTCGATTTGAACAGAAATTACTTGAACTTAATCATCGCAACTGAAACTTAGCCTTGTAACTTAGCCAGAATTATACTAACTGAAACTTAACTTCAATTGAAATGCATATATGTGTTCCATAAAGACAAAATCTTTATACTTCCCATGTGTATATATCAATCCTTGTGTTCTGTACAGATCACACCCATTGCTCCACCCCCAACCACTCTAGAGCACAGGGAAGCTTTTTCCACTCCTCCTCAAGGGCTCTCCCAGCACAGGGGAGCAAAGGGAAGAATTTCTGAGCCCTCTCTGCCTCGGGAGACTGCTCTGGAGAATCCCTAGGCTTCTCTTCGGCCAAGCTGCTGCTGCCACAGCTGCGGCCAGGCTGCTGCCACCACCCGTGCTTGCATTGCTTCCACGGCAGGGAGGGCTTGTCCCCAGGCTCTGATTGGTTCTCTTGGAGCCCGGGAAACCTTAACTTTTGCTCGCTCAGGACCCCTTACGGCAGGGAGAGCTGTCGGTGTTTCTTTCCCTTTAACTGCTGTGGCTACAATACTTGTATCTCCCAGTCCCAAGTGCAGAAGAGGCAGTGCTGGCCGTATGACCCAGCAGAACAACGGTCCCTCCTGATGCAGTAACTGCCCCACTGCAACCCCCGGCCGGGCCCCAGCAGCAACACATACCCCACATCACTGCTTCCCGCCCCCGGCCCCCATTCCTCTGCTGTCTCGGTTGGCCAGGGCTGTCAAGCATGGCCCCATGTGGCACAGGTGGGCAGCAACTGCGTCAGTGGGGTGAGCATGTCCCACTGCTGCACCGTCCCAGCACACAGCGCTTGTGCCACTGCCACCATGGCCAGCCAAGCTGCACTTTCCTGGGGTGCTTCCCTTCCCTGCCCATAGCCATGGAAACAGTAACACAGGACTGCAGCAGGGACCAGAGCACAGTGCCGTGGGTTTATAAATGTCATGGTGAGAGGGCAGCACTGAGCATCCTCCCTGCAGGGCCGAGCCAGTCCCACCCCACAGGGAGCCCCGGCATCGCCCCTCAGTGAAACAGTGGCACTGCGCATGCATTGGCTGGGAAGCTTCATGAATCCCTGAGGTAGATCTATGAGAAAAATTTCTCGCAAATCAGTGAGGTCGCAATGGACAATGCAGTGAGGTATTACTGTATTATTGCCTGCTTTAATTATCTGAGATAGCCTCATTAGCAAATTATTTGGTCCAGTGCTTACACACATCATGGTTTTCCTCACCTGCAGAAGCAAAAGCATAGAAAAAACGTGAGAAGTTATTAACTGCATTTTACCTGATTCATATAGGTGACAACTCTATGCCTTGTAAGCAGTTGCACCTTCCATTCCTCTGAAGGATATACAGTTATACCACAACTATTCACACATAATTATTCGCTGCTTCAGCTATTCACAGAACATTTCTCCCCAGATCCTTATCATTTATTCATGAATATGTCTGGCAGACACATGCGCTATTGCTCTGCTTTGCGAAGGGGCAGCACTGCTGCTCTCCGTGGGGCAAGCCGGTAGGGGCTCTCGCTCACTGGGGCAGCCATAGATTGCTCTCTTATGAGTGGTGCAGTGGTTACATGGCATTAATAGTCCCACGGCACCGTGAGACAGTGTGTGTCTGTGTGTCTGTGTGTCTATGTGTCTGGCTGTCTGTGTGAGTGGGTCTGTGTATGTATCTGTGTTGCATTTTCCATGGCTACAGGCAGGGGAGGCAATACCAACAGCAGTGGAAACCATCCACCAAGCACAGTGTTCCTGTGGGCTGCGTGCCCAGTGTACCTGGTGATAAACATAGCCCCAGAGAAAGTGCCCCATGACGGGGGGTTGGGCTGGCTGCAGAGGTTGTGGTCCAAGGGCTGTGTGCTGGGATAGGGCAGTGGTGGGACATGTCCATGGCACCACTGTGCCAGGAGGAGGCTTCTGTTCCCTTGTGCTGCGGCAGCCAGGCTGGTCTCGCCAGTGCATATCTGTGTATTTGCATATGCACATATTCATAGCCTCAGGCAAAGCACTTCTGCCACTGCTAGCTGCTGGAGTTAAAGGGAAAAAACTCCAACTCCCATGCTCCTTGCTGCCATAAGGAGCCATATTTCTGGTAATTATTTGCCATATTAATGTCCGGCCATTATTTGTGGATTAAAGATTCCACAGGACCCTTGGGAGAACTGTAATCCATGAATCCGGAGGATTGACTGGATATATCTGCTGTGGTTTAGCTTAGAATGTCTCAAAAAAACCCCCAAAACTGAAAAAAATTAGTCACTCTATCCCTTTAAGAAAAGGCAAGTCAGTGTCCTCAAACGTTTACAAGACACAGTGAAGGAAGGCTTTTTGTTTTCTTTTCTTTTTTCACCCTCCACAGCCCTTCTCAACCCATGGGGGCCTCTCACTCCCCACTCCGAGGGGGGTAAGCCCAGCAGTCCCTTATCCTCGCTTTGAAACAGTCCCTTATCAGAACTAATCAGTAATTAACATATCAATCAGGGCATTAGCATATGTTAGCATACATTAGAAAGAAGAAAAAAGGACTATATTTCATCACCACGGAGGGGGAACTGAGCTGTGAGCTTCCAGAGAGGGAACAAAAAGGTTTCAATGAGTCTCTGGTGAGTTGAGACTCCTGCACCTATCATTTTCTATGCCAAGAGCATGCCGTTGTCAGCTTACACTCTACTGAAATGTGTACCTGCTCATAGGTAATTTCACATGACATGACCAACCTGGCCACAAGAAAAACATTTAACTCCTGAATTGTTAACCATAGGGTGTTGCTCTTTATCAAATGGTCTATCAGCTTTCCTGACTACTGAAATCTTACAAAATGCTTTGAGACACAAGGGACTTCCTTCTTGTAAAAGGGTGTTAAGAAATCATGCTGGAATAACAGGAGAGGCAAATTCTCCCTTGCTCACCAATTGTTCTGGGTTGATTGGGCAGCCTAGTTGTGTAGCAACCATTGTTCTCACTGTACAGAGCTCCCAGAACTCAGTGTACAAAGCCAAATACTGAGTAGACATTAACATCAGCTTAAAAATCAGTTTCCACTCGTGGCAACACATAATGTAGTTCTCCAGCAATCTCCAACATATTCTTCACACAAGATGACTGTAAACCATTGTCAATGACTGCACACCTCAGTTCCTTAAGGAAAGCAAAAGGCACAGAAATGTTCAGTGGCCAGTTCGAGCCATTGCGGAGCGGGTCCGTCAGAGGGGGCGGTGGGCATGGGGCAGCAGCTGCGAGTGTGGCCTGGTGTGGTCCCCCCATGAGGGCAGGCAGCAGGGGGCCCTCAGTCTGCAATGCATCCACTGGATGTGCAACTGCCATATACCCCGCAACTGCCAGTTGCGGGGCATATGGCAGCGGATGATACTTGTCACCACTGCCGTCTGGCACAGATGGAGTTGTGTCGTGGGCTCCCAACATAGCTGGAGTGGAGCCAGCTGCCTGGGCACAGCTGGAACTGTGCCAACAGCTGCAGCAGCAACACCTGGATTCCTCCAAGCTTCATGGCCAGTGGCTTCTAATGTGGCTGGAGGCACACCAGTCACTTGCTGCACCAGCGTACGCAGTCAAGCTTCCTGTGCTGGATGCCCGAATACTGAAACAAATGGACCCCCAGACTTGCAGGAGTTGGGGTCCTCGAGTGGTGGATTTAAAAAATCAGGATTCCCATACACCAGAACTGCACAAGGCAGTTTGATCAGCTCAGGATACTGCTCTGCATGCCTACCCCTTTTTGATTGCGGAGCAATCAAGTGACAAGCTCCACTGTGACAAGCTCAAGTGACAGCTCCACTGGATAGAAGTAAGAAGGCACCTCATTGGTTTGTCATGGCTGCAACAATTGCAGTGTGGCATAAGCCAATGCCTAGGCAATAACACAGATGGGACTAACATGGCCAGCCGCTTGTGCTGTGTGCAGCAATGTCTCAACTTTTCTTCAGTCCCTTAACTCATATGTTCCTGCAGCAAAATACCAAGGGCAGTTGCATGCCACTGTAATGGTCCACCCAGCTAGGCTGGAGGTGTGATTGTTCATTTGCTGGATCTCAAAGCACAAAAGAAATCCCAAATAGGAGTTAGCTTTGGTCAAACAGTGGAGCTTTATTATATGCGCGTAAAGCGGGAACGCAATAGGCAAAAGTGCGATAGGAAAGGTAAAGAGAAAGGGAGAGAGAAGGGTTCAATAGCTACCACCGTATGACCAGGTCCTCAAGACGTTCCTATAGATCTGTTGTCAATGCAGAGTGGGAGAAGCATCCAAAGTCCAGTTGCTAAGAGGCCATCTTTATACTGGATGTTACCCCTCACTCTCCTCTTCTGTTCCAATCTGTCTTTCTCTGCCACGTGTGTCCATGGAAGCGTCCAAGGCAGTGTCCAAGGCAAGGTCAGTTTCGAGAGGTCTTTTGCCAGAAAGTGTGTTTTCGTGCTGCAATGACAAGGCTGTATGATCCACAGCATATCTTGTCCTGTCCCTGGACACTGGTGAGAAAGCCACAGCATATCTTGTACCACACAATCCCTTCTCTGTGATATCAGCACCCTGGTTCCCACAGTCCAGGCTTAGCCCGGGAGCATCACTGGCAGGCCGAGCTTTTGTCAAGACCTTAGCCTCAGTTTTTTGGGGTACCTATATTGTTCAAGTCTGATGACAACGTTGAGGCAATATTCCTCTTCTGACCAATTCTTACAGCCACCCAAAGTAATAGCTCAACCTTATGCTGCAACCTTATGCTGCTCCAGGTGTCATTCAGTTGTTCTCAACACAGCTTTATTGTCTATGGAGAGTTCATTTATTGTCTATGGAGAGTTCACTCCCCACGGCTCTGGCTGCTCCCCTGTCTTCAGCCGCAGGTGATTCTTGTGCTGGTATCGCACTTCCTTTCAGTGTCTGATTGTCTGTCCAGGGAGAGCCCACCACTGCTGAAGCGAGACAGCATTCCTGACTGACCTCACAGAGGGCACCATTTGCAGCGAGCTCTACATGGGGGCTAAGGAGTAGCAACACTTTATTGCCTCACACACAAACTGTTAGAGCAGGCAGTGCTCATTACACCAAATGGCCCCAAATTTTCCCACTATACTGGGCACGTAGGCACTGGCTCCTACAGCTTCCCAGGCACCTCCTGGCACCTCCTTACAGCTGAGGCAGTCTTGTTATCTTGTTTATTGAAAATCCTTTGCTGTTTGACATTTACACTTCCCACTGCTTGAAACATCAGATGTAGCTTTTAACTCTTTGTCTACACAACCTGTGGTAGACACAGCTTCATCAGCTGCAGGGACAATTAGCACTAGACCATTTATCTTGGCATAACACAGGTAGCTGAAGACAGATGATATACAAGCCAGTGCTCATTTTCATACATGGCTTAGGTGGTTGGACTGATGTCACTGATGATGTAGCTAATATTTGCAAATACCAGTCTTCATGTTTTCATAACACTCCACCAGGTTTATGCTACATGCATGGAGATTTGCTTGGCTTTGACCAGTTTTGACATCAGTCATTTCTATGAAAACTTAGAGTTTGATCAGACAGCAAATGGACAAAGTGGCAAGCATCTATACCTGAGATAGAGTGATGTGGCATGGTGAGATAGGAGTTATTTCATCTCACTACTATGGAAATATATGGGATGCCCTGCTTTCTTGGGTGATGCCTACAACTCAGTTTTGTGAATAACCAGAGCATCCACCGTATTTTATGAGGGATGGACAGGAAAAGGTTACAAAGTGCCACTTGACATCTGATGTAAAAGTTTGATTGGACATCTAACCCAACAGTAGAAGAAGGTCTTTTGCATGGAGGATCCATATGACCTGGCAGAGGGAAGCAGAAGGCATACTAAAGCTCAGTGCTGAGCAAGTAAGCTCCATTGTGACTCCGAAAATGTTGGCATGGTCAAAGCTGTAAAGCAAGTATGAAGGGAAAGGTCAATGAACGTGGACTAGTGAAGATGGTGTTCATGTGTAAATAGCTGAAAATACAATCAAAGTAGAAAGACAATTCCCGAGAGCTATCTGCTTATCAAGACAAGTATTGTGGAAAGTATGTCTCTTTACCTGTTTCACATGGATTTGTTTTTCTGTTGATATTTCATTCATTCTGAAGATGAGTGAAAATCTTTTGTAGTTTCCAAGAACTGTGATAATGATAATACTATAGTGCACCTAGGCATGTGTCGTGGTTTGACACTGGCTGGATGCCAGAGATTCACCCACAACCTCTCCCTCACTTCATTTTTCTCTCCCTCCCCCACTTCTAAACAGGAGGAGGGAGAAGAAAAAGAAAAAAAACCTGAAAAAAGTTTATCACAGGCAAAACAAGACAAGCTTCAAATGAGGAATATAAAGGATTTATTTATTAACTAACAAGATCAGAGCTTAATGTGAGAAGTATCATTTTAAAGACAGCCTTTTTCCCCCCACCCCTCCTTCTTACAACAGATCTTATATTCCCTTTTTTCCTCCAGGAGACAAAAGAGGGAACAGGGGTAGGGGAAAAGCCAGGCAAGTTGGTATTTCTGACCAGTTTTAGGGTAGGAAACCATCTCTCTGCCTTTCCATAACGTCCTGTCTATCTCATGAGAGAAAAAGTTTGTCATGACCCTTCCCCAGCGTGAGTCCTCTGGAACCAGAGGCAACAGCTCTTCCGTTCTCTGTTGCCCGAGAGTCACAGCACAAGATGCAGTCTTTTACGCTGCTTCATTTTGTGAGGCCATCCCAAAGTACATAGATCAGATCCTACTATAGCATGATTCTGTCACAAAATGTCTGTCCAAAGGATCTCTGCCATCTCTGCCAAGCTCTTCTCCTGCCAAGTGTTTCTGGGCTCTAAGATAATCTGCAGCTTCCCAGCATGATCCTCCATCTTCAGTGAGGCCTCAGGTGGATTCTGCATCTCTGGTTTCTCTCTCTCTATTCCATAGGTTTGCAGGCAGACAGTCTGCTTCACTATGGTCCACTCTACAAGCAGCAGCAAGACGCCTGGAACCCTTTCTACCCCTCCTCTGGCTGTCCTGGCTGTGCCTTCATGGCTGCTCAACCTCTCACAGGCTCTGCTCTGGCCATCTTCTTTGCTGTTTCTACTTTTTTTTCTCCTATCTTAAATATGTTATCAAAGAGGCACCTCCGTCTGCTCCTGACCTTGGCGACGGAGGAGGCCCAGGCAGCAGCTGGCTGGTGTTAGCTCTGCTGGTTTGCACCCCCCGTCCTGCTGCCAGGAAAAAAACAAACCCATTCAAACCAGGACAGCATGTCACACTCCATTCAGAAAATAGCAGGTAGTAGGACAGTGTCTCAGGTATCTGCAGCAGATGAAACACAGGATGAGAGCTGAGGCGTGGCTAATGGGGAACGGCACAGGGAAAGCAAAAATGGCTTCACTAGAAGAGGAATGTAACCCAACAGAGGCAAGAAACTAACTTACAGAGGGATTTGTTGAGGCGAGTTTTCACTGTTTTCAGTGCATTGCCTTCTCAAGAAGAGAGCTCCACTGTGCTGAGTAAAGCCTGCATTCAGTTGAGAGTGGAAAGTACTCTTGCTCCTATCTGAGTGTTACTCATGATCTACACTGCTTTGGGCTGCTAATTGTTACTCAGGAAAGATTCTACACAGAAAATTATTAATTTCTGTATAGGAACTGAGTGTCTGAGGGCAGCTAGTATTCTTATTTATTGATATAGCAGGGTGGATATAACACTCAGTAACACCAGGAAAATGTAGTGAGCTAAGATATCTTGAAATGTTTAAGACCACTGTGGGTGGAAATGCTTGCTGCACCTATCTGTTAGATACCTTGATTAAATCAGGTAAAAAGTTCTGCAGCAACACTTTAGACTCCAGAAACAACAATAATCACAGAATCACAGAATCNTAAATGCAAAGAAAAAGCCATTTGTTGCCCTCTTCCATGGAAATGGAGATTCTTCTATGGAAAGAGAGATGGTGACATGTCTATGAGTTGTAACATTCATTTGTCCCACTCCCAACACTGAAAGTGTTGAGCGGTTTTATATCATCACTTTTTCCTTCTTGACTTTCTGTGCTGCAAGTTGGGGGTGTGACCTTTTCCTTCACATGGTTCATTGATTTCCATGTTTGATAATGAAGGTCTTTCCTCTTCCCTTTGACACCAAATTAAGCTTTAATTCTGATGAAGGAGGAAGGACTGCTGGGTGAGAGTTCTGCTTAACACTCAATGAGATCTTCTGGTAGTTAATTATGCTGTAGATCTCTTGTCCTCGCAGCTCATTAAATTCCATCCTCTTCTCTGGCCTAATATTTCCAGTGTAGGGCAGCTCCTTTTTCCCATCTGGCTGCTGTATTTCCTAGCTAATAACTGCGGCTTGTCTGCTGTTTTTGCTTTTTATACAGGGAAGGCCTATTGCTAATAACGGCTTGATTTGCATGCTGTCGGAAAACCTTATTAACAGAACCATGGAGAACAGTAAAACAAACTGGCCAATTAGTCAGGTACAGCTCATTTTGTGATTAGTTATTAACATAAGTAAAAGGAAATTCACTTCAAACTTTGTACTTTGAGATGGCAAAATGAACAGCTGCATTGAGTCTGTCTGAGCCCACAGCAGTCCTCGCAATGCTGTGCCTTGGAAGGATGTTGATAACACACAAGTGTTTTGACAGCAGCTGGGCACACTGCCCCTTCCCCCTAACTGAGGATGAGATTCTGGGAGGGCACACGAACAGGCCAGCTGACCCAGACTGACCAAAGGGATATTCCATACCATATGATGTCAGTTCAGATAAAAAGCAGGAAAAGGGAGCAAGGATGGGGGTATTCACTGTTCTGGATGACTGTTTCCCGAGATGCATAGGGGCCCTACTCCCTGGATGTGGATACTTCTGCGGATGGGGAAGTAGAGATTAGTTCTTTTGCTTTGCTTCTGTGCGGGCTTTTGCTTTGCTTCATTTGTCCTATATTAAACTGCCTTATTCCAAACCTCCCTTTGTATATCATCTTATTATCGGGACTGAGTGACCATTCGGGCCCCTGGCATCCAGCCAGGATAAAACCCGTTACAACAGCCTGTAAGTATTTTGGGAGAAATAAGGAGATCAATGGCAGGCATATATTTCATCACATTAATTAAATGGATTTAAATACTCTATGTCATGGTTTAGTTTTTTTTTCCTCTGGAAGCGAGGGGGTTAATAGCTTCAGCCTGGGCCCCATCACTGCCATGGAGACCAAGGTCATGAGCAGAAGGAGATACAGATGTCTCTGTGAACAATATATTGGAGAAGAGAAAAAAACCCCACCTTAGTAACAGAAAGTAGATGGCCGGATCAGGAC